>WOXC01000236.1:0-577500 GCA_011680675.1 Gymnobelideus leadbeateri
CCATCATCTACACATGAAGGCCTGACTCCAGATGTGGTCAGACCAAGGCCAAGTACAGCAAGTCTATCCTTGCTTTAATTCCTGTAATTGCTGTGCTAAGGTAACGTTTGTTTTGGGGGCCTACTTCACACTCCTAGCTGCTTGAATTTGCAGTCTGCTAAACCCCTCAAATCTTTTTAGAAATCTTTTATGTAAACACACCTCTCTTAGGCTAGACTTGTAAACCTTCCTTTCAGGCTTTCCATTTCCTTGTATTTGTTTCTATTGTAGATGGGTATTTTTTCTTTAATCAGTGAAAAAAGGGTCATAGACCATGGATTCAGAGTTCAGTGGGACCTTGGATATTATCTGGTTCAACCTCTTTATTGTACAAATGAGGAAACGGAGGCCTAGAGTGTCTTAGTTACCTGCCAAAGGTTACATAGCTAGTAAATGTCAGATGCACTATTCAAAACTCAATTTCACCTAGCTCTGCCACTTTCTCTAAAACACCATGTGGCCTTCGAGAGGCAGCATGGTGCCTAAGTGGACTTTGGAATCTTTTAGTGGTCCCAAGGTCTGCTTCCTGGTGCAGTCTTCCATCTTTTTCAATATAAATATTCTTTCAGCAACCTTCTACTGTTGCATATCTTGGAAAATCACAATCCCTAAGGATTAAAGTTAGTTGTAGGTAGTCTAGAAAACAGTGGAAAGATGATGATGGAGTGGGATCTGGTGTTTCTCTAGGATGACCAAAGCTTAAGAAACGGTGTTGGGGATATTCTTCAAGGAGGTGTGACAGGTAAAGGAGACTGTCTCATTATGTAAATGAGGGATGGCCCGATGCTTCATTGCACTTTGGTGTTTAAGAAGGTTAGAGGAAGCTTATGAAGGTTTGGTGGATTCTCTGTGATCTACAGAAGAAAGGAGATGAGTCACCTGGGGCGACAAGGCATCAGTGTGTTGTGACTCCTTTTGCTAGGAGTATCCTTCTTACTGAGTTTACATTTACATTGACTTATTTTTGAAAATCATTTAATTTATTGGGTAGCAACTATTCTAGTATGGAAAATTTATGAACAAGCCATGATTTTAGGACTTTGGTGGTCATCTTCATGTTAATTCTGCCAGACAAAGATTAGCTAAAATAGACTGGGAAGGTTCTGTTTCCTTGTTTCAGCAAAATAGAACGTGGAAGGAAAAGTAATTTAATTTTTCTGTTTATTGTTTATCAGGATTACCAGTGGTCTTCATTCTTTTTTTCATTGTCAGCAGTTATTGGGTTCTTAAAAAGTACTTGATGTATGTGCCGTTATTTCTTCTCTCTTAATTGGTAGTTATTTTGCTATGCTTTAAACCCTCATTAATTTAGATTTCACTAATTTGGAATCTGGGATAATTGGGACAGTGTCTAGCTTAAGTTTCCGATTCTTAATGGAAGAAAGGTCTTACTAAGCAAATGAAAGCACTCTAGTTAACTGTTTGAACAGGAGCACAAGGAAGTGTCAGCCTACTTAGGAAAATTGTTTTCCAGCACCATAGTGGTGACTACTGACATATAAGCAGTGTAAGTATAAATGGAAAACACAGCCCTTATTACACTGGGTGCATGTAAATGTTTCATGTTATTCCTCTTGGTCAGACCAATTCTGACTACTTTAAAGTAATTGTATTTGTTTTAAAATATTCTGTACTGCATAATTTTTACAACAGCCAAATGCTTGTCTTCCACATTAATGAGATTTTATTTTTTTATTCTAACTTGTGATTGTCATGACCACAATGAATTATGGCTTGATCTTTTTTTTTTTTACAGGAAAATAACCAGACAGAGTATTTGAAGACCACTCAAGAAAAAGAGCAGCAAGAATCCTTAGCTCTTGAAGAATTAGAATTGCAGAAAAAAGCTTTACTCTTAGAAAGTGAGAATAAGCTTCGGGACCTACAAGAAGAAGCAGAGACATATAGAACTGTAAGTTAAAGAAAAAGTACTAGGGATAGGTGTTTGGGTAAGTCACTGCAGTGTTTCTGGGCCTCGATATGTAAGCTGAGGGTGGTGTTCTGAGTAATGGCTGTGATAGGGGTTGGCACACTACAACCTGTGGGCCACATAAGGCCCCCAATGCCTATTTTTTATTTTAAAAAATGTAAAAATCATCCTTAACTCTGCAGACTAAATGAAAAGAGGTTGGTTTGTCCTGTGAGCCATAGTTTACTAAATAGTTTACTTCCTCCTACCTCTCAAGTAGAGTTCTAGTGCCATGTATCCATTCATATATTGTTAAAATAGAAACAACAGTTTTTTCACTAACTTATTAGTGAATGTGTTTCATTTGATGTGAATTTGATATCACTATTTGTTTTCAGAAGTTGATATAATTCCATTATCTGATGTAGGTGTGACTAAAAAGACTAATTTATCAGTAGCTAGTTATATTTTCTGTTCTGTGTATTTCTTGATGACTGCCCTTACACACTATCTGACATACATCTCTGTTTAAACAAAATTGTTGCAAATTTATTACTTCTCATCACTGTATTTCCTTTATGTCTTTGCTTTCATAGAAATGGCCCTAAATATATTTGTTGGTAAAAGTCATCTACATTCCTTTTAAAGTATCTATGTCTGAATAGTTATGGTAGTAGCTTTCTCCTCTTGATAAATTTTATGAATTAGATTTAGGGAAGAAGCTTTTTGCCTTTTTGTTTTATGATTTTTTTTTTTTATAAAATTATCAATGAAGGTGGTATATCCTTCCTGGTATCTAATTTGATACTCAAAATTACTCTTTTCTCATCAGTCTATTTCATCTAATATCATGTCAGTATCAGTCATACTAGTCAATATGTGTCTCAATTAAAATACATGTGTTCTCTCACACTTATAGAGAATCCTGGAGTTGGAAAGCTCCCTGGTAAAGTGCTCTCAAGATAGCAAGAATCAGGTAGAAGAGATGTCTTTTCAAATGGAATCTGAGAGAAACAAGCACAATACAGAAGTCACACTCATGGTTGAAAACCATAAAGCAGCATTAGAAAGTCTGCAGAGACAGCAGGAGCAGCTTTGGACAGAGAGGCTTCAGGTCCTGCAGCAGCAGCACCAGACAGAAATCGAGAGTCTCAGAGAGAAACATGAACAAGAAGAGGAGGCGCTGCTGAGAGAGAAGGAGGCGGCGTTCCGTGGGCACATAGAAGAGATGAACGAGAAGACGCTGGAAAAGCTCGATGTGAAGCAGACAGAGCTAGAGGCGCTGTCTTCTGAGCTGTCTGAAGTAGCAAAGATGCGCCAGAATCTGGAGCGAGAGCTCTCGGTCTTAAAGAATGAGAAAGAGCAGGTAACTCGGGAGCTTGAGGCAAAGCTGGATGAAGAGAGAGCTCAGCACCAGCAGCGCCTGGACGCCATGATAGAGGACCACAGGCGGTCTGCCCAGGATGTCGAGAAGGCAATGAGAGAGGAGCTCAGCCGCATGGGGCTTCTGCTGAAGGACAAGGAGCGGTGCTTGGAAGAGCAGCAGGCGCAGCAGCAGAGATTAGAGGAGTCTGTTAAGAGAGCTGAGACCGAGCTTAAGCAAGCGTCAGAGAAGATCGACGTGTTTCAGTCGCACCAGAATAACTCGAACGAGCAGGTTAAAGCCTATGAAGGGCAGCTGACAGAACTGCACCAGAAATGGGCTGCTGTGGAAGCCGAGAAGGAGCGCCTGGAGAAGCAGGCAGCAGAAGCTGATGCACAGAGGAATCATCTCGATGCCGAGCTGGGCTCTTACAAAACCCAGGTGCAGGATTTAATGCTGCAGCTGCAGCAACGCAGTGAGGAAATGGATCAGAAACTGCGTTCTCTGACCGACCAGTACGAGTCCCAACTAAGGGAGCTCAGCACAGAACGAGAACAGACCAAGCAGAACTTGACTGAAAGGGAAAATGAAATGTTACACATGAAAGAACTGCAGAACCAGGAGATGGACAGGATCAGGCAAAGACTGTTGGCCAAAGAAGAAAGCATGAAGACTTTGGAAAAGGAGTATGAAAACAAATTGAAGAATCAAGAAATCAAGATGGAAAAAATTAAACAGAAAGCAAAGGAAGTGCAAGAAACCTTCAAGAAGAAACTGTCAGATCAGGAAGCTAAGCTGAAGAAAGAACTTGAAAACACACATTTAGAGTTCAGCCAGAAAGAGAAGCAGTTTAATACAAAAATGATGGAGATGGCCCAGGCTAGTTCTGCTGGCATGAATGATGCGATTTCAGAACTGAAGAAGAACCAACAGGAGCAAGTGGAAAGTCTCACGGCAGCACATCAACGAGAACTGAATGACATTGTGTTAAACTGGGAAAAGAAGGTCAGCCAGCAAGCTGAGGAGCTCCAGGAGAAGCATGAGAGAGAGCTGCAGGAGAAGGAGCAGGAGGTGGCCGAGCTCAGGCAGGAGATGGTGGCTGTCAGGGCTGACCGAGAAAAGGCCAGCAGAGAAGTGGCCTCACTGAAGGAAGTGGGCGCAGAGCAGGGCGCACGGCTGGAGCAGTTAGAGGAGCAGCTGAAGCAGAAGTCTGCGCAGATAGCAACGTTGACCCAGGACGGAACGGACATGAGGGCTCAGCTCCAAACGCTGCAGGCTGAAAGAGCTTCTCTTCAGGAACAGATAACTGAGCTGAAGGCGCTGGGAGAGAAAGATAAGCAGAGGTTTTTGGATGTGACTGAGCAGCTGAAAACTACTGAAGAGCAGCTCCAGGCTTTGAAATCTTCATGTGAGGGACATGAGAAGAAAGCAGAGGCCGACCACTTGCACTTTCAGCAACTCTCTGAAAAGCTGGCAGCACAGCTGCACATGTGCTGCCAGGAGGCCGGAGCCCTGCTGCAGGCCCGAACCAGCGAGCTGATGGAGAAGAGCAGCAGGAAGATTGAGGCCGCTCTGTCTCGGGTTTCTTATTGCCAGCTTCAGACAGCCAAAGTGAAAGAAGCAATATTAATTCAAACTCGTAAAATCCCCGAGCTAGAAGCAAAGCTTAGACAGGCAACAGAACAGCATAATGCATTAAGTGATTCTTTACAACATTCAGTTCATCAGTTGGAAGAAAAAGAAAATCAAATTAAGAGCATGAGAACTGACATCGAAGGCCTCGTCACAGAAAAAGAAGCACTGCAGAAGGAAGGGGGCCATCAGCAGCAGGCCGCCTCTGAAAAGGAATCTTGTATCACTCAGCTGAAGAAAGAGCTCGCTGAAAACATCAATGCTGTCACCCTGATGAAGGAGGAGCTTCGAGAAAAGAAGTCTGAAATCAGCGACCTTCACGAGCGCGTGAGGGGTCTGGATGCTCAGCTCGAGAACAGCGTCAGCCTGACAGAAAAGGAGGAGGCTGTGTCTCTGGCAAAGAAGCAGCATAACGAGGCCCAACGGGAACTGCTCGGCCAAGTCCAAGATCTATCCATGACAGTTGATACCTTGAAGAAGGAGAAGGCGTCAGCGCTTGAGCAGGTGGATCACTGGGTGAATAAATTCTCTGAGTGGAAGAAGAAAGCGCAGTCGAGGATTACACAGAGTCAGAATGCTATTAAAGACTTGCAGGTGCAATTGGAGCTAAAAACAAAGGAGTCTAGTGAAAAAGATGAACAGATAAATTCATTAAAAAAGAACCTTGATCAGGAAAAAGAAAGTTTTAAAAGTTGGAAGAGTGAATGTGAAGAAAGAGAGAGCAAGAAGCAGAAACACGAATGTGATTTACTAGCTGAGCTGAACATCCGGTTGGCAAGAATTGCCGAGTTAGAGGAACATGTTACCCAGAAAACAGCAGAAAATGTGTGCTTAGCAGAAAGCCTTAAGCAGCGCCTCGAAAGCGAGGAGCGGCTCCAGCGTGCCCAGGAGCAGGGGGAGCAGCAGCGGCTGCAGCTTCAGCAGCAGGTAGACACCATGAGGTGTGCTCTGGAGGCTCAGCAGAGGGACACTGAGCACGCCATCACTGCCAGCAGCAAAAGCAAAGCGGAGGCGTTAAAGGCGCTGCAGGAGCGCCTAGATGCAGAAAATGGCGTAAAGCTGGCAGAATTGAAGAAGAAGGCGGAACAAAAGATTGCCAGCATCAAGAAGCAGCTGCTGTCCCAAATGGAAGAGAAGGACGAGCAGCAGAGGAGGGAAGCGGACAGCCGGGAGATAGCGATGGCCCGGCGGCTGCAGGAGCGAGAGCTGGAGCTCCAGCAGCTCCGAGAGCAGCTCCAGTCTGCGGGCAGGTGGGCACTGGGGCAGGGAGGAGAGCCCCTGGGACGGGCAGCAGAGAGGGAGGCTGGCAGTGAGATGCAGCAGTGTCTGAGAGAGTCAGAACGGGTCGAGACTGCTGTTGGAGTGGCCCAGAAGAGCCTCCCAGAGACGGGAGAAACAAGCCAAGCTGTAGAAGAGAGCAAGGAGAGGGCAGAAACCAGAGCTGGAGCAGAGCTGCTGACACCCAGCCCCGGACCCATCGAGGCTTCCCAGCAGCAGTCAGAGGAGAAAGAGGAGCCTGGGAAAGTTGTGGGGGACGTTGGTGGAAGCAGCATGGAGTTTGATGCAGCTCAGGCCCAAGTGCTCCCTAGCACACAGAGCCAGCAGGAGGACCTGAGGTCTGAGCTAGAGGAGGCCGAGCGGGACAGACAGCGGCTGCGCAAGGAAGTGAATCGCTTGCAGAAGGATTTGCGGACTCTGAGGAAGGAGCATCAGCAAGAGTTGGAAATAACCAAGAAAGAATGTGAAGAAGAAATGGAAAAGAAAATGAAGTAAGTTATAAAGTCAGCAAACACGATGCGCCTCCTGGGTGCAGAGACCCTGCTAGACATGAGTCGCCCCCAAGAGTAATCAGCAAACAGAGAGATGGTAGTAGCCAGGAGGGTCCCAGGAGAGGATAGGAAAAGGGAAGCGGCCAGCCCACTGAAAGGTCAGCGGAACCAACCTTCGAGGTCTCAAACACCGTCCCTCCCGTTGTTCTTATTTTAACCTAGGGGCAGGAGAGAGCTATTGAATGGGGAAGTGATGTGGGCAGACTTGTGTTTGAGGAACAGATGTGCATTTGGCTGCTCTGTGGGTAGTGGAGCAGAACAGGGACCCTGAAGAGAAGATGTGGTAGCTAGAGTGGGCGTAGGCTGCTGCAAGAGTCCAGAGCAGAGGGGAGCTGCGGTGGGATTGGAGAGAAGGCGACAACTGCCAGGGATCAACCACCTGGGAGAGAGCGTTCTAGTCTAAGCCAATGCAGCCATCCTCACAGAACTCGATATGCTTACGGTTCTCATTTTAGGCTGTTATCTCTAGTTTAAAAGTGTCATATTAATAGTCATGAAGTAGAAATTTAAGGAATGTTTCATGCTTGAGGGAAAATGACATTACTTTTTCATGTAAGGTGATGGTTAGTTAAGTGATATTATTTGCTTCATATGAAGATGTTTGCTTTTTAAATTTTGCTGCATAGAATGGAACAGGAAGACAGCGAGCTCAAGCATAACTCCAAGTTAAAACAGCTGATGAGGGAGTTTAATACCCAGCTGGCTCAGAAGGAACAAGAACTAGAAGCAACAATCAAAGAAACCATCAGTAAGTAAAGTGTAAATTCGTTACCAGAGAAATGTGAATCATCCTAATACATTTGCAGTTTAAGCTCCAGTCTTCTTGTCCCCATGTGAAGTACTTTGCCTAAGCTGAACTGCCCCCAGTCACAACCCCAAACATTCTTTCTGTAGGATATTTTATGATAGAAGTGGTCTGGGAAATGGGCTCTCTTTATAGTTAGGAGACACTCTTTAAAGACACTCTTTAAGTTGACAGCGGCTGGGTGGGGAAAGGCCCTGGATTTTGGGTTGGAAATCTCTGGTGATTAAAAGTGTGTGTGTGTGTGTGTGTGTGTGTGTGTGTGTGTGTGTGTGTGTGTGTGTGTGTGTGATAAAATTCCCACAAGCCTTTGTAAGAGTCAAAGGTAGGGGAAAATAAAACTATAAAGCTGATGTATATTCAGAAGTTGGAATGTAGGCAGTGCATAGTGTAGTGTTCTGTTGTCTTTTCTTGTGATGGTTAATAAATGAGTTGTGCTGTTAGCTGTGTGTATATATATATGTATGTGTATGTGTATATGTGGACTTGTACATTTACTTCATTTTATACACAAGTGGTGCATATGTACAAATACTGTACCTTTCATGTGATGCTGATAGAAAGATCTTCTCCTGAAGCTGGCCTAGAGCCATTTCTCCCTGTCTCATGCCTTCTCTTGTTTTTGTCAGGTAAGGCCCAAGAAGTGGAGGCAGAGCTCTTAGAAAGCCACCAGGCAGAAACAAATCATCTGCATAAAAGACTTGCTGATAAAGAAGAAGATTTAAAAAGAACAGCCAAACGATATGAAGAAATCCTGGATGTAACCCTGTTTTTGTTTGTTTCTTTTAGCTTAAGTTTATTTCCTTCCAATCAAAGATGAAGTTGTAGGATCACTTTCTAATATTCATTGGTTCCATTGACTATTCTAATGGAGACTTTTGTACAAGACAGATTCCAAAATTTTGGTTAGATTCTTCCATGGCCTTAGCCTGCTAAGGAGCTTGAATCACTCATTGAGCATTTTTTAAGCAGCTGAGCATGGGTTTTAGGCTGTGGGCCAAGCCCTGAGGCAGGTGCAGAATACGTGAATCAGATCAGGCCAGGTCTGTGCCTCAGTTTCCTGATCTGTTAAGTAGGAAGCATCTTCAGATTTCTTGAGCAGAAGGATTCCGAGCCAAGCTGCCATCGGACCTAGCAGAACAGTGGCCTGGTTTCGACCATTTTACTCATCTAGGATTGCCATGTGCTCAAATAGTCATAAGTTATTTGATGTCTTGTTAATTAGCTTTTCTTACCTCAAAGGCACGAGAAGAAGAAATGACTGCTAAAGTTATTGAACTACAGACCCAGTTGGAAGATCTGCAGAAGGAATGCCAGCATCGACTCCAGGAAGAAGAGGAGGAGAATCCTAGCAGTGAGCAAGTGAGAATGCCTCCATTTCCTGAGTCTGCTCTGTGAAGAGTGCCAGGGTGGGGTAGGGGGGGTGGAGGGGAGCAGTGTGTGGGTCCAGCAAGGAAGGATGGGAGCCAGCGCCCTGGGAGAACACTTGTGTGAGTGTGGAAGGGAGCCTGGCTCTCTCTCACATGCAGGGGTGTGGGGGGTGGAATGAGCCTTGTGCCAGGTACTTTGCTAAGCACTTAGATGAAGATCTCATTTGCTGTTAATCTCCACATTTTATAGATGAGCAGATTGAGGGAGACAGAGGTTAATTGACTTGCCCAGGGTCTTGCACTCTTCCCTATTCTCCCACCAGGTGGCTACTGTTTATATTGAGCTTTAAGCCTACTAGGTCTCTAGATTTTTTTGTTTTTGTTTTGTTTTTCATGAACTGTGATCTAGGCCCTCCTGATCCTGTACTGTGTGGTTGACTTTTTATTTTTGAACCAAAGTGTAAGACTTTATACTTGTTCCTTTAAAATTCGATTTGATTTGGCCCAATGTTTTAGTCAGGGATTTCCCAATTTTTATCAGAAAAAATTTTTTTTTATTCTATTTTATTTGATTTTCAGGTTCATATTCTCTCCTTTCCACCTTCCTTCAGTCGGTCTTTGAGAAATCAAGAAAAACAAAACCTGTTACAAACATAGATACTAAAGCAAAACAAACACCCACATTGACCCCATGCAGGAACAATCCCTGTCTCAGTCTATGCTCTGAGTGCCTCACCTCTGTCAGGAGGTGGGTAGCATGCTTCATCACCGTCTTCCAGAGTTAGGGCTGGTCTTTGTGTAGATCAGAGCTCCCAAGTTTTTAGAGTGGTTTGTCTCTATCATATGTTGTTATACATAAATGATTTTCCTGCATCTGCTTACTTGCTGTTGCATGAGTTCACACAAGTCTTCCTAAGTTTTTCTGAAATCACTCCCTTCTAATTTCTTATACCACAGTAGTATTCCATCATTCCATCAATACATGCCACGATGTATTCAGCCGCCCCCCAGTTGATGGGCAGCTCCTCAGTTTCCAGCTCTTTGCCACCACAGAGAGCGACCATAAGTTTTTTGGTACATATGGTTCCTTTTACTTTTTTTTTTTTTGGATCACTTTGGGGTGTAGACCTAGTAGTGACATCACTGGCTAAATAGCTTTTTTTGCTAGCTAGGAGTTCTTCACCTAAGATCTATGATGTTTGTTTTTTTAATATGTCTTTATAATTGGTTCCCTTTGGATCCTATGTATTTTATTTTCACTACTTAAAGAAATAACTTAGAGAAGGGGTCCAGTAGTTTTCCCTAGACTGCCAGAGTCCATGACTCAAAAAACGATGAAAAGCTGCTGTTCTTAGCTTTCGTCTCAGCTTCCTGTTCTCTGCAGATTTCATAAGCAGGCCATTTTGGCCTCCATTCACGTCATCATAAAAGTGGAAAATATTGGCTCAGCAGCATTTCCTTGGCTCTCTCTATCAGAGACCTCCCTTCCAGTTGATCAAGACCTATTTCAGTCCAGTCAGTCACCAGTTTTGTATATTCACTTAACTGTCCTGTCTTCCAGCCCATATTTCCTCACCTTGTCCTCAAGTATAGCACGACCCTCAAGCTTTCTCGAGGGTGTAATGAATATTGGACATTGAGATGGTTTTCTTGATACCCTGACACTTTTTCGGGGCTTAATTTTAGACCATGATTCTATTATAGATAAAGTTGAGTATTATATCTGTAGGTTTTTTTTAGTCTTTTTTTTTGTTATTGTTCAGTAGTTTCAATTGTGTCTACCTCTTCGTGACCTCATTTTGGGGTTCTCTTGGCAAAGATACAGGAGGGGTTTGCTATTTTCTTCTCCAGCTCATTTTACAATTGAGGAAACTGAAGCAAACAGGGTGAATTGACTAACCTAGGGTCACATAGCTAGGAATTGTCTGGATTTGAATTTAGGTCTTCCTGAGTCCAGACCTAGTCCTCTTACCCACTGTGCCACCAACTGCCTTTTTGGTCATAATCTGTGACATTTATTGTTGTTTTATCTCTTTAATTTTTAGATTTGTTAACCTCCAAATCTCATCCCTCCTCCAGCTGTTGACATTTATTCTTGGCCTAGTTGTGCCAGGATTCAAATGCAGGACATTAAGAAAAGTTGTTTTACTTGCTGTCATTGAGAGGTTTGAGAGGGAATTAGAATAAGCAGAAATATTGCCTTACAAATTCTTATAGCACCTGAATATTTGTACAGAAATAAGCATTTTGAAGAAAATTTAAGAAAGGTTTCTAAACATTGATTTTGCATTGATTTCCTCACAAATTGAGGACTAATTGAATAACTAGAACCTTGCCCTGTTAATTCTTGGCATTTTTTATCTACCATTTTTGATGTTTGTTTCAAACAGGAACATTACCTTTTCCCCTTTTTTCCTTTTTTTCAGGTAACAATAATGGATCTCCAGGTGAGTCCTGAATTTCATTGGCTTAGATTAGAGAGATTTTTAAATTAGGAGAATTTTGTATTATAATTGAGCCAGGAAGAGGCTGCTGTTAAAAAGAAAATGTTCTCCAGCACTGCAAAATGTGTCCTTGTATTAACAATCAGTATGTTTGTTTGAAAAGTCCCTTTTTTGTTCTTTCAGACCCAGCTGGCCCAGAAAACTACCCTTGTCAATGATTCCAAGTTGAAAGAACAAGAGTTCAGAGAGCAGGTGAGGAAGATTTAGATTTCTGTAAGAGGAATTTATAGCAGGGTGTTGTGTACAGGCGAACAAAGTCATTCCCACCTGGAATCCCTGCTGGTAGGCATGCAGAGGCAGGCGGCTTGCTTGATGTGGCCATACTAAGAACATACTGTATGGTGAGCTTGAGGGATTAGGGATGGTGGAGGGTAGGGACCTTTGGCTGCCTAAGGAGGGGCAAAGGGGCCTAGGCTTAAAACCTCCAGCTAGATCAGTGGTGGGATCAGCCCAGGCATGGTTGATGTTCTATTAGCTTGAGAAAGGTATGGAGACCTGTCTCCAAAAAGGGGGGAAAGGGTATCGATAATGTTTCTTATTTTGAATATTGAACATCTGAACTTGGCTTTCATTTAGCTAGACTTTAATTTTGCTACTTAACAATTGGCCTTGAAATTTTTTTGAACTGTAGTATGGATTTTATTTCTAAAGCAGAATGATTACATTTTGAGATGATTACACATGAGATTAAGATAATTTTTAGATCTCCTGTTTGGTCCATTAATTACATATAACTGATGAGAACATGTTTTTAGTGCTTGAAGATAATTTATCTTTAGATAAAATATTGAGCTTATAGGTTCATTTCTCAGAAGAATCTTTTTTTTTTTGACTCATAAAGCAAAAAATGATGAATCAATTGAAGTTAATTTTTCTCTTGGTGAATTCATTTTGTATACATATGTGCTAAGTATTAAGACTTGTGTGTAGCCAGAGAAAACTCCAGGGTGAGCAACTGTGCCTTAACTTTCATTCCATGAAGCTTCCCCTCAAGTGCGTTGACTTGAGTTTTCAGCAGACACTTGCAGAGATTTGCCTGTTCCCTCCTCTCTGTTAGTTTCTTCTGTTCTCATTGGCATTACCTATTGCTCTCTCTGTGTGTGGATTCCACAGTATCTTTGGCCTTCTCTAGGGACTCTGGGCCACTGGACTTCTGTTCTGAGGAGCACTTTTTGAATACTTTTCTCCTTTAGTCTCCAGTCCTTATACCCTTGTCTGTTGTGGGTTGTTGTGATGTTAACTTTAATGGACTTCTACTTTGGCAATCTCTTTATAACCCTTTGTATAGCCACTAGGACTTTTTAGACAGATCTCTCATTTCTCTTCATGGATTTTTCATCTATTTTGTTGATTATTTTTAGATCCATACATTAGAAGACCGGTTAAAGAAGTATGAGAGGAACATGTATGTTACAACAGTGGGGATGCCTTACCAAGGTGAGGATAATTACTCATTTTTTATTAGGCATTAAATAAAAAACATTTTTTTTACTAGGTATTAAATAAAAACAGTTTCTTAAAGTAATCCTTAAATTCAATCTGCTATGATCTGGAAATAGTTTTGAGTCAGATTGCTCTAGGTCCAGTAGAAGCTCTAGTTGCTTTTTTAAATTCCTAGATTTCATGAAAAGTAGCTGAAAAGGTTAAAAGAAAACGCCAACCTTTTTGTTTCCTCAAACATAATATTTTGTGACATTAGTCACAGATACTTAGCATTCTTCAATGGTTTTGAAAGTACCACAGTCCCTTCTGACTTGAGAATAAGAGAAAAAGGGGGGCAGAGCCAAGATGGCAGAGTAGAAACAGCACTTCCAAGGTGCTCTGCCCCACATCACTTCAAAATCATGTAAAAGGGGACTCTGAACAACTTCTGGAGCTCCAGCACCCACAGAACGACACAGAGAAGCTAACCTCCCTCTGAGGACAGCCCGGCAGCCCAGCAGGGAACTGCCAGCACAGCGCCCTGGGAGCAGCCAGATCAGGGCTTTGGGAGCAGAGCCCAGGCCCGTGTGAGCCGTGGTTTTAGCCACAGGGCGACCTGGCCAGCAGCCGGCTGGAGGGACCCCAGAACACCAGCTGCTGTGGCGATTCCAGAATTATCAACACAGATATGCCTAGGACAAAATGAGAGGTTAGTGACCTATGGACTTTGGGACCAGTATTTGGAGAACTCGTCAGGCTTCTTCCCCTGGGGGTGAGACACGGTACAAACGTCATTTTGCAGCTTCAGTTGCAGCTCCAGCTCCTGGTCTGCGAACTGTAGGGAGATCCAGTGATCCCCCTTGGGGGGTAATCACTCTTGCTTTAACCTCCCTGGATCTGGATTGTGGTCTGGGGTGGAAGTCTTGGGGTGGGTATCCAGCTTGCCAGAGTGTGTTGAAGCTTCACAGAGGCCACCCAACTAATACCTCTGGAAGTTGTGAAGACCCCAGTGTTTGGAATGGAAGCTCCCCTGTCTGGTGGCAGAGTCTTACTGTGGCAACAAGCCCAAAAGTAAAGTAAATGAGTGGCAACATGCCAAGGCAAAGGAAACAAAATAAACAGAAAAATACAACATTAGACTCCTATTTGGGGGGGCAGAGAGGATCGAAGTATGGAACAGGAGGAGGACTGTGAGGTCAAAAATCCTGCACCAAAAGCCCCAAATGGAAATATGAGTGGGTTACAGGCCATAGAGGACCTTAAGAAGGATTTTAAAAACCAAGTAAGAGAAGTGGAGGAAAAATTGGGAAGAGAAATGAGGAGACAGGAAAAGTATGAAATGAGAGTCAACAGCCTTACTGAGGAAAATAACACCTTAAAAACAGACTAACTCAAATGGCAAAGGAGGCCCAAAAGGGCAATGAGGAGAAGAATGCCTTAAAAAGCCAAATTTGCCAGATGGAAAAAGAATCTCAAAAGCTCACTGAGGAGATGCATTCCTTCAGAGTTAGACTGGATCAAATGGAAGCTAGTGACTTTATGAGAAATCAAGATGCTGTTAAACAGATCCAAACAAATGAAAGAATAGAAGGCAATGTGAAATATCTCATGGGAAGAACCACTGACCTGGAAAATAGATCTAGGAGAGATAATTTAAAAATTATTGGACTGCCTGAAAGCCATGATCAAAGAAAGAACCTAGAAATCACCCTTCAAGAAATTCTCAAGGAAAATTGCCCTGATGTTTTAGACCCAGAGGGGGAAATAAATGTTGAAAGAATCCACCAATCACCTCCTGAAAAAGATCCCAAAAAGAAAACTCCTAGGAATATTATAGCCAGGTTCCAAAATTCCCAGATCAAGGAGAGAATACTAGAAGCATCCAGGAAGAAACAATTTCAATATTGTGGAAACACAATCAGAATAGCACAGGACCTGGCAACTTCTACACTGAGGAATGGAAGGGCATGGACTATGAATGAACCCAAGCCGGGAATGAACCCAAGGGTCACCTACCCAGCAAAACTGAGTATTTTGTTTCAGGGGAAAATATGGTCATTCAGTGGAATAGAGGACTGTCAAGCATTCTTGAGGAAAAAACCAGAGTTGAATAGAAAATTTGACATTCAGACACAAGAGGCAAGAGATGCTTGAGAAGGTAATCAGGGAAAAGAAATCAAAAGGAACTTATCAAAGTTGAACTATTTACATTCCTCCATGGAAAAACAATAACTGTGACTGATGAAACCTTTTTCAGTATGAAAATAATTGAAGAAGGGTATAAGGGCATATGTTTACAGGTATACATGGATAGAGGGCACAGGTCGAATTTGGTGGGAAGGGATGATACCTAAGGGGTGAAATTATGAGGTGAGAGAGGAATGTGGCAAGAGGAGATGGGGAGAGACAGGGTAGGGTAAACTATCTCATGTAGAAGAGGCAAGGGGAAGTGGCTGCAGGGGTGGGGAAGAACAGGAAGGCAAAAAGGCAAAACCACATTCTCATTGAATTTGGTTCAGGGAGAGAATGACATACATACTAAATGGGGATATCTCAACCTGCAGCAGAATAGGAGGAAGGGGGATGAGAGGGAGGATGATGGGAGGGGAGGGCATTCTGGGGGTAGGGGAGGTTGGAAGTACCCACTATAGAAGAGGGACAGGATCAAAGTAGGGAATGGACCAGGTGGGGGGGGGGATATAAGCAGTCTTTTACAATACATCTACTATGGTAATGTTTTGCATAGCTAGACATGTACAACACATACTGAATTGCTTATCTTCCCAGAGGGAGTGGGCGACAAAGGAGGAAGGGAATGGATCTGAAATTCAAAGTTTTAAAATTAAATGTTTCAAATATAAATAAATTCTATTATTAATACTATTTTGCATGTAATTGGGAGATAAGATGTTCGGGCATTGGGGCACAAAGATTCACCTTGCCCTAATGGCAAAGTCAAAGGGGGTATGGGAGAAAATAAGGGAGAGAGCACATTGGATGAGGGGATATCTTGTGGGACTACTATTCTGGGGAGGTAGGTAGGGAAAAAATGGGGAAAAATTTGTAACCCAAAATCTGGCGGAAATGAATGATGTAAACCAGAGAGAGAGAGAGAGAGAGAGAGAGAGAGAGAGAGAGAAAATAAGAAAAAGGAGCTGAATTGTTTCAGTTAAACTCTGTCCTCTCCTCTCACGGAGCCATCACTGTTGTTCTGGACTTTATCACCTCTTACTCAGAAATTCAAAAGCAGCCTTCTGGTGGGGCTGCCGGCCTCAGGACTCTGCACTCAGTTCCAGCTTTTGACATGGCCACCCCACCCCCCAGTCAGTGGACTGCATTGACTCACTGTCACCCCTGCATTTAGAGACCGATAGAGCCTGTTACTTGCTTACCTCCAAGGCTTCTTGCACATTGTTCCCTACACACGTTTATGATCTGGCTGCTCTGGCTGACTTGCTGTTTGAGACTCTTCAGCAATCACCTTTGCTGGTTGGTCCTCCCAGCTGCTGGTGCCTTCCCTCTAAGATTACCTGTGGGATGTGCTTTGTGTGTATGGAGTACATACCACAATATTTCCTGAATTAGAATGTAAGTATCTTGAAACCTGCTCTCCACCTCCAGAGAAAGAACTGATGTTGATGTTGTCTGAATACAGACTGAAGAATACTATTTTTTTTTTTTTGGTTCCTATATCGGATTGCTCAGGGAGAGGGGAGGAGACAAAGGGAGGGAGGTATAGAATATGGAACTCAACACTTTTTAAAAAAATGTTAAAATTGTTTTAACATGTAATTGGGGAAAAATAAAATATTTTAAAAAATATATAAACATCTTGAGGACAGACATTGCTTTTGTTTTTTATGCGTATCACTCAAGGATTTCAAGGGACTTTGTTACTTCTATTGGTTTTTGTTTAAAAATAAAAACTTGGACTGAGTGATGTATTCCAAGAGCCATTTAAAATGCTTTATGACATTGACTTATTTGTAGTTACCAATTTTGACAAGTTCTCCTTCCTTGCCTAGTTTTTACTCATTAAGGCAAAAATCTAGGCCCCAAATTAATTTTACTCAGCAGAAATTGACATAGGTAATAGGAGCCTGTGCCTGGACCTCACACACAGCCTTCATCTCCAGACTCCAGGCATTTGTGCTGGCTTTTGCCCTGTGCCTGGCTTTCTTTCCCTCCTCATCTTTACCTGTTGCTTTCCCGCCTCCTTTCCAGTCTTAGCAAACACTCTGCCTTTCACAAGAAGCTGTTCCTGACTTCCTTGTTGCTAGAGGCTTCCTTCTCATGCTTAGCTCTTATTTATAGATCATTTTTATAGATCTGTTTTTTTCACACAGTCATTTTCATGTTTTCTCCTGTTTTTTGCCTTTCTTTGTATCCTCAACATATAGTTCAGGCCTGGTTTGTATTGGGTTCTCAGTGAATGCTTGTTGGATTGCTCTGGCACCTGACCTGAACCAAGAGGGAAGCCAGGCAGTGTCCGAGCCACAAAGAAGGAAGGATTGTGTCCTAGGCACGATAATGGTGATAACCACCATTTGTGCCGTGCACTGTGGTTTGCAGAGTGCTTGACAAGTGTCACTTGATTTTCATCCTCCACCACCCTGGGACTTGCACGCTGTTATCTTCATTTTGCAGATGAGGGAACTGGGGTAGGCAGTCTAAGATTGAGATGTCTCTAAGGTTATGCAGTCAGATGGGCAATCAAGGCTTTGCTGTGACAGAATCTCCAAGTAGGGTTTTTTTTTTTTTTGGTTTTTGGTGGGCAATTGGGGTTAAGTAACTTGCCCAAGGCCACATGGCTAGGTTTTTGTTTGTGTATGCGTTAAGTGTCTGAGGCCGGATCCAAACTCAGGTCCTTCTGAGTCCAGGGCCGACGCTCTACTCACTGCGCCACCTAGCCACCCCTGGTTTTTTTTTTTTTTTAAATCTGCTCTATCTACAGACTGAAGTGACTCAAGCAAAACAGAATCTTTCATTGACCATGTCAGAAAATATGTGTGTGTGTGTGTGTGTGTGTGTGTGTGTGTGTGTGTGTGTGTGTGTGTGTGTGTGTCTGGCCTTTGTAGCTATTTCAGTATCAGGCCTCTGCATTCAGGGAGAGCTGTTTCATTACTGCTTTCCAAGTTGCTTGGTCTAACAAGGCTGCTGTTTTGTAAATAGTTTCTGCTTCTGCTCACTTTAGTGCATGCAGGTCCTCCCGAGTTTCTCTGAAGCTGTTCCCTTCGTCATTTTTGTGGCATAGTAGCATCATATTACATTCATATGCTATGACTTGTTCAGCCGTTCCCCAAATGATGAATCTCCCCTTAATTTCCAGTTCTTGGCTGCATGACAAAGCTCATCATCCCCACTGCCCACACACCCTTCTTAAGAATTTCCTCCATTCATGTGGAAGCTATTGCTGTCCTCTTATTCAGCCAGGTCATCTTCCATTATCCTGATCCATAGCTGGCCCCTGAATTCAGATGGCCTGGGAGGAGGAAGTTGTTGACTCAGCTGTTGCCTTTGCTCAAATTTAATTCACTTGCATGTTGTGGCATCACCTTCCTGGTGTCATGGTTCTCTTCAAGAACACACAGTTTCAGCACACAATTTCCAGTCTCCAGATCTCCAGGCATTTGGCATGTCTTGTCATTTCTACTCCAGCCTCTCTCTCATCCCCTTCCTTTTATGCTGACGGGCACCACCCTAGCTTAAGTCTTCAGCAGGGACCATTGCAATAATCTCTCGATCAATCTTTTTGCTTCAGTCTCTTGCCTCTAATTGGTTTTCATCTGTGACTTTCCTAAAGTGCAAGTCTGACAGTGTCACCTTCTTACTTAGGAAGCTGGTGGCTCCCAGGTCACCGTCTTGAGCGCTTCTTGTTGGCATTTAAAGCCCTTCACCACCTGGGCCTCTCATCTTTCTGGCTTTTGCCTCCCCTCTGCACCCTCTTCACCCTCTGCAGTCCAGCCACAGTGGCTGAGCTGCTCTTCCTCCTGCATTGCTTGGCTCCCAGCCCTGTGCCTCTGTGTACTCACTGGCTGCCGCTCCCGCTCCAGGTCTTAGGAGCCTCAGCTCATGCCCCATCATTGATAGGTGACCGTTTGAAACTTTTCCAGCTTCTGAAGTTGCCCTGAATCTACTCAGTGTATCATTTGTACATGTTGATTTCTACCTTCAAATCACAGCTTATTGTAGGGGTTGGGGAGGGGGAATGTTATCCCAGCATTTAAAACAGTACCCGCCACACAGTAAATAATGATTAATGTTTGTTGATTGACTGTTGTTCTTATTCAGACATGGATTAGATCTAAAGTCTTCCATTTCACTTCTGAGATTCTAAAATTATCTGAAGCAGTGGGTGGGCTTTTCATGACTAAACACTTGAAAAAAATTACAGGCTTGGTGATTTCATTAGAGGGGACACTATAGATCCTAACCTCTTTATGGGTTTAGTAGATCTGGGGAGTTGTCTGAGCCTAAGAGTAGTTACAGGACAGCTACTCATTGTTAGTGGCAAGATTTGAGCCAAGGTTTTGCTTATTTCAGGCACAGCATTTTGCCTGTCATATCATTCTACCACTTGACAAGCCATGTTTATTTGCGTGAGTATAATTTGCACTGTGGTTCCAAGACCCAGACACGAGAGAGATCGATAGAGTGAGCATTTCTGCCCCATCGCAAGAACTTAACAAATACTTGCTGACTTGAAACTTCAGCTTTCATCTACTGCAGTAACAGAGATTTTAAATAGCCGGTAGCCCTGGGCAGCACATTGGGAAAAATTATGTGAAAGAGCATGTAGAAGGGCTTCTTTGGAAAACACGTTCTCTAGAAACAGAATTCTGTTGTATACATTTCACTAAGGGCCCTGGTGGTTTCCACAATATGAGTAGACATTTCTGTTCCCAGATAAAAGTTGATTTCTTTATTATGTATTTGGAATGTTTGTTCTTTGTATGTTTCAAATTCAGAATAGAGTTTTGATGACACAGAATCTATAAACAATTTTTTGTCAGCAGTTGTTCAGTCTAGCCTGCAGTATTTCCTGTTTGAATGAAAATGTTTAAAACCTGAATAAAAGAGAAAAGTTCATTTGCTGTTGTAGTAAACTTAACTCCATCTCTCCCATATTTTGAAATGAAGTCATTGTGAATTGAAAACTATTAACTTGTAAAAAGTTATTGTAAAAAGACTTTCATTCTAGACTATTACACAAGGCAAAAAGAGTCTTGATATATTGGTAAAGGGAGATCATTCTGCAACTGTCCATTCATCTTGAAGCTATTGCTGTCCTATTAAGCCAGATTTGCAGTTTTGGTGCAGGGCCATCTCCAGTTGTCCTGATCTAAATCTGCCCACTGGACCCAGCTGGCTCTGGAGGAGGAAGTGAGGCTGGTGACCTTGCACAGCCCTCTCTCCCTTAAAGTCAACTGCAAGTCATGTCATCATCTTCCTGATGTCATGGCCCTCTCCGAGAATGAAAGACAAGCACATTTAGGGTAGATAAACTATACTAAGTAAATGAATTAAATAATGAGAAACGGCAGTTTTGGAGAATCATTGCAGCCCTCCTAGGCATTCTTGTTTTTTTTTAAGTGAAAGTCACAGTGCTCAGGCTTTCTGCTCCAAAGTGAGAATCCAGGCCAGAAAAACTGAACTTTAGGAAATGTATTGATTGACATAAAGCAGAGGCAGTCCAATCCTCTAGCTAGATTTTATCCACATAAATACAACATTAGGCAAAAATTACTCTTTCCTTTATTCTGTGGATTGTTTTTAGTCTGCTAATCTTTTAAGTGGTAAGCAATGTATTTACATGATTTTCTTCATCATTTGTTCTTGATCTGTTTCTCAGCAGGGGGGAATCTGTGCCATGCTGATGTCTCTCTGTTCGGAGAGCCAACTGAGTTTGAGTACTTGAGAAAAGTGCTCTTTGAATACATGATGGGTCGTGAAACGAAGGTATGGAAGAAGCCCTATTTCTGGTGATGTACTGTGTGCTTTAGTTTAGAAGAGAGAGTGCTGCCCATGTGCCCTCTCCATGGTGTTTCCTTTGGTGTGTCCCATACTGTGCTCTTCATAGGCCATAGATGGTTATTTGATACAGGATTTCACTCCTGGGGCACAGAACAAATTTGCAGATCTTGCTTAGATTCATTACATCTGTAAATATTATTTTTATGATTACTATTGGTAATGCTGATTACTAGAAGTTATACTTGTGTTGAATTATGCCAGGAATAATTTATTTTTTGACTTCAGATCTTCTAAAGATACAAAAATGATTTTTTTCCATTTCTTTGGTATTGTAGTAGTATTTTAAATGCTCCAGAATAAAGAATACACATTTAGGAAAAATTAATCTTTTACTTTGGTTAGGAGAAAAAATCATCAATAGTGTCCAGGAATTAACTGGTCCCCTTGGAATGGCCTGGCCCATCCATGTGTACATGTGTCCAGAGCCACTGCTGGTGGGGCTTCTCCTGAGAGCAGCCTCTTTCACATACAGTTTCATGTCACAGGAATGGAAGAACATGTAACATGTCTGTGGCATGTGGAGAGGTGCTTGAATGCTTTAAATTTGGGGTGATTGCACTGCTCCTGTCATGCCTGAATTTCAGTCACGTAGCTCGAAGAGGAGAGGACAGGAGTGTTCAGGCAAATTATGGTTTTGATTTCCAATGAGACCTGGAAATAGAAGAACACAGCCTGCAGGAACACGTGAAACGAAACTCAGGTTAGCACTGCAGTCGGTCAGTGTAGTCAAGACTTCAGGACTCCATGTCGCCCCAGACTCTTCCCTGTCTTGGCAGCTCGGCAATGGAGGACCCATGATCTGCCACAGTTCTCTGTGGGATCACCGGTTACCCAATCATGGACATGGATGGAAGACTGCATATCAGAAAGGTGCAGTCTCCCCTGCCCAGGGCTCCACTCTTATTATCTAGCAGGCCTTTCTTCTGCTCTCTCATCAGACCTTGGCTTCCCTTCCTCGGTTCTTGTTTGTGCCCCGAGGGCAGGCTGTGGTTTAATCTGATGCCTGGACACATGGGTTCCCCTCGATCTGGCTCAGTTTGCTGCTGTGCAGGATGGATTGAGCCTCAGCCTCCTGAGGGGAGGGGGAGCATGGGGAGCATGAGGATGAACAGAGAGGGTCTAAGATGTGGTATCATTGAGCAGTAGCCCCTGTAGCAGATGCAAGAATTGCGTGAGCAGAGCTTTCTTCTGAAAGCCCAGTGATTCATGATCTGCCCGAAGTTGAGGAAGAAGTCTGTTTTCTTTTCCGCTTGATTATTATGGTTTACTAGCTACTACAAGTGAAAAGCGATCTGTTATAATTCTGTAATTTCCTCACGTTGGTATTGAGAGATGGCAGACCGTGCTGACAGACTTGGTAGACTTTAGCTGAGCGTTCCAAACGATGGCGCCTACGAGTGTTGTCCCTTTATGATGTCATCCTCACCCGCGGCTCTGCCACATTTTGCAGGATGCACGTTTTCCTTGACCTGTGTTGCTTCATGTGCTATTGCTATTGCTCGAGATGGCCTTCATTTTTATGGTAGGTGATTAGAGTCAAATGTTTGCCACAGAGAGCAGCATCCAAAGTGCCTTCCTTCCTTTTCTTTTTTGTTTCTTAGGTTCTGAGTATCTGAGCTATTGTCAGTAGAGAAAGTCTTTCCCATTGCCCCATTTGGGTTAAAAAAAAAAAAGCATTTCCTGCTCTCAGTTGTTGTGTAATGACGTCTCCTAATGGAAAGGGAGATCAGCAACAGTTTCCTCCATTTTAGCTTCCCATTTTTCACCCACTGTACCTGGAATGTGTTTTTACAACAGTGTTATATGGCAGTGGGCCTGGGCATCTCTGTTAAGATGGTATCTTCTGTCATTCTTGGCAAGAGTTTAGGCTCCCTAACTGGGTAGTCAGTAAATCCTGTAATTTTAAAAGGGGACATCATAGTAAATTAACCAACTGTACATTAAAAAAAGTCTGATGAAGTGAATGTTGCTTTTTTCCCTATTCACATGGTGTCTAATAAATTGTTTAGTACATTGACAAATGGTAGAATAGTTAATTGCATTTCATTTATTCAAACAGATTTTTGGATACACATGTGTCCAGTATGTGCCTTCCTAACAGGTTAGCTAGCCCTTTAATGTTGCATGTTTATAAGCTGTTTGTAATATTTAAGTAGCACAAGTAGATTTCTGTGACCTTGAACAACCTGTCAAGTGCACCAGAACCAATTCTCTTTTAAGGATCTTTCTCAAAAGATGGCTCTTTTAAGGTCTCTTAAGAATGCTGACCTTGTGTGACCATGCTAGGCCATGAGCTCTGAAATAATTAGGATGAAATATTGATTTGGGCATGTTTAAGACACCAGCATGTTTGAATTTTAGACTTAGTGCAGGGCTGTGCTCTCCTGATTAGTAAGGTGAGAGCTAAAATAAAGACTTTCTCTAAGTTGCTTCTAAAAGTCTTTTGAGAACTGAATTATATTTTTTTGAGTCTTATTTTCTAGCCTGTTATGGTAGTCTTGAGGGATATGAGAATTGGAAAAACCAAAATTTATAGTTTATAATGTTAGTTCCTGGTTTGTGGGACATTCTTAGTGTACCTGGGCCTTAGGTTGACTTTACAGTAAGTAAAAACAGGCATTCTAATGACAGACTTTTAAATTGGGAAAGAATTATGGCATTGATTTTGTCACATGTGACCAAAGTAATTAGCTAATGACAGACAGTTTTTCATTTCAAACATTTCCTTACCCCATACGCATATGGACACACACAGCAAAACACATACCCATGGTGATGTGCTTTGCATGTGCAAAAGTACACATTGGCAAAGGAAAAATGCTCATAAGGTTATCTCTCCCAACTTCCCACATAATATAAGAAGAGTTTCTATAGCATCCCTGATAGCTGGGCATGATTTTATATTTAAGCACTGAATTTGTTATTTTATTTTCATAAGTGGTGTCTTCTTTCCTCTCTGTTTCCCTCAAAACTCCTCACCTTGAGAACCAAATAGGGAAAGTTTCATCCTTTGAGGAGAATTTTCCAGGAGCTTATGGGTAACAGTCTGACTTATGGTATATTTATTCAGATCTGCACAACTTAGGATCTTGTTTTGCAAGCTGCCATGTATAATGTTTTGATTCATCTGTCTTCCGCAAAGCAATACATCCCGTGTTTATTTAAAATCTAAGTTGTATTTCCAGTAGGCTGATGTGCTGCATGTCTTGGGAAAAAAATCCCAAACCCTCTTGAGCATGTTCATGTCCATGCAGTAGCCAGTGTTTGTGAGATCTATGATGTGATAGAGTCTTGGTTGGGCTTGGGGTGACCATCCGTTTCTGATTACTTTGAGCATATATTTTGTCATTGCATCAGTTCTCAGATAGATTGTTCCAAAGGAAAAGGCCTTACTAATTGGTGAGCCATTTATTGTGGTTTTCCTAAGTTCATCTTAACAAGATGAAGAGGGCTAAGAGTATTTGAATGTGGTAGTGCCAGGTAGCTTCTGCTTTCGGGAAGCTCCCTTTTGTTACAAGATCGACCAAAAGACTTGAGGATTGCCGTCTGATTGGAATAATGTATTACTCAGTTTTGTATCTCATTTCCTTGATTGATAATCTTCACATCATACTTCATTTGTCATGGCTTTCTTTGAGATTTCTAAAGAACAATACTCTTAGCTTGGTTAACAGACTTCTAGCTGGTGCATATCAAATTGTTGTTGGGCTTTGTTTACTATGATGATTATCATTAATCCTCTTCAATTTTTCTTTTAGACAATGGCAAAGGTCATAACTACAGTCCTGAAGTTTCCTGCTGATCAGACTCAGAAAATCTTAGAACGAGAAGATGCCCGACCACTGGTAGGCTTTGCAAATGACTTCATTAAGTTACAAATAAGTGAGCTTTGCCTTGGTCCTTCTTGTTCAAAGGTCAAAAACTGAGAAGAATTTCACCCTGAGGAGGTTGAGCTAAGATCCTATGTCAGTGGGTATTTTAGAAGACAAAATATTTCCTTCTGAGGACTAGATACTTAGTTATGTGCAAGCACAAATAGGATACTTAAAGGAAGGATGGCATTTTTTCTGGTATAATAGTAATCTTTTGAGCCTGATCCAAATAATGTTTAGAGATTGTGCACCTAATTCAGAAGCAAACAATTTGAAGGTTCACTAATTCTTGATCATAGAATTCAAATATTACTGAGCCTTTGATAACCCTCTACAGGGGAGAAAGATGTAGCCACTTATCATTGGACAAAGCTTCTTTATATAAAATCAGCTGGTTGGGAAAAAACAATTCCTCCTAAGTCATTCCAAGCACAACTGCCTCTCTTTGTAGCTGCCAGACAAGAAAAAGATCAGCGTAGACATTTTCTTTGTGTCTGATTAGCGAAGGCAGCAGGGCAGCCCTTACACACAGCTGTAGGCTTGGGCCATCGTCTTCTGCCTCTCTGTCACCTCTTTTTTTCTTACCTTTTCCTCCTCAAGGCCATGTGGTCCAGCATCTCCCTGAATAGCAATTCTCTCTGGGACGTCCCTGACAGATGAACATTGCCTATGCTTAGTCTTTTAGAGAATTTTGAAGGCTAATTTGTTCTTTAGCTCGGTTTTCAATAAGTCTGCCATTCCTCGTTTTGAAAAGTCAGTTAATAAATATTTATTATGTGCCTACTGTGTGTCAGGCTATAGGGCGGAAATGAGCAGATTGGGAAGGTCAGGCAGAAGGTCAGGTTGATCTTCGTTCCTCTCCAGTCTTCTTAGTCTAATAGGCCAGAAAGTCCAGACACATCCTGGAGCCAGCTGTTCTCTCCATCGGTAGTCGATGACTAGCTTGTGCAGTGTGCAGACAATAAAGTTTTAATGGGGCTTGCATTATTTACTGGGCAGCAGTACATTCTGGAAAATTGCCTTTATGACCTTGATAATTGCATGTTTACTTTCGTGCTGTCGCATTGATGAAAAGTTTTCCGTTTGTGCTTGTGAGATAGTTCTGCTATTCCTTTCTTCTCATCCCCTATGAATGTAATCTTATGCTCTGGAGGAATTTAATTGCAATATTAAAAAATTGGTTTTTAATAAGTAACTTTGTAGCTTAACTCATTTCTGGTAGTGTATTCCAGAGCTGAAAGAACTGTTATCTGCTAAGTGTAATTAAGGGAGAAAATATTTAACACTCAGAACTTCAAATTTTTTTTATTTGAAAAAATGGCTTTAAAAAGTGGCTTTACTCATGAATTTTTCTTTACTCGTGCTGCTTGCCCTCTTAGAGAAAGTTCTTCTTGCTGCCTCCTACCTTTCCTTCCAGGTCCTGCTCCAAATCCTGGCCCAGAGCCGGACTTCATTGTTGTCTTCTCTGATGGGACTTGTCATCTGTGCTCTCTTCAGGGGCTCCAAGGGAGGTGGGCACCAGGCAGTCACTGAGGCCAGCCTCCTCCTTTTGTAGAAGGAGGAGGTCAAGGATTGGAGATCCTATCTGAGCTGTCAGAGATCACAGGGGTTCGGGTTCATCATGGGGTCTCTGGGAGGACTTGGGTAGTGCTCAAATGCTCTGGCCCAGTGCCTGGCTGCCTCTCTTGTGGCTGGGTCCTCCCAGGGGAATGAGTGTTTCTCAAGGGCAGAGATTATTCCTTAGTTGTCTCTGAACCCCCAGTGTTTAGCACGTGGCTTGTCACAAATGCTTGTTGATTGATTGATGGAGAGTAGGGCAGTCCTTTTCACTTTTTCATCCCAGTTCCTTGCACGTAGTAGGCTTTTCCTAAATATGTACTAAATGAAAACACAACCATACATGAAATCTAAGTCCTAAACATTGTTCTGGGTACCATGTGTATATAAACAAGAAAAGGACACAGTGCCTCCCCTCAAGGAAGTTGTAATCAATGTTAGAGCTTGGTTGGTTGTTGTCCTTCATTCTCGAAGGGACCAAAATGATATCACTGTGCTAGAGTCCAAGTTCCAGTGTGTTTGATTGTGACTGATCAGACCAGTATGACCTCAGAAGACTCTGCCATAGACTGGGCACAAGCAGCCTATGTAAACATTTGGGGTGGAATCTCTAAATCTGTGCATTCTTCCTTTCCTTTGAGCTGTTTCAGTTCTGCTTTGCTCCTAGAGCACAGCACCTTCTCTGATGTGGGCACGCGGTGCAGAGTGGGCCTGTGCCACTGTCTGCCATGTCACACAGTGGATTCCAAAGTCCTTGAGAGAGAACTTGATTGAGTCCTTGTGTTGCCTCTTCTGACCACCATGTGAACGCTCGCCCTGTGTGAGTTCTCCGTAAAACAGTCTTTTTGGCAAGTATACATTTTGCATTCGAACAACGTGGCCAGCCCATCAGAGCTGCGCTCTCTGAAGCAGAGTTTGAATGCTTGGCGGTTTAGTTCAAGTAAGGACCTCTGTGTCTGATATCTTAACCTGCCAGGGGATCTTCAGAATCTTCTTCCCACAATTCAGCAGCCTGTCTGGATTTCACAGGCACACACACTGAGGTCAGCACATCGGCTCTCTGTAGATCTTCATTTGGGGTAGGCTGTCTGCTATCTCTTCTCTCCCATACTTCTCTGTAGTGGAACATTCAGGGCCTCTTCCAATACTAACATCGTCAGACTGGGACTAATAATTCTACTATGTTGAAAAAGTTAGTTTACAGATATTTCAAGTGGAAATTGGGGATGTGGTGCACAAACACCTTAACCTCCTCTGGGCCTCTGTTTTTGAGGCCTTGTTTCATCTTGTTGATGATTGGATCATTGAGGTCATATTCCTGATCAGAATATGCCAAGGGTGTGCTGGGAATTGTCTAACAACCAGCCCCCCCCCCCCACCCGACACGTTTTTAAGTTTAATTTGAAGTCTTAGCATTTTCTCTGTCACTTTCTTAAGTCTAGAAAAACACTAACTTATGACTGGTGTTTGCTGAGTCCCAAGGTGTAAATGCTCACACTGAAAACTTAGCTGTCAGCTGGGGTTTGAAGTGGCGCCCCCGCCCCCATCCATAGGCCTTCCACATCACATCACAGCATGGCTGCCAATTGGCAGTTCCATCCTTCCCAGGAGGAAATGACATTCTCAGAGGACACAGTTGCTCAGGTGTCTGAGGGGGATCTGAACCCAGTCTCACATGCTCTTTCTCTTCCATCATGCCTCTGTAGTTGATGCTGTTAGCTTGTTCAGTCCCTGTGGCTGACAATAAAAGCATTATTCTTACCATCTTAACAAAGGAGGAAACTGAGGCTCAGAGGTGAATCAGCTGGTAAGGGGAAGAACAGGACTTGAATCTGGGCCCCTGATGAATGGGGCTGAAGAGCCCCGGCAGTCAGTCCTGCTTACCAGCTTTGTCCGTAGCCTGCTTTGCAAACCCGAAGACCTTGGACCTGGTCAGTCTTGTGTATACTGTTCAGATGTACGGTGACTAGTTATGTGGGGGAGATTTTAGCTGATGGACCTGTGTAACAGAACTTTTTATACTTGGGCACTGATGGGCAGCCAAGGGGTGCAGTGGGTAGAGTGATTCTCAGTCCTGGGTCAGGAAGGTGTGAATTCAGACCTGACCTCAGACACCTGTTAACCCTGTGACTCTGACCAAGTCACTTCCTGCTATCTGCCTCACTTTCCATGTCTACAAAATGGGGAGAACAATAGCATCCAGCTTCGAAGGTGGCTGGAAGGCTAACTGAGGTAAGAACTGTCAGGTGCCAGCGCATAGTAGGGGCTTCCTAAGTGCTCATTCCCTTCCCTGACGAGCAGCGTGCATGAAGTCTGTGTACAGAAGAGCCGGCCTCTTGCTGAGCTCTTCTGGAGTTGAGCATGAGCTCTGGGGGTTCTCAGCTGGCACACTTTGCCTTTCCCTGAGGTGTCCCTGACATGACACATTCAGGCCGAGAGCCCACCCTGTGCCTGCAGGTCCCATCTGTGTCCTTACTTAGACTGCACGTCTTGGAGTCTTTGTAGAGAAGATGTCACCTCCTCATGCTGCCACGTCCACTCCCATTTTTATCAGGTACTTTCCTGACTTACCTGCTTCACTACTGTCCCCATCTCAGCTGTTTCCCTTGCCATTGCTCAGACCAGGTTAGCATGTTCTGGGGTATCCTGTCCCTTACAGAAAGGCCAAGGAGTTCAGGAGTGGGTCTATCTTGTTTTCCACAAAAATTATTTCATTTTCATCTACTTCGAAAACTTTTTGATCCTTTCTTTGGCTAAATGCAGCCCCGCCCCTCCCCCTCCACCCAGCAGCTGGAAGGATATTTCCTAGTGCACCTCCTGCCTTTGGCAGATCACTTGACCTGCAGCTTGCCAGAGGCCTCACCCCTCCAGAGCCGTGGGGGCTGGTCCTTCCTTGGGGGCCAGTGTAAACGTGTCATGGGAAGTAACAAAATTGTATGAGATATTTATTGTGTTAGGACATAGCTTTGTTATGATGAAAATACCAGTTTTCATTTATAGCCCTTTAAAGTTCCCTAATGCTTTTATATACATTAAAGCATGTAAACTTTATGAGCTCTGTATGGAATATCCTGGCCAGGGACCCATGAGACCCCTGACCCTGGAGGAAAGAGATGCTGCTGACACTGGGTGTGTGTGTGTGTGTGTGTGTGTGTGTGTGTGTGTGTGTGTGTGTGTGTGTGTGTGTGTGTGTGTGTGTGTACGAGCATGCGTGCATGCATGCGTGCCCACCACGCCTACCACGTGTCCTGCTGCAAAGCCCCTTAGCTTCCTTATCAGCTTCAGTTTCCTCATCTGTAAAATGGGTGTGATGATGTTCATAGAATCTGCTTTGGTGAGTTGTTAGGATAAAATGAGCCCACGCTTAGAAGATGATTGTAAATCTTCAGTGCTACATAGATGTCTATTTTTATTGTCATAATACTACCATCATTCCTCTTCACCAGTCCCCAGACAGCCCTATCTCTCTGTCATGGGATTCCTTTGTACTGTAATCTGCCAAAAACCCTGCCTGCAGGTGTTGATTATCCTCTGTGGTTCCTTCCAACTTTTGAGATTCTGTGGATTTCTGAAAATGGGTCACTTTTGCAAATGAAGCTTCTTGGATTAGGAAGAGGCTGTTGGCTCTTAACCCACTGCTCCTTTGATCTCTCTGCTGCACATTCAGACCATAGATTTGGTTCCCAAGGCTTATTCACAGAGGAGAAGAGTAGTATAGAGAAACATTAGTGGCGTTAGTGGTGTTAGTGGCGTTAGTGGCATTAGTGGTATATAGAAATAGAGTTTTTGCAAATGCCTGAAGAGAAGAAATCTACCCTACCACAGCTAGCTGTTTCTCACCTCCTACACTGATGGAGTCCACTAAGAATCCTTGGTCTGAAGCCTTCACTTATCATGATTTGTGTGGGTCCTGGGGGTCCCTCTTCAGACACCTGCATCAGATTTGGTCCTGTAGAATGGCTCTTGGTCCTCAGAAGACTTTTCTCCCCCAGACATGAGACTGGCATCAGCTACATTTTTGAACCCCAGACCAGCCTCCCTTGGCTAGTCAGTCACTGGCATGTTGGATGCTTCACTCACCAGATGAAGGATTAGGAATTAATTCCTAATTCACTGGTCACCATCCTCTTCCTCTAGTCAAGTTAAAGAAAGAGGAGTAATCTATTTGAGGAATATCAAGCAGGTATAAGCTTTTTCTGTTGCTTCAAGAACACACAAATAGCGCACAAACAAACCTAGTCCTTACCAGCTGTCAGGATCAGAATTGTTCTTTACAGTCACCTGACTGGGTAGGTCCCCATTTTAAAGATGAGGATATTGTACCTCAGTTCTACGAAATAGTCTTTCCAGTTGGGATCAGAGCTCAGACTTTGCTCCATACCACATATACTCTTCATAAACAAAATCCTTCTTTAACATAATAGCTAATAATCATAACAATAGCTAGCATTTGTGTAGAACTTTTGAAATATGGTCTGATTTGATCCTCACAACAACTCTGGGAGGAAGATGCTATTGGCGTCATCATCTTACATACAGACCAAGAAACAGTCAGAGGCAAAGTGACTTGCCTGGGCTCACCCAGCTCGTAAATGTTTGAGGATGGATTCTAACTCAGATCTTCTGGCCTCTGGGTCCGTCCTTCTAGCTACTATAAAACAGTATGTATTGAAATTCACTTTTACTTGCATGGCCAGAATTTAAGTTGATTGAATGAAAATCAAACCTGTCGCTTTCCATTGTCCAGGCCTGTTGGAAAAGCCTAGCTTGGTTTATAACTTTCTTACTTTGTTGATTGGCACACTTCTCAGTAGACTGTTTCTTGTTGTATGCAAATAATCATCCACTTTTATTTCTAACTTTCAAACTCTTAAGGTTTGAAAATGTGACAGCTGGTCTTCCTCCTCTTTCCCCCTTTTCTCTTGTACAAAAGCACCTTCACCTTGTTTTAGAGCCTTCTGGATGGGCTTTCAGGATGGTTGGACATGCCCCTTTTTGCATAGAAGGATAACTAATGGTCAAGATCAGCCTTTATTCCTGCTAGGGAATTGAAGCCTAGGCCCATGGACTGTAGATGAAGAAAGTCAGGAGTGACATCCTCTAGTACTGACATTCACTAAATCCAAGGGCTTGAGCATCCCAAATTCTCCCATTGAATTTGAATGTAAATCGAATGAAGCTGCTTGAATTGAACTCACTCTTCAGTTCTTGGGTTTGACTTGTATTAACAGTTTATGTATAGCTTCTTAAACTAACTTAGAAATGTGAAATTACGAAGGGCTTAGGATACTTCCCCAAATATGTAGCACATGCATTGCATTCAGACAAGTTACTCTAGTACAGCACTGTATTGTGATCTGGGCATGTTTCTTTGATTCTAAGGCTTTAAATCAAGAGATTAAATTGAAATTTCACTTCTAATAACTTTCAGACAAAACTTCATTTTGTTTTATTTGTCTTGTCTCTGAATACAAGACATTCATCTAATAGTAATTGAAATGTGACTTGTGTGGCATTGAAATCTCAAAATAGGGATGCATTGTAATTTATAAAATTGTGGTCTTTCTAAAAAAAGTTGTAATTAAATTGAATTTTTGTAGTTTTTAATTTTGTAAATCAAATCATATTTTAAATGCACTGGCAGAGCTTCTTAGAAAGGGATTTTTTTTTTTGCATAGCAAACAATCATCTGATTTGATTTAGAATTCTGAATTTTGGTATATTGGGTTTGCTTAAAATGAATTACACTGCCCTCCTTCCCTGGTATATTCATTATCCGCATGTTAAACTTTCTGTACAATTTGTAAAGGGAATCTAACCAAGCAATGGTATGTGCCGAGCACAGGAGAGTCATAGGGAGCTTTAAATCCTTCCTTGTTGGCCTGGACCTCCTTATGGAGAAGACAAAGTTAAATAGAATGCGATTTCAGCCTGTTAACCTTGTATGTGCGTCTCAGGTGTGTTTTATAATGTTCATTCTTAAAAGTCGTTCAATGCGCTTTTTTCTTCCTGACTTTGTAGTTTGCTTCAGCTCGCAGTGGTATCTTCTGAATAAGCCGTCAGTCTGTGCATAGTTAGCATGTGGGTGAGTGAAGACCGCTCTACACTGTATCTTTTATACCACATTGATTGGCCTGCATGAAATGAGCCCTTCCCTGGAACTCTCTCTTCTCCAATGAAAACCTTTCAGCATGAGCTGATCTTAAGAAAGACCTCTCGATCTTAGGCCTGCATTTTTATGTTGGTTAAATTGACTTGATTTTCAGAAACATTAACACTTCAGGTACTCACTGGATGTTTTAAGGTACCCTTGGAAAACTTTAGGACAAGAGTAAAAAAATGTCCAGTCCCCCTCCCCTCCCTCCCTTCAAAGATGGCACCACCAACAACCAAATTCCCAGGGTGTTTTTGAAACAATAATAAGAGATAAAAATGCCAAGCAAATGGCAAATGAGTATTAACATTATAAATATCACAGATCTGAAATTGAACTTGATAAAATGTGCCCATAGTGGTAAAAGGCAATTCTGAATTAGAGAAAATGTTCAAAATATTTGTTGAAAACGATTTTCTTTTTATCTTTAATAACACTAAATGTGCTCCAAATTCTTCCCAATCAAAGACCTGACAGAACCTATTTTAATGTTTTGTTAGTCCAGTGGGTTCTCTTACAGTATCTAGAAATTCCCTTTGTAATTTTGTTCATTCTATTGAAGTCCTTGACAGACTCTTTCCCTCCATCCCCCTAAAAAATCCAGCCTGGTCTATGTGTGAATTTTCACAAAGTCTGAATTAATGGCGGTAACCAGAGAATGAAATGTATTTATAGTTACAAGTGTTACCTTGATCCTAGTGACTTTCATAACATTTTCATTTTCAAACTTTTTTGATTTAAAGATAACTATGATTAGGTTTGACCCTCTTCTTGTATTTGATGTATATCATTCCTACTTATAGAGGCTTTCTTTTAAAAAGTTTTAATAGCCTGTGAATAACCCACAAGATTCTAATAAAAAAAATTAAATCTATTTACTGTAGGCACTAACTTTCTCATTTGAATACAGTAATTTGATAATTCAGTTCAGTAGTCTTTTTTCTTGAGCACCTGTCATGTGGTAGGCACTTTGCTTACGCATGGAGGGGGATACAAAGGCAAACCTAAGGCAGCATGCCCTCCTAATACCCCCCTCCCCCCCATGGTCCATAGTACATCTATGAAAATCAGAAGTAAAATCAAGAACTTCAGAAAGTTCTTATCAGGTAATTTTAGTGAGCACATGGATGGCTGTGAAAAAACATTCCACACTTGCTGTCCCCAAGCTTTGTCAGAGCAGTATATGTTGGCAGAGAAGGTAGGACAGTATTTCTAATCTAACACCAATATGATCATTAACCTAACTTCATAATGAATATACAGTTGTAATAAGGAAAAGGCCAATTATATATGTATGGGATATATTTTTCATTTTGTAAATAGATCTAGAAAATCAGCTCATTTCTTTTGTGATTTCACAAACTCTTTCATTATTGCCTCTTCTCTTAAATTTTACATTATGTACAATGTGGTGGACGAGGGGGATGGACTGCTGGGACTGGTGTCTTTGAAGCTTCCCTTTGATTTCTTAATCTTATTTGGTTATCTCTAGTAGTTTTTTTAGCCTAGAAATTTATCTGTCTGATTCACTTCCTTGATAATTTTAATCTGGGAAGCCCTTGTGAGGGGAGTATTGGCTTCAGTTTTAGTTTTTCTTCTCACAAGGGTTTAAAAACTAGACCACTAGTTTCAAATAGAACTTAACTTTTCAAATTTTGAAGTGCCAAGAAGTATTTAGTGAGAAGGGCCATTGTAAAGATTTGTTGGCCTCCTTTTGCTATGGAAAAAATAAGGGCTTTTTGCTTGTTGATAGGTCCAACATTCTCTATTTAATCATTTAATTATTTTTGCTTTTTGGAGGGGGGAAGGCAAGGCAATTGGGGTTAAGTGACTTGCCCAAGGTCACATGGCTAGTAAGTGTTAAATATCTGAGGCAGGTCTTCCGGACTCCAGGTCTGGTGCTCTCTATTCACTGCACTATCTAGCCTCCCAGAAGGTCCATTATTAAACACCTTTTGGATGGTGGAGCTAGAAAAAGTTTTGCATAGAAAAACAAAATATCTTTTTGTTTAACAGCATTTGGTTTCAATTTTGGGCCATCCATTTTTTTTTTCCAAAAAGAGAACAAATAGGGGCAGGTAGGTGGTGCAGTGAATAGAGGGAGTCAGGAGGACCTGAGTTCAAATTCAGCCTCAAATACTTAACACAAAAACTAGCCGTGTGACCTTAGGCAAGTCACTTAACCCCAACTGCCTTCCAAAAAGCAAAAAAAAAAAAAAAAAAGAGAGAGAGAGAGAACAAATAGTTTTGGAAGGGTATAGAGTTTAGAGTATGAAAAATATGAGAAGATTTGTGGGGTTTGACTTTGGAATCTTTCTAGACCTTCATGCTAATTACTAGGCCTTATATCATAATCTGAATTCTGTTGTTAGAAAATGCTTTGTTCTTTTTTAGTCCCAAAGTTAACAGACAATTTTACTTCTTGCCTTTTATCCTTTTCCAGTCATGGCTGCGATTGTCATCTTGAAGAAATTGGGAGGAAGAGTGTTCCTTGATCGCGCTGCTTCAAAAACTGTCCACATCTCTGTTTTTCTTTGAGAAAAGGCATGGCGGACGGATGACGAGCTGCTTTTCAGGGCCCTAGAGAGAGGTCTTGCAGAGGCCCGAGATGACGCTGGATCATAAAGACCGCTAGCGCTGCTGAGGGAGGGGCGAGCTGGGGAGAGCGCGTTCCTGCCTTCAGCTGCGGAGCGGCTCTTTTGGAGGGGCTGGCATACATACTGACATACCGACGAATGAACCCAACGAATCCCAGAGACGAGCCCATGAGCACTCTGATCCCTTTGTCCTCCCTCCTTTTAAGATTTGAACTTGATGTTTTGCTCTTTATTTATTTTAGGGTGATTTTGGTTTTTGGGGGGGGGTTCTGTTTCAGTTTAAATGACTTGTGCAATACGTTTTTGAGGTGGAATTTGATAGATGTTTTTCCTGATGAATTGGAGGAATTTGACTATATTATCCAAATTTGATTTGTTGATTTTTTTTTTTTTGCTAAAAACTAGTTCTTTAAGCTTTTGCTTTTGATGAATCCAAATGGCAGTACCTCATTTGTTTACTTCGCTTTTATACTTATATTTTCCAGGAAAAAAATACTGTAAATTGTAAATAGTTAATACATAATTGTACCATATGCTGATCTGTGACTGTTGGCAATGTCAATCTAGGATGAACAGAGGAAAAAAAATAAAGTTTTATTTACTGTATAAAACTCAGTATTTGTGGGTTTTTTTTTTTTTATTATGGTTCTTTTTCTTTTAGTTTTTTTTTTTTTTTTTGCTTTTTGGAAGGCAATTGGGGTTAAGTAACTTGCCCAATGTCACACGGCTAGGTTTTTTATGTTTGTGTGTGCGTTAAAGTGTCTGAGGCCGGATCCGAACTCAGGTCCTTCTGACTCTACTCACTGTGCCACCTAGCCGCCCCTTTTAGTTTTCAACATTCATTTCCACAAGATTTTGAGTTACAAATTTTTCTCTCAGTCTTTTTCCTACCCTTTACCCCAAGATAGTGAGCCTATTGAATACCCCTCCCCCCAATCTGTTCTCTGTTATATCTTCCCCCATCCTCCCTCTAACTTTCTAGTAGGGCAAGATGGATTTGTGATGGATTTTTATACCCCAGCGCCTGTTCTTATTTCCAAGTTGCATGTAAAAAAACAAATTTTTTTTAAACATTGTTTTTAAAATATCGATTTCCAGATTCTTTCCCTTCTTCCCTCCTCATCCACCCCCACTGGGAAGGTAAACAATTCATTATAGGTTGTTGTACATGTGTGGTTAAGCAAAACGTTTCTGTAGTAGTTATGTTGTGAAAGACTAAGCATATTTCCCTCCATCCTATTCCGCCCCACACTTATATTCTGTTTTCTCCTTTGACCCTGTCCCATTTCAAAAGTGTTTGCTTCTAACTACCCTCTCCCCTAATTTGCCCTCCCTTCTATCATCCCCCCTCTTATTCCCTTGCCCCTACTTTCCTGTAGGGTAAGATACCCAATTGAGTATGTATGTTATTCTTTCCTTAAGCCAAATTCAGTGAGAATAAGGTTGACTCATTCCCTCTCACCTTCCTGCTCTTCCCTTCCATTGTAACAGTTTTCTCTTGCATCTTTTATATGAGATAATTTACCCTATACTATCTCTCCCTTTCTCCTCCTATTATATTCCTTTCTCACCTCTTAATTTAATTTTTTTAGATATCAGTCCTTCCTATTCAACTGATCCTGTGCCCTCTGTCTATGTATATACATGAACATACATATACACACACTTATATGTATTTATACACACATACACCCTCATACATATATATGTATATATACATATATATGTATACATATATACACACACACACATATTCCCTTCAGCTATCCTCATACTGAGAAAAGTCTCATGAATTACAATGATCGTTTTTCCATGTAGGAATGTAAATAGTTTAACTTTAATAAGTTCCTTATGATTTCTTTTCCCTGTTTACTTTCTCATGCTTCTCTTGCTTCTTGTATTTGAAAGTCAGATTTTCTGTTCAGCTCTGACTTTTTCATCAAGAATGCTTGAAAGTCTTCTATTTCATTGAATGACCATATTTCCCCTGAAGCATTATACTCAGTTTTACTGGGTAGGTGATTCTTGGTTTTAATCCCAGCTCCTTTGACCTCTGGAATATCAGATTCCAAGCCCTTCGATTCCTTAATGTAGAAGCTCCTAGATCTTGTATTATCCTGATTATGTCTCCACAGTACTCAAATTGTTTCTTCCTGACAGCTTGTAATATTTTCTCCTTGACCTGGGAACTCTGGAATTTGACTATAATATTCCTAGGAGTTTTCTTTTGGTCATCTTTTTCAAAAGGGGGATAGGTGAATTCTTTCAATTTCTCTTTTACCCTCTGATTCTAGAATATCAGGGCAATTTTCCTTGAGAATTTCTTGAAGGATGATTTCTAGGTTCTTTTTTTGATCATGGCTTTCAGGTAGTCAAATAATTTTTAAATTATCTTTCCTGCATCTATTTTCCAGGTCAGTGGTTTTTCCAATGAGATATTTCACCATTGCCTTCTTTTTTTCATTTGTTTGGATCTGTTTTTTAGTGTCTTGATTTCTCATAAAGTCATTAGCTTCCATTTGCTCTAGTCTAATTCTGAAGGAATTATTATCTTCAGTGAATTTTTGAAATTCCTTTTCCATCTGGGCAATTTGACTTTTTAAGGCATTTTCCTCCTCATTGGCTTTTTGGACCTCTTTTGCTATTTGAGTTAGTCTACTTTTTAAGGTGTTATTTTCTTTAGTATTTTTTTGGATCTCTTTTAGCAGGCTGTTGACTCACTTTTCATGATTTTCTTGCATTATTCTCATTTCTCTTCCCAATTTTTCCTCTGCTTTTCTTACTTGACTTTCAAAATCCTTCTTGAGCTCCTTAATCAGTTTGTATTTTTCTTGGAAGCTTTTGATGAAGGAGTTTTGACTTCATTGATTTCTTCTTGTTCCATGTTTTGATCCTTTTTGTCCCCCACAAAGGATTATATGTTCTGATGGTGCTTCCTCTGTTTGCTCATATTGCCAGCCAATTATTTGACTTTTGAGCTCTTTGCCACGATAGAACTCTGCTTCCAGAATGGAGCGAGAGCTTTGTCCCAAGTTGCTAGGGTTTGCGCAGCTGCTGTCAGAGTTTTATGAGGAGAGGACCCTCTCTACAGCTACGATAAGCTCTGGCACACTGGCTTCCTCACCCCAGGATCACCACCCAAAACCGTGACCCAGATCTTAGCAGGTCAAAGCAAGAGTGATTACCCTCTGAATGTTTTCTTGGTCTGCCTATGATCTGCAGGCCAGGAGCTCTGGAGGCAGTCATGGGGCAGCAGCTGCTGCCACTGTGTCCCCTCCACCTCTTGTGAGGAGCTGGTTGTGGGGGGCTGGACTGCACTCTTCCATCACCCATTTCCAACAGAGTTCCCCACTGAGCTTTTACTTTCTTTTTGGTGTTTATGGGTTGAAAAGTCTGGAAACCACTGCAGCTGCAGGTGATTCACTCTCCTGGTCTGCTTTGGCTGGTCTGTGTCACTGGTCCCAGCCACCCCAGGTCTGGGCCTGCTCATGCGGGACTGCTCAGCTCCCAGCCCGGTGTGATAGACCCTTCCTGTCAGCCGGCCAGGCTGCCTTCAGCAGGAAATTTGTTTCTCTCTGTCATTTTCTGGGTTCTGTAGATCTAAAATTTGTTTAGAGTCATATTTTACAGGTACTGGCGGTTTTTGGAGCCAGGGCTCAATCAAATTCCTGCTTTTACTCTGCCATCCTGGCTCCACCCCTTGTTTGTGTTTCTTTAAAAAAATTATATTTAATGATATCAAGTATTTGTTTTCTTTCTCCCTTTCTCTGCCCACTCTCCCCTTCTCTAAAGAAAGGAAAACAATCCTTATATAACAGATATAAACAGTCAAGCAAAACAAATCCCCATATTAACCATTTGCAAAAATTTGTTTCATTCTTCATATTTATTTCATTGCCTCTCTGGCATTTTTCATCACTGGTTTTCTGTGTTTCTAAGTTGAAGTTCTCTTAAAAATAGTACCCTCTATAAGTAAGGCTGTGTACTGAACATCACATTATTTGAAAAAAATTATCTATTTTTTGTACATAGCATTCATGGAAACCTCTGTCCTCTCCCCTACCAAGACTGAGCTTTACCTTATGACAAGAAAAACAGTTAAGCAAAAATGACTGATTTAGTGATGACCTCTACAGCTTTTGCAGGAATTTGCTTGCAGAATCCTGTCTCCGTCAAGAACACATGATAGGTTTCCTTGTTTGTTCTTCAGCACCGTTTTTAGTTTTTCAATTACTAGGGGAATTCTTTTTTTTAAATAAAATAAATTTCCCTGTATACTGAGCATATCGTTCTTTTGGTTCTGCTTATTTCACTGTGCAATAATTCCTAGGCTTCTTCCCATGTTCTTTGAGTTAGTCATATTTTTGTCACTTCTTGTGGTACAGTAAGGGCATCTGGGTGCCTGTAGTTGGGAAGGCCTGAGATAAAATTCTACCACAGACATTTAGTGGCTGGACCTTGGTTGAATACCTTCTTCCTTTGGGACTTTAGTTTTCTCATTTGTACAAAGGAACATTTTGGCCTATCAAGCCAAGGTTCCTTCTGGCTCTCTATCTGTGATCCCATGAATGAAGCTCCATTATATTCCCCCTAGGAGTTTCCTCAACTGATGGACCTCCACTTTGCTTCCAATTCTTTGTTATTAGAAAAAGCGGTGTCATACATATGTTTGTACATATTGACATTGTTTCTGATTTTTATCTCTGGAGTATATGTCTTATGATACAATTCTTGGGTCAAACCGTGAACAGGACAGTCCCTTCTGTGACTGTACCAATGGTGTATATGTGTTTGTTTCCACATGTTTGGGATGGGCGTGAGGGGTCGTTTTGGTCTCTTTTGCTAGGTAGGAGGTGAAACCTCAGAACTGCTTTAATTTGTTAATGAGGTTATGAAAAGACAAGTACACACAGATTCTTTGCTGGTGAAATTGCAGATGTGATTTTTTTTTCTTGGTAAGTCACCTGATGTTAGCATAGAGTTAAATACAAATTGTGCTTTTTGACCCAGTCATTCTATTATTAGGAATAGAACCTGATTCTTATCAAAACCAATAGAAAAGCTATTAAAGGAGTTTCATAGCAGCATTATTTTTAATTTCAAAAAAGTAGAAGCAGATTAAATAACTTGTGCTACCTTCATATAATAACTAACTGATGTAATTATCACTTACAAATTGGAAGAATGTTTTTAAAAAGCTTAAATGTCTTTGGGAAAGAGTGTAAATCAAAAACTACATCAACCATTGGGAGGAGGGAATAACGGTACCGTAGAGAACTCCTCAGTCAGGAGTCAACATTATCTCTGCAACTCAGCAGTGAATGGGTGAGTGACTTGCTGAGGGTCACACAAGCCGGCCACATCAGAGGCAGGACTTGACAGCAGGCCTTCTCTGCTTAGTGTTACTGCTTGTCCTCCATGCCCTGCTCTTGTTATGCTGACCCTCACATTCACTGATGAGAACGAGTGGTCAAGCATGGAATCTGATGGAGATTTGTGTTGAAATTAAGTTTCTCCTGAGTTTAAATGGTTATAAACCACATTTAATTTAAAAAAAAATAGGCTGTTATTGATGTAATTTGTTATTTTTAACTATAATTCATCATCAAATTTTATAAGACTTTAAATTTGCTTTATTATGATCATTGATAATGTGGCCTGTACTCCTAATACTCTGTCATCCTTTTTCTTTCTACACGAAACAAACATTTCAAACAAGCCTTTGTGTCTGCTGTTTAGTTTGGGCTGGGGTTGGCCTCCCAGTGCCATCAGAGTCTGTGAAGGTTTAAAGCCTTCACTGTAGCCCATGTGAAGACCTCACAAAGTAAAGACTTAGTAAGTGAATTTATAGCTTGAAGGAGTGTCCCTTCTGCCATGCTATGTTTCATGTGCTAGGTGGTCACACACCTCCCACCTAGCCTAGCTCTCCTGGGTGAGAGCAAGCAGAGCAGCAGAACTTGCCAGGAGATGGTGCAGGGAGGAAGGTTGGGAGGAAAATGAGCCAGCAGAGGATCATAGTGTCATCTGTTCAGAGCAGTCTTCTGGTCCTTTATTTTTATAGCAGGAAACAGGCCCAGAGAAGTGATGTTGTTGGGCCAAGGTCACCTAGGCAGGAAATGGCCTAGGCTGGATTTGAACCCAGGCCCACTGACACAGTCTGTTTGCTTCCTGCATTATTCCATAATTCTGCTGCTATTGATAATTCAGTTGCTCTGTGTTTTCTCATCTTGTGGGATTCTTCTATTAACAACCATTTATTGAAGATCCATTGTGTGAGGTACCAAGCACCAAGGATACAAAAACCAAAAAGGACTTGATGTCCTGGAGTCCTTAATAATAACAGCTAACACTGATATAACGCTCTGTGTAGGACACTGTGCTTTATCCTCATAGCAACCTTGGAAGGTAGATGCTGTTCCTATCCCTGTTTTACAGTTGAAGAAACTGCAGCAAACAGGTGAAGGGACATCCAAGGTTACCAGCTGGTACACGTCTGAGCCTGGATTTGAGTTTGGCTCTTCCTGCCGGCACACTTTCTTGGACTTCTCATGTATTTGTTGATATTGGTACAGCATGTTGGCTGTCAGCCTTCACTCCCTCACTCCATGACCAACCCACCTTTTCTGACCTTCTATTTCCCTCATGATGACCCTGACAACTCTTCTTGTAGGTCATCATTGAAAATGTGTCGCAGCCTGCCAGACCCCACCACGAGCTTCTCCACTGTTTCCAACTGTCACCAGCAACTTGGATTCTTCAGACATTCCAGGGGTCTTTGACCCACCCTTGCACTGCATTCCTGACAATATTTGTTTAACAAGATGGATCTTGGAGCCGTTGTGCTACTTGGGAATTCATGGGAGCCTTAGACTGTTTAACAAATGCGATCCAGCTCCCTCTTATTTATTCTGGGCTCAACTCATTGCCCATCCAGAGTGGCCTCCCGGGTCTGTGTCCTGATGTATTAACTCTGTGGCCACCATCCATCCATTTTGATTTTTCTCTGGATTACTTGACCACTCTCTAGTCAACGTGGATTTTACTGTGGGGGGCCCTATAAGGTTCTGGATCTTACTGCATTTGGTACAATGTCACCCACACACAGGAGCATCTAAAGGACCTCCCCATCTACAGGGAATTCATCCAGAAGAGAAGATGAAATGAAGTGGAAAACATCGTCTTGGGTAGGTGACACGTCATTTTCTTAAAGCTCTAAGGCATTGCTTCAGACATTTGGAGATAGGTTTTCTGAGGTAAGACTCCTAACCCAGCTCTGAGGGCAATGCCAAAGTAGTATATATGGAGCAAGGGCAGCATGGTGGGAAGAAGAGCAGCCTTGCATGGTGACTGTCATCAGAGGGCCCAGCTTCAGATCCTGCCTCTGATGCATTCCGCTTCCATGACCAGGGACAAATGCTTGAGTCTCTCTGGGCCTCAGTTCTCAGTTGTAAAATGATGGAGTTGGCTTAGATGGGTCTGGGATTTTCTGGTTGCCCAGACCAACATTTAGCACGGTAGGACCACCGATTTGGAGCTGGAAGGGTCCTTGGAAGAAGTTGAAACCCAGAGATTTTGAGGGATTGGCAGTAAGGAACCAGAGTCAAGAGTACTCATTGCATTGAATTACTATTCAGGAGTAATGATTTAGTTTCACTAATTGGTAGTCCCATCTTGTGTACTCTTCTCTGTCTGGCTATCAACCAGGATAAAAATCTTGTCTCTCTTGTTAGGATGTGAGCTCCTCAAGGGGAGGGCTTGTTTCACTTGAACTCCAGTGCCTAGCGCAGTGTCTGGCACATGGTAAGTGCTTAACACATTTTGTTATTGATTGGTTCACCAGTCTCCTTCCGGTCTTTCCCCCTTTTTAAAAATTGATGCCTTTTTTATATTATAGTCACATCCCAATATACTGACATAGTCTGCCCCTCTGGACCTTCTCCCACCCCCTAACAAGGAAAAACAGTTAAGCATGAGGGAATGAAAAAACCAGGCCTACTGATACATGGTATATTCCATGCTCGATCCTCCAGCCTTTCAGCTGAGCTGAGAAGATGTATGTTAAATGCTTTGTTCTTGGCATGAGATCAGTCATCAAGCATTCATGAAATGCCCACTGTGTTCCAGAAAGAGGCAGTGTGGTGTACTAGACAGAGAACTGGCTTCTCGTCAAGAAGCCTGTGTTTGAGTCTGATCTCTGACACAGACTGACTTGGGGTCCTGGGTGAGACCTCTCAGCGCTCTGAGGAGTGAAGACTGTAAATCATGAGAAGATGCTCACTCCATTGGTGGAGGGAATTCTTCATCTGGGAAGTCCACAGGTCCAGTTACCCTGTCTTGGGCCCAGTGCTGAATGTTAAGGAGCAAGAAGACAAAAAGGGGAACAACTTCTAATCCCCCCCCCAAAGGCTTGTTTCATACTGAAACATGTACACCTGTGAGTATGTGCAGACTAAATTTATGCAGAATGTAGGCAAACTAAACCCAGGTGATTCGGGAGGAAGGCCACTAGTGGTGGGAATCAGGAAAGGCTGTGCTGAAGTTGCCTGAGCTGTGTCTTGAAGGAAATGAGGGATTCTAGGAACCAGTGATGAGGAGAGAGAGCATTCTGGGCATGGGATGGAGTCAGGGCAAAGGCCTGAGGATGGGAAATGGAGTTCTGTGAGTCCTGAGAATAGCAAAAAAGAAACATTGGATACAGAGATTGGAAACCCCCTTCAAAAGAAAGTTTGTTTTATTCTAGGGTCCCACTGGAGGTTATTGGGTGAAGGGAAGACTTGATCATTTGGCAGCTGAGTGGAGGATGGACTTGACATAGAGTGCCCAGGAGGGAGGCTGCTGTCCAGGAGAGGGGCAGAGGGTTGGAGCTAAGATGGTGGCTGTGTGAGTGTAGGGAAGACCTACAGGGCAGAGGCCGAGGGAGAAGTGATAAGATGTGACAACTGATTGGACATGTGGAGTCATTGAGAATGAGGGTGCAAGACTAATGCTCGGTTTGTGAGCCTGTGGACCTGGGAGGAGGGCTTTTCCAAGGTGTGCTGGGTGCTGGGCTGTGGGCAGTGTCAAGAGTTTTGTTTTTTTTTTTTTTGTGACTGAAGCTGAGAATTGTGGAGGTAGAAGCAGCAAGATTTGGTAGCTGATTAGATTTATGGGTGCATGCTTATTCACCTTGGATGTTCCTCAAGGGTCTGTTTTGTTCTCTATTGTCTTGCTTGGTAATTTCATCAGGTCTCGTGGGTTCAATTAATCTCCGTACCTTAGGTCAGTTTTTCCAGCCCTAACCTCTCTCTTGACCTCTGGTCTTAATATTGCCTCTTGCACGTTTATTGACCATCTTGAGCTTGGATGTCCAACAGACCTCTCAAACTCAACATTTCCAAAGAACTGTTATCTTCCCCCAACCCCTTCCTGCTTCTGAGCTTCCTAATTACTGTCCAGGACATAACCTCCTTTTAGTCACCAGGCTTGTCATCTAGGTACCTGTCTTCACTCCTCAGCCTCTCAGCCACTTCATCTGGCCAGTCTGTTGTCAGATGTCATTTCTATCTTTCCAATATGTCTTGTACATCTTCGCCTATCTGTAGTCACACAGCTGCTTTCAGTGTAGATCCTCGTTGCCTCATGTCCATGCCTGAATTATGCAGTAGTCCTTTGGCTGGGCTCCCTGCCTCAGTTGTCCCCACTTCACTTAGCTGCCAAAGTCACCTTCCTAAAGCACAGGGCTGACCATGTCACCTTCCCACCTACTTAAGAAAAAGTCCTTTTCTAGCATTTAAAGCCCTTTACCGCCTGGCCCCCTTCCACCTTTCTAGTCTCCTTACACTTCCCTCCACATTCTCTGTGGTCCAGCAGCACTGGCCTCCTGGTTGTTCCTTGCAGAGGACACTCCATCTCCTGACTCCCCAGGCCTAGAGTACTTCTTCCCTTCCCCTCTGCTTCTTAGCTTCCCTGGCTTTCTTCAGCCCTCAGCTTCAATTCCACTTTGGAAGGAGGTCTTTCCTGGTCTCCTTCATTCTAGTGTCTTCCCTTTGAAATTACCATCCATCTATACTCTGTGTGTGTGTGTGTATGTATGTATATATGTGTTTATATATGTATATACATACATACATATATATGTATATGTATATAAAACTTCTAATGGGGGGTGACAAGAGATATCTGTCTCTCTGTCTCTCTATCTACCTATCTATCTCATCTATCTCTTGTCTCCCTCATTAGAATGTGTGCCCCTTGAGGGCAGACTGTTTTTCTTTGTATCCACAATATGTTAGCACAGTGCCTGGTATATAGTAAATACTGTTGATATGCAAGCTGATAACATCTAGGTTTGTAATCTTTGAATTGGAAAAATCATGGTGCCCTTGACAGATAGGAAAGTGTTAGTAAAGGAGTAGGTTTAGTTTTGTTTCTGACAGGTTGAGTCAGAGATGACTCTGGGGCATCTCGTTCAGCACATCCCTCAGCTGTTGATGTGACTGGAACTTGAGAGAAAGACTGGGGCAGGATGTGGAAATTTGTTTATCTGCACAGAGGTGAGTCCTTGCAATGAATGAGTTGTGGTCCTGGACCTTGAGTTCAGCCTCCTTTGAGCCTTGTTTCCATTCACATGATCATAGTCCTTGTGTTTATTTCTTCTCTCAGCTCTTCTTTCTTCAGTTGACATCTGTTCAAATGTCTTCCCTTATTTCTTTGAATTTTTCATATTCATCCTTTCTTAGCGTACATTCTTAGGACCCTTATAGTCCCATCGTGGTGTGGCCCCACCTTACCTTTCCGAGCATATTAGCTATCACCTCCATTCACACACTTTATAGTCTAGCCAAACTGGCCTTCTTGCTTTACCTGTTACACATCATTTCTTCTATGATCACCAAACCTTTGTACCATTGTCCCCTTTGCCTGTCATGGATTCCTTCCTTACCTTGATTTCTTAGAATTACTAGCTTTCTTCAAACCTTGGCTTAGATTCCATCTACTACATGGGATCTTTCCTCATTTACTTTAACCCTTAGTACTTCTTTCTTCCAGATTACATTATATTTACTTTGTGTACATTTGTGTTTGCTTATATGTTCTTTTCTCTGATAGACTATAAACATCTTGAGAATAGGGACCATTTTATGGTCTCTGTAACATCAGCACTCAGCATGGTACTTGGCATATAATAGATTTAATAAATTCTTGTTGATTGACGTAATATTCCTCTGCATTCATATGCCAAAATTTATACACCTGTTACCCAGTTGATAGGTACCTACTGTGCAGTTATTTATTATTACATAAATGCCAGGATAAATATATATATATATGTGTGTGTATATTTATACACACACACACACACATATATTCATATGTGTGTGTGTGTGTAAAATACATAGTCTTTCTCCTAGTCATTGACCTCCTTTGGGTATGTGTCTAATAGTAATCCCTCTGTCAAAGGATGTGAACTTTAGGGACTTTGCTCTCATATTTGCAATGGTTCTCCAGAACAATTTGACCAATCCATAGCTCAGTCAAGAATAATATTACTTACTGTTCCTTTCTTCCTACACCAACATCGACTTTCCATTATTCATCTTCTTTGCTAGTTTAACAAGTATCCTTCCACTCTTTTTATCAAGTAGTTCCCTCCTTTAGTTCTATGTCATTTTTGATGACTGAGGTACTTTTTGGCATTTGGAAGCTGTGCTTGGGCACTTAATACTGATGTTTCTGATGTTGCCAAAGGTATTGGAAGATGACCAGTAGAATGTGATTGGAGCCTACTGTTCTATCTAAAGCATCAAAGTGTTTCTATATCATAGTTCCTTCTGAGAACACTCAAAGCCCTAGAAAAGGTATGAATTTAGAAAGTACTGATGTTATCCTTAAATGAATGATAGTGTGACTGTGGAAATGTGAAGCAATATCCCTTCCCTGTGTTCTAATGCTTTCTTTGATGGTCTTTGTTGGCTCACTCCCACATCCCTTCACTGTTGCATGGAAGATATCTTTGATGATTACTTTTTCAGTAACAAAATTGATGCCAAATGTTCTGCAGAGGGTGGATGAAATTGTTTTAAAATACCCATCTGTTGGGTGGGTAACAGTGGGGAGCCCAGGCATAGAATCCCCAGCCTCATGAAAAAAGTAGGAATGAAGGAGGAAGTAACCATATCTCAAACTATGCTATAGAGCAATAATCATCAAAACTCTTTGGTAACAGTTAAAAAATAGGAAAGCTGGATCAGATGAGGTAAACATAAGTAAAAAAAGTTGAATGTGGTGTTACATAGTGTTCAGCAAAACAGGGGTGCCAAGTTACTAGGGTAAAGACTTAATATTCTACAAAACCTGTAAGGAAAAATGGAAAGTGCTCTGGCAGAAATTTGGTTTAGCTCAAGATCTTATACCATATACTCAAGTTCCAAATGCATACAAGACTTAAGTATAAAAGATTATATTATTAAAAAAAAAAAGAAAGAAATGGGGATGGGGTGGGGAGGAAGATCTTAATGAAACAAAGAATAAAGGTGATCATACAAGATAAAATGGGCAATTTCAGTTACATTAAATTGAAAAGCTTTTGCACAAAAAAGTCAACTCAGATAAAATTAAAAGGAAAACAATTAGGAAAAAAATCTTTGTTAAAAATTTCTCTGATTTATGCCTGGTATCCAAGATGTATAAGAAATGCATGCAAATACATAAAAGATAAGTTTATCAATAGTTAAGTGGCCAGTGGATATAAACAATTTCCAAAGGAAGAAATGAAAAATACCAATAATCATGTGAAAAAATGCTCAGTCACTAATAATTAGAAAAATGAAAATTTTAAAAATTCTGAGATTTCTATCAGATTGGTAAAGATGAGAAAAGTTAAAAATGACAGTGTTGGAGGAGAGAGAGAACAGGCAAATACATGGTGGAGCTATGTGTCACTCTAACCGTTCTGGAAAGCCAAATTCAATATTTTACCAAATAGTCCAAAGAAGCCAAGGATAGAGAGAAAGATCTCATATGCACCAGAGAATTTATAGCAACATTTTTATTGTTGTGAAGAATTGACCATGAAGTTGGTGCCTATCAAGTGGGGAATGGATTAACACATTGTGATAAATGTAATGAAGTGTTATTATGCCATATAAAAAGTGATTATGACAGATTCAGAGAAATATGGGATGACTTAGGAACTTGTACAAAATAAAGTAGCTAGAACCAGGAAAACTATTTATTCATTTTTTTTATTTGAACTTTATTTTTTTCAATTCACAAGCATTTATTTTGCCTACCTCCCACTTTTCTTTTCTTCCTTTGAAAAAAAAGAAAAAACAGAAACAAAACCTTTTTATCAAATATGCATGGTCAGGCAAAAAGGGGCCTTAGATTGGCCACATCCAAAGAATGATGTCTAATTCTGCATTGAAACACCACCAAGAGGTGCGTAATATGCTATATCATGTGTTCTCTGGAGTCGTGGTTGGTCACTGCATTAATCTGAGTACTGATATTACCAGATACCTTTTCTAAGGAAATAGTTGATATCTGAAAATTAAAGTACTTTGTCAGTTTCTCTAACTTCTTATTTTTTCCAGTCTTACAGCTCTCTGTGTGTGTGTGTGTGTGTGTGTGTGTATAATATATAGTCTTTGATGATGGCATTTCTGATACCATAGCCAATGTAAGGAAAAACTTCCTAACAATCAGAGCTTTCAAGGCTTAAAATGTTAACCCTATCTTAATACTAAAACCTAAGAGGTGCTTATCAGATAATAATAGCTTAAAGGAAGGAAATGGAGATTTATTTATTTGGAGGATATTGGTGGAAGTGGAATGGAATTGGAGCTTGCTTTCTCTGTTTGGTTCCAGAAGCTAGACCTAGACTAAGCACGGAGAAATTGCAGGGAGGCAGATTTATGTTTAATATGAGAAAAACTTCCTAAATTAGTTACTCAAAAAGGCTGCTTTGGGCACTAATAGCCTTCTGTTCTCTAGAGGTCTTCAAGAAATATCATGATGACCAAATGTAGGATGGGTTGTTGGGGGGGGGGGGGTTATTTCTTGTCAGAGAGGAGTTGGAATGAATGGCCCGTTCCAGCTCTGAGAGTTGGAACACTAGGTAATCAAAGTAGGATATCTTTGTTTTGATTGCATGTATGAATGAAAAGATGCCTGAACATCTTATCTCCCATATGTAACACAAGCACTGTGTTAAATCCTCCATATAGAAGTATAAGAGTGAGGCAGACTTTGCCCTAAAGAGTTCCCATTCTAAAAGGAGAACCCACACATATAAGGGAGAGGTTGCCAGAGTGGCCTGTTTGAGTCTGTCTGGTTGCAGGGATGTTGAGTGGAGAGTGGAGCCCTAGAGGAATTGATTGATGTGCTTTTTTCCAGAAGCATTGGTAGTGTTGATTTGGTCGTTGTTCCCAGAGCAAGATGTGGAGAACAGAGGGTGAGGTTTGGGGAGGATGGGCACTATAGCAGACAGGCTGTCAAGAAGATGGCAGGGAGTTTCCTTCCTCATCTCTGGATCAGTTCTCAATCTGTTGGAATCTGGCTTCCAACTTTATCCTTCTCCTGAAACTGCCCTCTCTTATTGCTAGTTTGCTGTGCCAGAGGTCAAACTTGGGTTTGACATCTGGGGTACTTTCTGTCTGGAGTCAGCAACCGAGTGCTTGGCTGGTAGTTGTTGCTGGCATTGCTCCTTTGTTTTGAAGAGGACTAGTGGCACCACTGGGGGATGTCTTGACTTGAGTGTGAGTTGGACTTAAGTAAGGCAAAAATGCACAAGATCATCAATCAGCCTCAATCTCTCTTCCAGAGTCATCAAAGACTAGTGGCCAGACAAGAGTCAGGACGACTGGTGATGTCCAGGGAAGCAGTGGATGACCTTGGTGTCCTTGATGTCTGACCAAGCTCTAAGTGCTCCACAGTGCCTGCTTCATGGCCATGGGAACACCTTATTCTCATTTCCTTATTCCATGAGGTGAAGTCTTCACATGCTTGGCGTAGACATCCCCCTGACTCATCAATACATATGTTTGAGGCCTTTTGGTTACTCTCGACCTGATCCATTGAAGGTCCCCAGCCTTTACTCCTAGTGAAGTAGGCTAGCCAACTTCCATTCACCCCTTTCTTGTCCCTGGCTTTAGTTCATGTCCTCCTTCACTTGGCTCTGTGAGTTAGCACCTCCAGCTGAGATGCCTCTCTGACCCTGGGGAGATAGTGATGATTTGCACCTTTTCATCTGCCCAGGGTCCCTGATAATGACCTAGCAGCCATAAAAATTGCTTGAAGTGATAGGTCTCCAGAAAACAAGAGGGTTTTTGGAAGGGGTAGGTCAATATGTTGGTTTCTGTGTTGTTCCTACCCCTTGGGCTAAGGTTCATCCACATTCCCTTACTCAAGTAAATGTTTCTTTTAAGTTTTCAAATCCATTAGCATATTGGTTCTTAAGCGCCTTGGTTTTAGGGCCCCTTATCTCCTAGAAAATTATTGAGGGCACTCAAAAGGGCTTTTCTTTGTGTGGGTTATGTCAATAGACATTTACCATATTAGAAATTAAAATCTTCCTATTCTGAAAATAGTTTTGCCCTCATGGACTCCACAAAAGTATCTTTGGGACCTCTATAAGGGTCAGCAGACCACACTTTTAGAATTACTGTTTTGAAATGTAGTACTGGAATATAATGTTTCCTGATGATAGTTTTGATTTGCCATATCACTTAAAATTTCTGATTTTCGTGATTTTTATTTTTATGATTACACTTAATATTTTGCCAGTTTTCTCAGTCTTTGCAAAAGTAACTGATTCTGTTTGATTATTTAACTTTAGAAATTTTTTTTTAACAAATGCTTTATTAACTTCTGGTTTACATCATTCATTTCAGCCAGATTTTGAGTTACAGTTCTTTTCCCCATTTTTCCCCTATCCACCACCCCAGAATAGCAGTCCCACAGGATATCCCCTCATCCAATCTGCTCTCTCCCATACCCCCTTCGACTTTACCATTAGGTCGAGGTGAATCTCTGTGCCCTAATGCCTGAACATCTTATCTCCCAATTACATGCAAAATAGTATTGATAATAGTATTTACATATATTTGAAACATTTAATTTTAAAACCTCAAATTTCAGATCCATTCCCTTCCTCCCATGTCACCCACTCCCTCTGGGAAGATAAGCAATTCAGTATGTGTTGTACATGTCTAGCTATGCAAAACATTATCATAGTAGATATATTGTAAAAGACTGCTTATATTTCTCTCCCATCCATCCCATCCCCCACCTGGTCCATTCCCTACTTTGATCCTGTCCCTTTTCGATAGTGGGTACTTCCAACCTCCCCTCCCCCCAGAATGCCCTCCCCCCTCTCATCTCCCTTCCCCCTACTCTCCTACAGGGTGAGATATCCCATTTAGTATGTATGCCATTCTCTCCCTGAGCCAAATTCAGTGAGGATATGGTTTTGCCTTTTTGCCTTCCTGTTCTTCCCCTCCCCTGCTACTACTTCCCCTTGTTTCTTCTACATGAGATAGTTTACCCTACCCTGTTTCTCCCCGTCTCCTCTCCCCACTTTCCTCTCTCACCTCTTAACTTCACCCCTTAGGTATCATCCCTTCCCATTAGATTGGCCCTGTGCCCTCTCTCCATGTATACCTGTAGACATATACACACACATTCACATGTGTATTCATAACTTTAGAAATTGATTTGTTTTTCCACTTATTTTCCCTCTTCTTTTATCTGTTCTTTTCATTTGACCTATTTCTTTGTTCCCCTTCTAATGTATTTGAGATCAGACCTGATTAATTTAGTTTCTCATTTTATCTCTTCTCAATATAGATTTGTTTCTGAGAACCATTCTGGCTGCGTCCCATAGCCATTCTGTTATTTTTTTTTTCTAGTTCTCTCTTGAACGATTTATTATTTAAAAGGTGGTTGCAGAGAAGGGCAGTGAAATAGATGTTGGAAAATGTTTTAGAGGGCAGGACTTCAACCCAGGGCTCATTGAACGATCACATCCTGTGGGTGGAGACCCCATTTGGTGGTAACTGAACATCCGTTTCAGTAGAGAACCCCAGGGTCAGATAGCCTCAGATCCCAGGGTCCAATTGATAGCACTGTTTAGAAATTGAGTACAAGTTTTAAAAAAGTAAAGAGACATTTTTATCTCTTTTTGTACTAGGTTAGAGCTGAAAAAGTGTATTTGAAACCCAGTGTTGTCTCATTGTGGGAGGAGTCAATGAATAAACTGGGGGCAAATCAAGATCACTAAAGAGAAGAAAGGCAACCTTATGATGGGGTGGGGATGATAAATACACAGTCTGCCTGAGCTTTGGCAAAAGGGGCGAGGGGGGAATGGGTACTTGCTGCCAGGTAGTTGCTGTCAGGCAAAGGAGTCAGGGAAATACTGATTGGAAGACTGGGAAATGTGTGAATTACCTCTATAATGTCAGCTGCTGTAGGGCAGGGACGGTCTCATTTTTATCTTTGTATCCTCAGATCCTGGCCCATGCCTGGTGTGGAGTAGGTGCTTAATAAATGCTTCCTAATTGATTACCTGGGCCGTGAAGTGGGGGAAGGAGATGCTGAGTTCACACATACCACTTCTGTGGATTCTACCCCTAATGTGCCCTCCACAGAGCTGCCAAAACAATTCTGTTAAGGTCTAGGTCTGACCACATTGCTACCTTGCTCAAATATTTTCAGGGGCTCCCTGTTGCCTCTGAGATAAAAGTTAAACTCCTCACTTCTGGTGTTTCCATTCCTTCTCCATCTGGCTCCAGCCTGTTTTTCCAGATGCATTTTATACCAGATCAGCCTAATTGCTGGTCACTGACTTTGCCCATTGGTCTTCCCCCCTAGTGCCTTTACATAGCTTATTTCCCATAGGGGCCAGCACAGTGTTTGGCACATGGCAATAAATGTTTATTGAATTGAATTGGTTTAATGATCTGGATTTTTGTCTTCCTTCCAAGGGCTAAGAAGACGAATGAATGAAGTGGAACAAAATGGGAAACTGTAATTACAAACAAGTGTGCAAAACACTGTAATGATACTGTAAAACGGCTGTTGGAATTTGTCTGTGGTCCCAGAGTTTTAAAAGAAAACCAGTGATTGAGACCGATGAAGTCACTGTAAGCCCCTGAAATCCTTGAGTGAGTAGGTGCTGTACAAGAAAAAGACAGGATTTCTCTTTCTTCCTTTGGAAAAAAACCTAAATGTCTCATAAAACCAATGCATTTTAATAAAAACTACTGATTGTATAAAAACAGCCAGCTGAATTAGCTCAGTAACTTCTCAGTAAAAATATTTAATTTCAATGCATACAGTGTCCTCATGATTTTTTAGTTACATCCACCAGGTCCGTTCATTCTCACTCTCTTCTCTTATATGGTGCAGTTGAGTGAATGTAGCATATTGGATGGAGGGCCAACCTCTGAATCTAGAAAACCCTTGTTTGCATCCTTATTCTGATGCCTGTGAGCTGTCTGCCTCAGGGAAAGTCACTTGACTAATAAACTCTCCCAGATTGTAAGGTTCAAAACCATAAGTTGTATATCTGTATTAGGAAAAATTCCCACATCACTGGAATTACAGTGCTGTCCCGACCCCTACCATCTATAGTTGAATGAATGAATGGGAAAGCATTTATTAAATACTTTTTGTATGCCAGGCACTGAGCTCACTGTACTGGGGCTACATTACAAGAAAGCACAACAGTCCTTCCTTGCCTTTATAAATCCTACATTCTCTGATGGGAGAATACAGTGTGTGAAGGGGACCAGAGGGGGAAATGGTACCATGGTTTGGAGATGGTGTCCCTAAAGTGGATTGAAAGTCTGGTTCCAAGCAAGTAAATCAGTCAGGTAGTCAGTCACAAGTATTTTTTAAATTAAATTTTATATTTATTTTTAATTTACATCATTCATTTCCACAAGATTTTGAGTTACTAATTTCCTCCCCGTCTCTCCCCCACCCACCACCCCAAAACAGTGATCCCAATGTATACCCCCTCCCCCAATCTGGATTCTCATATATCTTTACCCATTCCCCCTTCAACTTTTCAGTAGGGCAAGATGGATCTCTATTCCCCAGTGCCTGTATATCTTATTTCTCAGTTGCAGGTAAAAAAAAATAATAATGATAATTATGTATATATATTTTAAACATTTGATTTCAAAAACTTTGAATTCCAAATTCTTTCTCTTCCTTCCTCATCACCCACCCTTACTGGGAAGATAAGCAATTCAATATAGGTTGTACATGTGTAGCTATGCAAAACATTTCCATAGTGGATATATTGTTAAAGACTCACTATATTTCCCTCCATCCTATCCCACTCTGCACTTGTTCTATTCTCTACTTTGACCCTGTCCCTTTTCAAAAGTGTATGCTTCCAACTTCCCTCCCCTGCCCCCAGCCTACCCTCCCCTCCATCATCCCCTGTCTCATCCCCTTACCCCCTAATCTCCTTTAGGGTGAGATGCCCTATTTAGTGTGTACATCATTCCGTCCCTGAGCCAAATTCAATGAGAGTAAGCTCGACCCATTCCCTTTTGCCTTCCTGTTCTTCCCCTCCATTGTAACAGTTTTCCCTTGCCTCTTCTATATGAGATAACTTACCCCATTCTGTCTTATGCCATCTCCTCTCATTATATTCCTCTCTCACCTCTCAATTACACCTTTTAATTATCATCCCTTCCTATTCAATTGATCCTGTGCCCTCTATGTATACCTGTACACATAAATACCCACACTCACATATGTATTCATGCCCCCATATACCCTCCTATATATACATATATGTATGTATACCTATATATATACACATTTCTATTCCCTTCAACTATTCTCATACTGAGAAAAGTTTCATAAGTTACAATTATCGTTTTTCTATGTAGAAATATAAATAGTTCATCTTTGATAAGTTCCTTATGATTTCTTTTCCCTGTTTATTTTCTAATGCTTCTCTTGCTTCTTGTATCTGAATGTTAAATTTTCTATTCAATTCTGTTTTTTTTTCATCAAGAATGCTTGAAAGTCCTCTATTCCGTTGAATGATTAAAATTTCCCCTGAAACATGATACTCAGTTTTTTTGGATAGGTGATTCTTGGTTTTAATCCCAGCTCCTTTGACCTCTGGAATATCATATTCTAAGCCCTTGGATCCCTCAGTGTAGAAGCTGCCAGATCCTGTGTTATCCTGATTGTGTTTCCACAATATTCAAATTGTCTCTTCTTGGCTGTTTGTAATATTTTCTCCTTGATCTGGGAACTCTGGAACCTGGCTCTAATATTCCTAGGAGTTATCTTTTTGGGATCTTTTTATTTTTTATTCTTATTTATTTGTTTATTTTTTTGCTTTTTGGAGGGCAGTTGGGGTTAAGTAACTTGCCCAAAGTCACACGGCTAGGTTTTTGTTTATGTGTGTTAAGTGTCTGAGGCCAGATCAGAACTCAGGTCCTTCTGACTCTAGGGCCAGCACTCTACTCACTGCGCCACCTAGCTGCCCTTTTGGGATCTTTTTAAAAGGTGATTGGTGGATTTTTTCAACCTCTATTTAGCCCTCTAGGTCTAAAACATCAGGGCAATTTTCCTTGAGAATTTCTTGAAGGGTGATTTCTAGGTTCTTTCTTTGATCATGGCTTTCAGGTAGTCCAATAATTGTTAAATTGTCTCTCCTGGATCTATTTTCCAGGTCAGTGGTTTTTCCCATGAGATATTTCACATTGCCTTCTATTCTTTCATTTGTTTGGATCTGCTTAACAGCATCTTGATTTCTCATAAAGTCATTGGCTTCCATTTGCTCCAGTCTAATTCTGAAGGAATGATTCTCCTCAGTGAGCTTTTGAGATTCTTTTTCCATCGGCAAATTTGACTCTTTAAGGCATTCTTCTCCTCATTGCCTTTTTGAGCCTCTTTTACCATTTGAGTTAGTCTGTTTTTTAAGGTGTTGTTGTCTTCAGTCAGGCTGTTGACTCTCTTTTCATGATTTTCTTGCATCTTTCTCATTTCTCTTCCCAATTTTTCCTTCACTTCTCTTACTTGGTTTTCTTTCTTTTTCTTTTTTTTTTTTGCCTTTTGGTGGGCAATTGGGGTTAAGTAACTTGCCCAAGGTCACATGGCTAGGTTTTTGTTTGTGTGTGCGTTAAGTGTCTGAGGCCGGATCCGATCTTATTTGGTTTTCAGAATCCTTTTTAAGCTCCTCTATGGCCTGTAACTAATTCATATTTTTCCTGGAAGCTTTTGGCGCAGGAGTTCTGACTTCACTGTCTTCCTCCTGTTTCATGCTTTGATCCTTTTTGTCCCCAAAATAGGAGTGTAATGTCGGATTGCTCTGCTTGCTTTGCTTCCTTTGCTTGCTCACATTGCCACTCAATTACTTGATTTTTGAGCTTTTTGCCACAGTAGAACTCTGCTTCCAGAGAGGAGAACTTTGTCCCAAATTGTTGGGGTTTTCTCAGCTGCTGGAGCTATTAGTTGGCTGCCCTCTGTGAAGCTTCCACATGCTCTGGCTAACTGGTCATGCTCCCCAGGACCTCCACCCAAGACAGTGATCCAGATCCAGATCCAGATCCAAGCAGGTTAAAGCAAGAGCAATTACCCCTCAGACTGGTTGCTTGTTCCCCCTACAATCTGCAGGCCAGGAGCTCTGAAGCAGCCATGTGGAGGTGGCCACTGTGCCTCAACCACTTCTCCCTCCAGGGGGCAGAGGCTGGAATGCACTCCCAGACTCCCCGTTCCCAAAGTCCACTGACCTCTCACTTTGTCTTTGGCATTTATAGGTTGATAATTCCGGCAACCACCACAGCTGTTGGTGATCCGCTCTCCACCTGTCTCTCTAGCCACAGCTGGTCAGGCTGCCCTGAGGCTAAAACCTCGGGCTCACAGAGGGCTGGGCTCTGCTCCCAGAGTGCTGCACTGGCCCTTTCCTGCTGGCCTGCCTGGCTGCCTTCAGCAGGAGGTTAGTTTCTCTCTGTCACTTTGTGGGTTCTGTGGCTCCAAAGTTTGTTTAGAGTAATTTTTTACATGTATTGGAGGAGGTGGAGGAGGTGGAAGCAGGAGCCCTGCCACAAGTATTTCTTAGATGCTTAAATGTACCAGGTAGATTTTTTCTCTCCGTTCTTTTGGTTCTTATATTCCCTGGAAAACAAAAACTTCTTGAGGCAGCTGGTGGTTCAGGAAAACCAGAGGTCAAATCCAGCCTCAGACTGTGTGACCTTGGGCAAGTCACTTAGCCTGTCTGCCTCTGTTTCTCTATCTGTAAAATGAGGATGATAATAGAGCCTCCCTTTCAGGGTTATGGAGAGAATCAGAGGAGTTAACATATGTAAAGAAATTTGCAAACCTTAAATTGCTCTGTAAATGCCAGCTGTTATGGAAGGCATTCCTGTTTGGGCTTTGTAGCTTTAGGGCTTAGCATGTAATTGGTGCCTAATAAATAAATGCTTGTTGATTGATTGATTCTGTCTTTTTTTAACTTTGCATCATTTAATAAAATTCTTCCCAGATTTCTTTGTATTCCTCATCCTTGTCCATCTTAAAGTCTTTATAATATTCCATTGTGTTTGTACTCTATTTTTTTAAACCATGCTTCTACTACTGGACATTTAGGTTGCTTCCATTTTTAAAAAATTAAACACATTGATGCTCTGAAATCTTAGAGTAGAGAATGAAAAAATATGATTTTTATATGTTCACTGCAAGACTGAAGTCTAAGCCAACTTCATAGCCATCTTTGGGAAAGGAGGTTCCCAAGCACCCTTGGATTAGAGCAAGTTCCCAGATGAATCCAGTCATTAATCAGTCATCTGATTCTTTGGTTCTTTTCTTGAGCCTGCCTCAGGGCCAGGAAAATCCAGGCTCACATCCTTTTTCTGACACACACTGGCTGTGGGACCCTGGCCAGTGTCCTTAGCCTCACAGTGTTTCAGACATAGAAAGTACCAATCTGCTTTAGCAGAGGGTTTCCTCTTCAGGGAATTCTCTACCAATGAAATTGCTATGAGGTATGGGCTTACAAAGATTGAGAAAGAAAGAGAAACAGGTCCTGCCCTCAAGGAGCTTACATTTTATCCACATAATACATGCATGCATGCATATATGTACATACATATCTACACGCACATATATACACTTACAAAAGAAGTACCTCAAGGGTATTGTGGGTGGGAATGGGGGAGGAGGCCTGGTGGAAAGGAGGAGTCACCAGGAGATTGGGGAATCAGGAGTGTCCAGAAATGATTCAACTTAATAGAAAAATGGTGATTCCGTTTTATCTTATCCAGTGTCTGCCTCTTTTGAGAGCGATTGTGAAGCCACAGAGAAATGATGGTAGGAGGGAGGCTGCCTGGATTCATCAGAGGCTGAGATTAGATATGAACAGCACCACCTAGGCATGTCGACGTGCTTTATCTGTGACATGAGACCAGAAAAATCAGGAGCCTCTTGGCCAGAAATGTTTCCCTCTTGTCAGGTCATGCTTAAAAACAGCCCTTCTAAAGGGGAGCTCTCGGCGGGACTCATGTGCACCACTGTCTAGCTAAGGGACAGAGTATGCTGCTTGTGGAATCAGCTGCCTTGGAGAGGGAGGAGAAAGATATGGCACAGAACTGTCTGGGGACCTCCAATAGGAAAGGTTAGTATTCGAGGAATGTGACACTGTGCCCAGCGATAGATTTACTGCTTATAAATATGCTGTGACAAAAGACTGGTAGTGTGACTCCTGCCACTAATTGGAGAATTCAAGTCAGTACCTTCTGGTATTATGGTGAATGAGAAGCCATCCACTCATGGGTAGAGTCAGGGAGACCTGAATTCAAATCCCATTTTAAACACTAACACGTGTGATCCTAGGGAAGTTACTAAACCTTTCAGCTGCAGTTTCTTTGTCTGTGAAATGAAGGGGTTGAAGTATGTACGTCCAGAATCTTGAAGATGGCTTTCTTGGCTCCCCACCCTCCTCCATGGTCCATTAGCCTAGGCTCATTCTTGATATCCTGGAAGTCCCCCTTAGGATGCACTCCAGTATCCTTCCTAAAACGGGCTGCCCACAACAGAACGTCCTACTCCTTCAGTATCTGACCAGGAGAGGGTACAGTGAGATCATCACCTCCCTTACTCTAGGCATTATATTCCTATGAATGTCACTTAAGATGATGTTTCTGAGCACTGCGTATTAGGAAGGACCTTAATGAGCTGAAGAGTTTCTGTGAGGTCAGTGTGATAGTGAAGCACCTGGATGGGTGAAGGAGATGGGGGCGTGTCTGGCTTGACTTCCAAGGCTGGAAACGGGGACAATGGGTGGGAGATGAGAAGCTCCCCAAAGTGGAAGGGGATGCCTTAGGTCATAGTGGGTTCCTGCTCTCTGGAGATCTTCCCCCAAAGGCTGGATGACTGTTTTGGGGAAGGTTATGAGGGGTATTTCTTGTTGGGTATGAGCTGGGCTGCATGCCCTCTGGGGTCCTTTCCTACTCTGAGGTTCTGAGAATCTTTGATTAACCTCCGGCCACATGAGTTCATGGCAGAGCCTGGACCAGCGCTCTGGCTACCATTCCTCTAAGTACACTCTCAGTACGACTGTTCCCTTAGGAGTATGTCTGCTAATGCATCTGAGATCCGTGATTGATGGCGGTGTTCCCTGCAGACACGGAGAGTGCAGTCCACCCACTCCTGTCCATCCTGAGCAGCTCTTGTGTGAGTCCTCCCATAATTCCACAGGGAGTCCTACTATTGTGTCAGAGGCCTTCCTTGTATCTTCTAGGCATCACGTACACGGGTGTGTGTGTGTGTGTGTGTGTGTGTGTGTGTGTGTGTGTGTGTGGTTTCCTGTTAAAATGTGAGCTCCTTGACAGTTTCCACTTTTCTTTGTATTCTTAGTACTTTGTATAATGCCTGGCACATAGTAAATACTTAATAAATGCTTCTTGTGTAGTTGACTTGATTTGCATGGATTCCAGTGCAACACACAGGCTCCTTAGCACTTACCCCTGTCCTTGCTCCATGACCTACCCACGTTTTCCCCAGTCACAGATTTCTCTGATATTTCTCTTGTGCAATTCCTTGTTTATATTTATGTTGTATTACCCTCCACTGCATTTCCTCGGAGACCACAGTATTCTGTGACTTGCAGCCTTGAAGCATCCCTGTCAGAATATTTGCATTAAAAGATGGGCCTCTGTTTCAGAGAGAAACTTGGAATCCTTAAGAATGCTGCACCATTTCCCAAAGGCCACATATCTGTGTCTCTTCCTTCTCTTCAACTCTGGGCCCAACCCCTTGTCCATTTGCAGGGCCTTACCAAGACCTCTATGCTGATGGATGTATTGTGTTGGTTTTCTGACTGCATGCCGTGGCAGCCCATGAAGACTGAGGCATCTCTATTATTTGTCTTATTTTCTCACCACAATAGCCCACCCCCTGACTTTTCCCTCTTTGGAAGCAGTCAAAAGTGGGGAATGCCACTGACAGCCGTGGCCACAGGCTTAGGCACGTGCTGGCATGAGTTCAGAGGCACCAAATTAGTCCGATGGCTCCTGGTGTCAAATGAATTCACCCCCGAGGGTAGCACATTGCAATACCCCCTGAGAGAGATTTCTGGTTTTATCTTGCTTTATCTTCTCCTGACTCCGGAAGAGCTGTCAGTGATCCCCTGATGACAGAACAATTTTCCACAAGGACCTTATGAGCCGGCTATAAAACAAGAGCTATTCCTGTTTCCTCCCTGTGTCCGCTGCCCCAGACTACACAATTCTAGAAGGGCCTCTCACCTCCAGGAAGATGCTCCCTGTGTAGATCAGTCCCTAGTCCACAGACAGGCATTTGGCACCATTCTGAGGCCACCTCGTGTGACATTCAGCCCTCCCTTGGATGCTTGTTTTCTGGGTGACCCTGGGGAGCCCACCTTGACCTTCCTCTGGCACTGTTTCCTCTTCTGTAAAACTGGGATTCTAATAGAATCTCCCTGGTGGGGTGGGTATGAGGATCAAACGCCATGATTGATCTAAAGCCCTCTGCAGACCTCAGAACAGCATACAGACATCGGTGATGAGCACGAGCAGGTTAGGGCATCCTTACTTGTTTGCTGTCTCCCCATTAGACTCTGAGGTCTTTGGGAGCACTTACTGTTGTCTTTTGCCTTTCTTTGTATCTTCAGCACTTAATATAGTACTCCTGACACACAGTAGGCACTTAGTAAATGTTTATTGACTGACATATGAAACCACCTTGTCCATTTCTTCTCCCTTCCTCTTGTCCTTATTCCCTTCTTCCTCCTCCCCTCTTCCTCCTCTTCTTCCTCCTCCTCCTCCTCTTTCTCCTCCTCTTCCTCCTCCTTTTCCTTCCTCCTTTTTCTCTTTCTGACCTGGTCTCCTCGTCTCTCTTACAGCCTCACCCCACTGTCCCAAATCCTTGGAGGCTTTGACTTTCTCCATTTCTGACCTTCACGAGAAGACCCAAAAGTGGCCCCAGATTTGTTGATTCTCTGATTCTGTGAAGGAGACTCTGGATTCTAAGAAGCAGAGGTGGGGAGGAAGAGCATTCCAGATATGGGGACCAGCCAGTGCCAAGTGGATGCTTCATGTCTGGTGCAGAGTATGACCCAGTGCTAGTTCATGTCCTTCCAGGAATGTTCCTTAGAGTAGATCTACCCAATGCACAGGTCTATTAATATTGTGTTACTAACGCTGTAATCTGTCATCTCTTGTTCTTTTCCTTCTCTAGTTTCTCCTCAGTCCATCTTCTCTCCTCCCTTCCAAACCATGTTTAGGGTAGATCACAACCTATCCATGCCTGTCCATCCCATGGGACTCCTCTCTATGGCCTCTCCAGTTCACCAATGGGCTGGAGGCTTCTCTTCCTTCCTCCTGACATTCCAAAGGTACCAGTGGAACCTACAGGGCACCCACCCATCAGTCCTCACTCTCTTCATGTGACTGGTCCATCTTCTCTTTCTGTCATATAGTTAATAATACTAGTAATAGCTGGCATTTATATAGTGACAGATATTTTATTTGAGTTTCATAATGATATCCTTTACTTCTATCTTTCAGAGTTCCTTATTGATTTTATGCCACACCCACCATGTACCTTTCCATTGCCCTCACTGCAATGGTCATATTCAGTTCTTCAGAGATAGTGGTGTTCCAGGTCTTACTCCCATAAAGCTGCAATGGTAAGATGTTAGTATTGGAAAGACAGGACTTTACTCTTATGGGAAGCTTGTGGTTTTGTGATTTCCTGAAAGCAATTCTCCTAAAAAGCACTCTTGAAAATTCCTGAAAACACTTTCCTTTTCAACCTCATTATCCATTTGTATTGTCTGCCTAGGATAGACATACTTTTGGACAAGCTCTAGAGGCTTGTATTTGGATCACAAACATTATCTGATTGGTCTTTTTCAGTATAGCTGATCAGGCCAAACTCCTTTGTGTGATTACAGATCTCTTCTGGGCCATGTCTTGGAACTGGAGCTAATCAACGCACTGTCATGTGTGAATGAGAGCATCTGGAAGACTCTTCATGCAAAGCGAATTCTTCCTCAAGCTGGACTTTGTGTTGGGTCTCATCTGTCACAGTGGCGACTGTGTTTGGTGAGTCTCCACCTCCTTTTGTGCCTTGCCTGACGTTTGCTATCAGAGGGTCATTGAACAGGGTTATTTCTACTGTGATTTCCTCCAAGGAATGATCTTGATGTGTGGATGGGAGACCCCTTGTTGTAAAGGAGCCAATAAGGAAATGTTTTGTTTTATTGAGGCAAAGTCATAATTAGCCAACAACCATCACCATGAGCCTTTGCATGTTCTTTGTCTTTAAGTCAATTGTGAGATGGTAAAATGGTTCATTGGTAAATGTCCCTATTAATACTGCCATGTTTATGCATAGAAGAGCTTCACAAAGGCTTTGTATAGAGGGGAGAGTAGGCAGAGAGTTTATTAGTTGTGAATGTTTTCTTGGCCACTTTTTTGGGGGGAATCAATAAGGTCTGAGATTATGTCTTCCTTAGACCTTGTAAACCAGTCTCTCAAATGCTCTCACAATTAGAATGCCTTGTTACTACTTTCCCCGTGTTTGTTCTCTTCAGTGCTCATTTCATGGCATTTCATGGACTGTGATGTTGGGGTCCACATGTGGTGGTTCCATTATCCTTGAAAGGGAAAAGAGTGTAGTCATTTTTGCCATCCCCTCTCCCATTTTTCTTTTGTTTTGTAGTCTTCTTTTTTCTCCACTTTTGAGTGCTCTTGGGATGACTCTGCTTAATTGGATGTCTTACCAAGCTTTCTTTAGACTGGTTTTAGCCTCCACTGCTTCTCTCTGCTTTATGAGAAAATATTGCCCATAACCATCCGTCATCTTGCTTTCTAAGACTTTATAAATGAGTTTATATTGCAATCTGGTGTTGCCTTTGGCAGCTGTCTCTCTCCATTTGGCAAGAAAACCTAATGTTTGTTGACTAAGATGCTTTCTGGACTCTTTGGTTATGTTGGTTGTATCAATTAATTTTTTGTTGTTTACTCATTTTTTTCAGTTGTGTCTGACTCTTTGTGACCCCTTTGGGGGTTTTCTTGGCAAAGATACTGCAGCAGTTTGCCATTTCCTACTCCAGCTCATTTTACAGATGAGGAAACTGAGGCAAACATGGGGAAGTGACCTGCCCAGAGTCACACAGCTAGTAAGTGTCTACAGTCAGGCTTGCAATCAAGTCTTCCTGACACCAGGCCTGGATCTCTATCCATTGCACCACCTACCTGCCCATCAATTAATTTATATTGGTTTGAATTCTGGATTAAATTATTATAGCCAGTCATTTCTGCCATCCATTTCCCATTTTTTATTTCCGATCGTTTGTTTAAATAATTCAAGGTTACATTTCCTTTCTTGTGTATCATATTTTTTTCTTATTACTATGCTTTCTTTTTGTTTATTATAAATTTTGACCTTAACTCTGACAAATTGATGGTCTGACTGCGCACAGACAGCTGACTCAGGGTTAACTCCCATGTCAACAAATCTTTTCTTGTCTTTTAAGATATAAGTCAGTTTTATATTTTGTGTTGTTTGGTGATCACCATGGTCAGTGTCTATAAGTTAATTTCTACTTCCCTACTTAATAGTATTTTACTTTTTTCTAATTACATGTAATTAGTTTAAGATAGTTTTCAACATTCACTTCATAAGATTTTGAGTTCTGAATTTTTTTCTCTCTCCCTTTTTTCCTTTCCCCCTCCTCAAGACAGAAAGCAATCTGATATAGGTTATACATGTACAATAATATTAAGCATATTTCCATATTACGTTCACATGTTGTGAAAGAAGAATCAGAACAAAAGGGAAAAACCACAAGAAAGAAAAAAAAACCCAAAAGTGAAAATAGTGTGCTTCAGTCTGCATTCAGACTCTATCAGTTCTTTCTCTGGAGGTGCTCAGCATGTTCCACATGAGTCTTTTGGAATTATCTTGGATCATTGTATTGCAGAGAACAAACAAGTCTTTCATATTTGATCATTGCACAGTATTGCTGTTACTGTGCACAGTGTTCTCCTGGTTCTGCTCATTTCACTCAGCATCAATTCATGTAAGTTCAGGTTTTTCTGAAATCCTCCTGCTTGCCATTTCTCATGGCGCAATAGTATTCTGTTACATTCATATACCACAGCTCGTTCAGCCATTTCCCAATTGATGGGCCTCCCCTCAACTGCTGATTCTTTGCCATCACAAAAAAGAGCTGCTATAAATATTTTTGTGCATGTGGGTCCTTTTTCTTTTTTTATTATCTCTTTTGGATCCAGACCTAGGAGTGGTATTGCTGGATCAAAGAGTTCACACAGTTTTATAGCCCTTTGGGCATAGTTACAAATTGCTGTCCAGAATGGTTGGATCAGTTCACAATTTCACCAACAATGGATTAGTGTTTGAATTTTCCCACATCTTCTCCAACATTTATCATTTTCCTGTTTTGTCATGTTAGCCAAACTGATAGGTAGGTGTGAGGTGTTACCTCAGAGTTGTTTTAATTTTCATTTCTCTGATCAATAGTGATTTAGAGCATTTTTTCATATAACTATAGATAGCTTTAATTTCTTCCATTTGAAAACTGTCTATTTATATCCTTTGATCATTTATCAATTGGGGAAGGACATGTATTCTTACAAATGTGACTCAGTTCTCTACATACTTTAGAAATGAGACCTTTATCAAGACATGTTTATAAAAATTATTTCCCAGCTTTTTGCTTTCCTACATTGGCTTTGTGCAAAACCTTTTTAATTTAATGTAATCAAAATTATTTAATTTGCATTTCATAATGTTCTCTATCTCTAGTTTGGTCATAAATTCTTCACTTCCCCATAGGTTTGACAAGTAAACTATTCCTTGCTCTCCTAATTTGCTTATGGTATCACCCTTTACGTCTAAATCATCTATTTTGACCTTATCTTAGTTTACAATGTAAGTTATTGGCATATGCCTAATTTCTGACATGCTATTTTCCAGCTTTCCCTCCAGTTTTTGTCAAATAGTGAATTTTTATCTCAGAAGCTGGAGTCTTTGGGGTTTATCAAACAGTAGATTACTATAGTCATGGACTACTGTGTCTTGTGCACCTAACCCATTCCACTGATCCACCACTCTGTTTCTTAGCCAGTAGCAAATAGTTTTGATGATTGCTGCTTTATGAAACAGTTTTCTATGGGGTGCAGCTAGGCTACCTTCCTTTTCATTTTTTCCTTTAATTCCCTTGATATTCTTTTTTTTTCAGTTTATTAAACAAATGCTTTATTAACTTCTGGTTTACATCATTCATTTCCTCCAGATTTTGAGTTACAACTTTTTCCCCCATTTTTCCCCTACCCACCATCCCAGAATAGCAGTCCCACAAGATATCCCTTCCTCCAATCTGCTCTCTCCCATATCTTTTCCCATACCCCCTTCGACTTTTCCATTAGAGCGAGGTGAATCTCTGTGCCCCAATGCCTGCACATCTTATCTCCCAATTACATGCAAAAGAGTATTAATAATAGTATTTATATATATTTGAAGAATTTAATTTTGAGACCTCGAATTTCAGATCCATTCCCTTCCTCCCATGTCACCCATTCCCTCTGGGAAGATAAGTAATTCAGTATGTGTTGTACATGTATAGCTATGCAAAACATTACCATAGTAGATATATTGTACAAGGCTGCTTAAATTCCCTCCCACTCATCCCACCCCCCACCTGGTCCATTCCCTACTTTGATCCTGTTCCTCTTCTATAGTGGGTACTTCCAACTTCCCCTCACTCCAAGAATGCCCTCCCATCCATCATCCCCCTCTCATCCCCCTTCCCCCTGTTCTACTGCAGGTTGAGATATCCCCATTTAGTATGTATGTCATTCTCTCCCTGAACCAAATTCAATGAGAATATGGTTTTGCCTTTTTGCCTTCCTATTCTTCCCCACCCCTGCAGCCACTTCCCCTTGCTTCTTCTACATGAGATAGTTTACCCTACCCTGTCTCTCCCCATCTCCTCTTGCCACTTTCCTCTCTCACCTCATAATTTCACCCCTTAAGTATCATCCCTTCCCAAAATTCAACCTGTGCCCTCTATCCATGTCTAACTGTAAACATATATACACACATTCACATATGTATTCATATGCCCATATACCCTTCTTCAATTATTTTCATAGTGAGAAAGATATCATCAGTCACAGTTATTGTTTTTCCATGTAGGAATGTAAATAATTCAACTTTGATAAGTTCCTTTTGATTTCTTTTCCCTGATTACCTTCTCAAGCATCTCTTGCTTCTTGAGTCTGAATGTCAAATTTTCTATTCAGCTCTGGTTTTTTCCTCAAGAATGCTTGAAAGTCCTCTATTCCACTGAATGACCATATTTTCCCCTGAAACAAGATACTCAGTTTTGCTGGGTAGGTGATTCTTGGATTTAATCCCAGCTCTTTTGCCCTCTGGAATATCATATTCCATGCCCTTTGATCCCTCAGTGTAGAAGCTTCCAGGTCCTGTGCTATTCTGATTGTGTTTCCACAATATTGAAATTGTTTCTTCCTGGCTGCTTGTAGTATTTTCTCCTTGATCTGGGGATTCTGGAACCTGGCTATAATATTCCTGGGAGTTTTCTTTTTGGGATCTTTTTCAGGAGGTGATTGGTGGATTCTTTCAACCTCCATTTTGCCCTCTGGGTCTAAAACATCAGGGCAGTTTTCCTTGAGAATTTCTTGAAGGATGATATCTAGGTTCTTTCTTTGATCATGGCTTTCAGGTAGTCCAATAATTTTTAAATTATCTCTCCTGGATCTATTTTCCAGGTCAGTGGTTTTTCCCATGAGATATTTCACATTGCCTTCTATTCTTTCATTTGTTTGGGTCTGCTTAACAGCATCTTGATTTCTCATAGAGTCATTAGCTTCTATTTGCTCCAGTCTAACTCTGAAGGAATGAATCTCCTCAGTGAACTTTTGAGATTCTTTTTCCATCTGGCAAATTTGGCTTTTTAAGGCATTCTTCTCCTCATTGCCCTTTTGGGCCTCCTTTGCCATTTGAGTTAGTCTGTTTTTTAAGTTGTTATTTTCCTCAGTCAGGCTATTGACCCTCATTTCATACTTTTCCTACATCTTTCTCATTTCTCTTTCCAATTTTTCCTCCACTTCTCTTATTTGATTTTTAAAATCCTTCTTAAGGTCCTCTATGGCCTGTAACCCACTCATATTTTCCTTTGGGGCTTTTGGAGCAGGATTTCTGACCTCACAGTCCCCTTCCTGTTCCATGCTTCGATTCTCTTTGCCCCCAAAGTAGGAATCTAATGTTGCATTTTTCTGTTTATTTTGTTTCCTTTGCCTGGGCATGTTGCCACTTAATTACTTGACTTTTGGGCTTGTTGCCACAGTAGGACTCTGCCACCAGCCAGGGGAGCTTCCTTCCCAAAGTTGGGGTCTTCACAACTTCCGTTTCTGGAAATCTGGATTCCCACCCCAGACCTCCCCCCCAGACCACAATTTAGATCCAAGCAGGTTAAAGCATGAGCGATTACCTCCCAAGACTGATCACTGGATCTCCCTACAGTTCGCAGGTCAGGAGCTGGAGCTGCCACTGAAACTGCAAAATGGTGTGTCTCCTCAGTGGCTTCTAGCCCCTAGGGGAGGAAGCCGACGCGTTCCCCAAATACTGGTCCCAAAGTCCATAGGGCACTAACCTCTCACTTTGTCCTAGGCATATCTGTGCTGATAATTCTGGAATCACCACAACTGCTGGTGTTCTGGGGTCCCTCCAGCCAGCTGCTGGCCCGGCTGCCCTGGGGCTAAAACTGCGGTCAAGCGGACTGTGGGCTGGGCTGTAGGCTCCCAGAGTGCTGCACTGGCCCTTCCTGCAGGGCTGCTGGGCTGTCCTCAGTGGGAGGTTAGCTTCTCTGTGTCGTTCTGTGGGTGCTGGGGCTCCAGAAGTTGTTCAGAGTCCTGTTTTACATTGTTTGGAGGTGATCTGGGGGGAGAGTGCCTTGAACATGCTGTTTCTACTCTGCCATCTTGCAATTCCCTTGATATTCTTGACCTTTTTGTTCCAGATAAATTTTGTTATTATTTTTTCTAACTCTATGAAATATTTTTTAGTAGTTTGATTGGTATGGCATTGAATAAATAAATTCATTTAGCTAGAATTGTCATTGTATTTTATTAACTCAGCCTACTCATGAGTAATTGATATTTTCCCACTTATTTAGATCTGACTTTATTTGTGTCAAAAGTGTTTTGAAATATTTCCTGGGCTTGTCTTGGCAGGTAGACTCCCAAATATTTTATATTACCTACAGTTATTTTAAATGGAATTTCTCTTTCTATCTCTTGCTGCTGGGTTTTGTTAGTAATATGTTTAAGTGCCTATGATTTATGTGGGTTTATTTTATATCCTGAAACTATGCTAAAGTTGTTATTTATTTCAACTCGTTTTTTAGTTGATTCTGTATGAGTTAATTTTTTGAAGAGAATGCTCAGGCCATAGAAGCATAAGGCTTCTGTGCACTCTATTCACTTCTTCCTCTAGAACCATACTTTCCTGTGTCCTTCTCCCTCTCCTCAGCTTTCCCCAATCCTGGCTGTGCCTCTCATTTTCTGGACTTCTTTGTGCCCTCTTCAAGCTCCCTTTTTGTGCTCTTTCCCTCCCAGAAGAATATAAGCCCCTCAAGGGCAGACACTGTCCTTTCTATTTGTATCCCAGCCCTGAGCACTGTGCCTAGCACATAGGAAGGCTTAATAAAAGCCTTTAAAGAAAGCCATCCTGTGGTGTTCCCTACACTGGAGAGTCCTGGTAAGGTCAAGGTTTCTCTGCCACCTCAGCCTCAGCAGCTGACGTTGATGCCTGGGCTGCGGGGATTTTACCATTACTCTTTTCAGAAATGCTCCTCAACAGTACTGAGACACGGATGACCAGATGGACCAGGAAACACTTGCTGAAGCTTTGGAGGTGTGCAGCCAATCCCTGATTAGTGAGCCTAATGAGTCCTATGAAGTGCGCGCTATCTGAATTTGTGCAGCCAGAGCTGCTTTAAATAGTGGATTCAGACACTGGGCTGGCTTCAGGGGGTCCTTGTTTGTGCTGATATAACCCACTCTGGCCCCTTTCTCATCTGAGGAACACCACGGGCCCTTTGCTTGGTGACTTCTTTCTCTCTTTTGGTTTTATTGATAACAAGGTCAAAATTGAGCTAATTCAGTTCTTTCAGCAGCTTGTCCATTGACTGGACAGTAACAATAAACCCGGCAGCTAACATGGCATGGTGCCTACTGTGTGCTAAGTGCATACCAATTATCACCTCATAGGATCCTCACAACAGCCCTGCCAGGTTCTCACACAGAGAGCCAACAGTTAAAGGTTATTGACGGTCTAAAAGCTTTATGACTCAGCAGCCCCTGCTTGGGAAGGCCTTTTTTTTTTTAACCTTACCTTTTACCTTCTTCAGATTTTACCTTGGACATCAGCTGTGTGACCTTGGGTAAGTCACTTAACCTGCTTGCCTCGGTTTCTTCAATGGTAAAAGGGGGATAATGTTCACCTTCCAGGATCATTGTGACAATCAAATGAGATATTTGTAAAGTACTTACCACAGTTCCTGGCACATAGTAGGTGCTGTACAAAAGCCAGCTGCTGCTACTTTCCTTCACGGATCCATGTATGCTGCATTGCCCTGGAGGGAGCTAGATAACACAACAACAACAATAACAGCGTTCCTGTGGCACGTTAATGTGGCAAACACTCGGCAGATATTTTCCCGTCTTGCCATCACAAGATCCTGGGAGGACGGTGTCCTTATTTCCCTCGTTTTATAGATATTGCAAGTGAGGGAACTGAAGCACAGAGAGGGTAAATGAATGGGCCAGGTTCCAGCTGGTCAGGGCTGAGGGCTTGGTTTCAGCTCAGTTTTGCAGGTCCAGTGGTCTGTGCACGATAGCGCCACCTAGCCTCCCTCTGGGGTAGAGCGGTGGAAAGAATGCTGGACTTTGAAGGAGAAAGCCTAGAGTTAAAAATCACCTCAGACAGTTGCTAGATGTATGACCTGGGCAAGTCCTTTAACTGCCCACCCTTAGCTTCCTGATATATAAAATAGGGATTATAGTAGTGTCTATATCACAGGGTTGTTGTAAGGTTCAAATGAGAGAGTTGTTGAAGATTGAAAACACTGAAAAATCAGTCATATTTATTTTTAATTTTGAATATTTTTTTTTCCAATTACACATAAAGACAATTTTAAACTTTCTTTCTTTCTTTCACTTTTTGGAGGGGGGAAGGTCAATTGGGGTTAAGTGACTTGCCCATGGTCACACAGCTAGTTTTTTTTTTATGTTAAGTATCTGAAGCAGGATTTGAACTCAGGTCCTCTTGACTTCAAGGCCAGTGCTCTATTCACTGCACTACCTAGCTGCCCCCTTAACTTTCATTTAAAAAAAGATTCGAGTTCCAAATTCATTCCCTCCCTCCCTCTCCTTCCTCCATCCCTGAGACAGTAAGCAATTTGATATAGGTAGTACAAGTCATATTTATTGACTACATTTGCTAACCTTTCCAGGGCTTTATAAATAACCATTTTCTCCTTCCTTCTCCTCCTCCTCCTCCTCCTTTTCTTCTTTTTCTTCCTCTTCTTACCCTCCTCCTCCTCCTCCTCCTCCTCCTCCTCTTCCTCCTCCTCCTTCTCCTCTTTCTCCTTTTCCTCCTCCTCCTCTTCCTCCTCCTCCTCCTCCTCCTCCTCCTCCTCCTCCACCCCCTCCCCCTCTTCTTCTGTTGTTGCATGTTGGCTTCCTTGGGGCTCTCTGTTCCATCCCTTCCCTGCTCTCCTTGATACCTCCTACCCTCCTCCCAGGACTGGAGTAACCCAGAAGCAGCCCTCTTACCTGGATGCAGCCCTGCCTTTGGTCTTTTTTTTTGTTGTTGTTGGACAGCCTAAAACTGGAAGGGGCATCTCATTCTTTTCCCCTGGATGATCAGCTGGTGTATTCTGTGTATGGCTTCCAGACCGGGGTTTGAATGTGCTCTGAAGGGAGAGGCTTTGTCTCTGGTCTTGGCTCCTTTCCCCTGGCCTGGTTGGGAGCAGGCACACTTCCCTCCTGGCCTAGGGGATGTTTGGCAACATGTTCCTTCATTTTTGAGCAGGAAGCATGCCTCTTGCACCACCTAATTTTCTTCTCCAGGTGTAAGTTTGTAAATTTCCCTGGGATGTGGAGGGAGGAGTGTCTTACTTCCAAGCTGATGGGGCTGAGGTCTCTTTGATAGACATCTTTCTTTTTCTGAAATGACTCATTGCACTAAAGTCAACCAGCACCACCTTGCAGAAGATCCAGGCTACAAATTCCACTACCTCGGCAGCTTCATTTGAAGGCAGCAGATTACCCTTTCCTGACAGCCTGTCCATTTGAGCTGTTTGGAAGGAGCAGGCGGCTCACCTTCTTTTGGGACTTACCCTCCCCTGACCCTGAGCAGCTGCAGTGGACTGAGATAAAGGAAACTTTCCCTTTTCAAACACACAAAAGAACCCCAGCTCCAACGTGCACCGAATGAGGTTGGTGTGAAATACACGCCACATGCTGTCTATTTGTTGAAATGTCGGGATGGGTCTGTGGCCAAGCTCGCCAGCCCCCTCCAGATCTTAGTGAGGTGGGGCACAGATTCTTCTTTCTTCACTCAGGCTTTCCAAGGTTTCTTGCCAGGACAAGACCCCATTCTTTGTACTTCTCTCTGCTCCACTCCTTTAAAAAATGAAAAGTGATTTTCATGCATCGTGGGGTCTTTCTTATGGGCAAAGTCACCAGATGAGTAATCCATTTAATCTCGGATTAAATGGCTTACAAGGGGGTGTGTGTGCAGCAATTGGGGTTCAGCCCAGGAAGCAAACATTCAGAGGGCACAAAATAGTCTGGTAGTGGCCCAAGGCAGTTTGGCTGAGTTTAAGAACAACCAGGGAAATGGAATGGTGGTATATTTCTCAAAGTTTAAAAATATGAAATCTTTTGATTGTAAATGGCTGCTGAGTCCTGTCTCATCTGGGCTCTCTATTCTTTGCTCAGCCTCTTGCATTTCCACGGCTGAGTTTTGCTTAAGACATGGTGATAGCAGAGGGTTTTGATGTTTGGGGTTTTTTTGGTACTATAAAAAAGTCATAATATGGAAAGAAAATAGATCTTGTGCTCCTATATAGAGAGGCTTCTGTCTTTGGACATCTCCTAAACTTCCTCCTGGTTATCCTTCCATATCTTTAGGGAAGGAAATTGATCCCCCCTTCAGCTCACCAACCCTGTGTGATTCACAACAGCCAACAGTCTCCTCAAATCAAGTTCTTCTCTCTTCATGGCTCAGGTCTTTTCCCTAGTTCTGGCTTTTCATCTTGATCTTCAGGAGATGTGGATTCAGTACGGTTCTGCTCATGATCTTGGGCCTCCCCTATATTTCCCCAGGCGTCAAATGCTCCCGGTCATTAACCTTGGTCAAGAGAGTGAAGTTGCCTGTGTCCAACTGTGGCTAGTCAGAGCAATGCAAGCCCAGAAGGCTCTGCCACAGGTCGGGCACAGATAGTCTGTGTGAACATTTGGGGTGCAGATGTCTCAGAATTTGGACATCTATGTTTCTTTTGAACTACTGCAGTTCTGCTTTGCTTATAGAGCCAGCACGGGCACACCATACAGGAGCATTCTTTTACCTTATGTCTTCTTGGAAGTCAAAATCCAAGGTCAGTGTAAGAAAAAGATTGAAAAATCAGTCATATTTTTTTAATTTTTTGAAAAATATTTTTCTAATTACATTGAAAGACAATTTTTACTACTCATTTTTAAAAATTTTAACAGATGCTTTATTAACTTCTGGTTTACATCATTCATTTCCTCCAGATTTTGAGTTACAATTTTATCCCCATTTTCCCCTACCCACCACCCCAGAATAGCAGTCCCACAAGATATCCCTTCCTCCAATCTGCTCTCTCCCATATCTTTTCCCATACCCCCTTCGACTTTTCCATTAGAGCGAGGTGAATCTTTGTGCCCCAATGCCCGAACATCTTATCTCCTAATTACATGTAAAAATAGTATTAATAATAGTATTTATATGCATTTGAAACATTTAATTTTAAAACTTCGAATTTCAGACCCATTCCCTTCCTCCCTTGTCACTCACTCCCTCTGGGAAGATAAGCAATTCAGTATGTGTTGTACATGTATAGCTATGCAAAACATTACCATAATAGATATATTGTAAAAGACTGCTTATATTTCTCTCCCACCCATCCTACCCCCCACCTGGTCCATTCCCTACTTTGATCCTGTCCCTCTTCAAAAGTGGGTACTTCCAACCTCCCCTCCCCTCAGAATGTCCTCCACTCCATCATCCACCCTCTCATCCCCCTTCCCCCTACTATCCTGCAGGGTGAGATATCCCATTTAGTATGTATGTGATTCTCTCCCTGAGCCAAATTCAATGAGAATATGGTTTTGCCTTTTTGCCTTCCTGTTCTTCCCCACCCCTGCAACTACTTCCCCTTGCCTCTTCTACATGAAATAGTTTACCCTACGCTGTCTCTCCCCATCTCATCTTGCCACATTCCTCTCTCACCTCTTAACTTCACCCCTTAAGTATCATCCCTTCCCACCAAATTCAACCTGTGCCCTCTATCCATGTATGCCTGTAAACATATATACACACATTCATATATGTATTCATATGCCCATATACCCTTCTTCAATTATTTTCATAATGAGGAAGGTTTCATCAGTCACAGTTATTGTTTTTCCATGTAGGAATGTAAATAGTTCAACTTTGATAAGTTCCTTTTGATTTCTTTTCCCTGATTACCTTCTCAAGCATCTCTTGCTTCTTGTGTCTGAATGTCAAATTTTCTATTCAGCTCTGGTTTTTTCCTCAAGAATGCTTGAAAGTCCTCTATTTCACTGAATGAGCATATTTTCCCCTGAAACAAAATACTCAGTTTTGCTGGGTAGGTGACCCTTGGGTTCAGTCCCAGCTCTTTTGCCCTCTGGAATATCATATTCCATGCCCTTTGATCCCTCAGTGTAGAAGCTTCCAGGTCCTGTGCTATTCTGATTGTGTTTCCACAATATTGAAATTGTTTCTTCCTGGCTGCTTGGAGTATTTTCTCCTTGATCTGGGGATTCTGGAACCTGGCTATAATATTCCTGGGAGTTTTCTTTTTGGGATCTTTTTCAGGAGGTGATCTGTGGATTCTTTCAACCTCTATTTTGCCCTCTGGGTCTAAAACATCAGGGCAATTTTCCTTGAGAATTTCTTGAAGGATGATTTCTAGGTTCTTTCTTTGATCATGGCTTTCAGGTAGTCCAATAATTTTTAAATTATCTCTCCTGGATCTATTCTCCAGGTCAGTGGTTTTCCCCATGAGATATTTCACATTGCCTTTTATTCTTTCATTTGTTTGGATCTGTTTAACAGCATCCTGATTTCTCATAGAGTCACTAGCTTCCATTTGCTCCAGTCTAACTCTGAAGGAATGAATCTCCTCAGTGAGCTTTTGTGATTCTTTTTCTATCTGGCAAATTCGACTTTTTAAGGCATTCTTCTCCTCATTGCCTTTTGGGCCTCCTTTGCCACTTGAGTTAGTCTATTTTTTAAGGTGTTATTTTCCTCAGTCAGGCTGTTGACTCTCATTTCATACTTTTCCTGCATCCTTCTCATTTCTCTTTCCAATTTTTCCTCCACTTCTCTTATTTGATTTTTAAAATCCTTCTTAAGGTCCTCTATGTCCTGTAACCTGCTCATATTTTTATTTGGGGCTTTTGGTGCAGGATTTCTGACCTCACAGACCTCCTCCTGTTCCATGCTTCGATCCTCTTTGCCCCCAAAATAGGAGTCTAATGTTGCATTTTTCTGTTTATTTTGTTTCCTTTGCCTAGGCATGTTGCCACTTAATTTCTTGATTTGGGAGCTTGTTGCCATAGTAGGACTCTGCTACCAGCCAGGGGAGCTTCCATCCCAAATGCTGGGGTCTTCACAACTTCCGTTGTGAAGTTGGTGTGGTGTAGTTGGGTGGCCTCTGTGAAGCCTCAACATGCTCTGGCAAGCTGTATACCCACCCCAGACCTCCCCCCAGACCACAATCCAGATCCAAGCAGGTTAAAGCAAGAGTGATTAACCCCGAGACTGATTGCTGGATCTCCCTACAGTTCGCAGACCAGCAGCAGAAGCTGCCACTGAAGCTGCAAAATGGCTTTTGTGCCTCAGCTCCTCAGCTGCTTCTTGCTCCCAGGGGAAGAAGCCTGACGCGTTCTCCAAATACTGGTCCCAATGTCCATCGGGCACTAACCTCTTATTTTGTCCTAGGCATATCTGTGTTGATAATTCTGGAATCGCCACAGCAGCTGGTGTTCTGGGGTCCCTCCAGCTGGCTGCTGGGGCTAAAGCCGAGCCTCATGAGGACCTGGGCTCAGCTCCCCTCGCACTGTGCTGTAGGCTCCCAGAGCGCTGTGCTGGCTGCTCCCTGCAGGGCTGCTGGGCTGTCCTCAACGGGAGGTTAGCTTCTCTGTGACGTTCTGTGGGTTCTGGAGCTCCAGAAGTTGTTCAGAGTCCACTTTTTACATAGTTTGGAAGTGGAGTGGGGGGGAGCACCTTGGAAGTTCTGTTTCTACTCTGCCATCATGGCTCCACCCCTACTACTCATTTTAAAAAAAAATTTGAGTTCCAAATTCTCTTCCTCCCTCCCTCTCCTTCCCCCATCCCTGAGATAGTAAACAGTTTGATAGAGGTATCATATTTATTGACCACATTTCTCTAATAGCCAAGAATCTAGTTGGTAAGACAAATCAGACTAGGAAGTTATCAGATGGTGAATTTCTGCTTTCTGGCCCCACCTTATACCTCCTTCTTTGATGTGTTGATGAGGATCAGTGTGTCCATGCTGGACACATTGTGGAGTCCCAAGTCAGGGCCTTGTCCAGCCATTTCCCCCCTGCCACTCCCCCATAAATGAGAGTCCATTTAGAATTGAACCAGGAGAAATTAAATGTGTAGTTGTAATGTCTTTTCTGTCCAAAGATCATTGTGGTCGTGGCTTGCTTTGTGTGAATATTTGGTGAAGAGGACTGATGCTGATTAAACATTTTCACTCTGTTCAAACACCTTTACTTTTTTTCTGTTTAAGGTGTTCAAAACATAACAACCTAAGAAGACATAGATTTTTAAAAGCTATTGTATCAGACGTAAGCAGTTTCTAAAAAGTAACTAGTTACTAGAGGTAAACACTATACTGAGAAAAATGCTATGGTCCATTCACCTCTTTCCCTAGTAGCTATTGCTGGAGGTTCTCAATGGTTGGGCCGAAGGTTTCTGATTGCTTTTTTATGACTGGAAAAACTTCATATTGTCAATATGGAGATTCAATTCAATTTAACAAACATTTATTAAACACCTACTATGTATAAAGCCCTAAGCCTGGCACTGGGGATGAAGAGACAAAGACCTCAAGGAGCATGCATTCTACTGAGAAAGCTGGTTACTCTTCCTTTTAGTGTCCTGCTGCTAATTAATGGATGAATGGGCAAGAAAGCTGGAGCAGAGAAGCTGAACTGGGGTAGGGGGAGATGCTGTATTTTCTTTTCTCCTCTGGTTGTGAAAGAGGAAACTCCCAGAAAGAAATCAAGGCCTCCTGCTCTGACTTCAACCATCTCTGAAGCCATAGGGGCAGGCACATGGGGACAGAACCAGGGGATTTCCAAACTAACGTAAATGGTGAGAGGCTGCACCAAGGATCTTTCTCTTCAAAAGCATGAAAGAAGGAGAAGGAAAGAATTAAGGATCTCCAGGAATTAAGAATAAAATAAGTTAAAGAGAAGGGTCATGGTTTAAAGTGGCTCAAGTTTTATGTCTGACATGACCCAGCACAAGTCATTTTCCCTCTCAGGGCCCCAAGCAAATCACTAGAGTGCAGGGTACAGTCGCTGACTTGAATACATGGAAGGAATTTTCTCATTGGGAGTTCCCTACATCGATATAATAATAGGTCCGGATTCCTCCCTGTGCCCTCCTTGCCCTCCAAAGGATTAGTGAGAAAAAAAACAAATTAAAACCAACCCATACCAAATTGTACTTAGGATATGATTTCTCTAAATACTAACATTATGGCCATTTGATTGAATGTTTGCTACTTAAATTAATTGTCTTAATAAGGGGCATTTTTTAATTTATAAAACAGCTAAAAGGATAATGAATGGAGAATGTGCCAGTGTCTTCCTCAGTTAAGCACATCTTTGCTCTTTGCTACTTTGGGCTCATAAATCAATCTCCTTTTGCTCCCTGGCAGCAGGACTCAGACTACTCATTCGATTTTTTAGAGTGGTGCTGAAATTTTCTGAAAGCAGAAATTGTAAACCCAAACATCCCAAATGGGTGATAGCAAATATCACAATGATTTAGCAGTACTAATATGTCTCCAACTGACTGTGGAAATCATTGATTTCCCTTGGTCCTCAATCTAGTTGATCTATGTAATCAAATTGGACCTCAAAATAAAACTTTCGGGTCAGAGTCCCCAAAATCTTGGTAGAAGATGACAACGTCTGATAGAGGGATAGGGACAGAGGAGGCCTGGAAATAGGGGGCAGGGGAAAAGTGAGAAAGTCTTCTATTCAGTCTCTAGATAACAGAATTGTTATCATCCTAGAATTTTGACTTAGGCAGGTTTTAAAAATTACCCAACTCTTTTTTTTTTTTAAAAGGAAACCTGAAGGTTAGAGATTTACTTTTTGATGAAGTCTTTGTGCTTCTAACATTTAAACCCTCATAGGTAATGTTCCAGGATTAGTCCCACCCACCATGCTACCTTTCTTTACTCTGAGTCACTGAGAGTTTGGATTCTTTGGGACTTATGGTACCCCAAAGGATGAAGCTGTGGTGCAGAGCTGGAAGCATATTGGTATTGCAAAGACAGGGTCATATGTTAGGGAGGAACTTGGGAGCACAACAAAGAATGGGATGATTTTCCCAGTGTAATCTTATCCTCCCGCCTTCCTCCTGTTCAACTCTGGACCCACTCATTGTTCCTCTTCTGTACCTGTTGAAGAGGCATGTACTAAATGTAACTCATCCTCAGTTCTCCTCCATTTGATTTTTCCTGTGTGGATTGTTAGATTGACTCATTTTGAGGGGCCTCAGGTTTCATAACATTCATGTGATCCTATAGCAATCTAGGGTTTGATGCATTCAGCATAATGTTACCCTTAAATAGAATCAGCTGGAGTCCCTTGCCATCTGTAGGGGATTCCTTCTTCCTTTGGACTATGTGCCAGATATTATCTAGGAAAATGCTTCCTCGCTTTGGAAACCTGTGTCTCCCTATTTATCCCTCACTTGGTGATCAGACTCTCCCTGACTATTCACTGGAAGATTAAATACTGGAGATGAAGCTCAAATATTTGGCCACAAAACAAGAAGACAAGACTCACTGGAAAAGACCCTGATATTGGGAAAGATTGAAGGCAGAAGGGAAAGGAGATGACAGAGGATGGATAGAGAGTGCCATGGAAGCAGGGTACGGGAACTTGGAGAGATATGGGAGGCAGTGGAGGATAGAAGGAGCTGGTGTGATCTGGTCCATGGGGACATGAAAATTCAGACATGACTGAGTGACTGAACAGCAACATTAGTCCAGGGTAATGTAATTATTCATCATCATTGGTGCTCTACCCTAGTCACTCAGTGTACTTTTTCTTGTAACACAAGATTTGAGAATCAGCAGTTGGGGTTGTCCTCTGTCCATCCCAGGCACACACGCACACACTGGGTACAGCCCACGCGCTATGGGCTTCCATCGCTTCTCCTTGGCCCATGGCCTTCTCAGGCCACTAGGTAGCCAAGGTAATCTTGTCCATTCCTGAACAAAGCATTCTTTCCACCCACAATTAATGGTAGCTCAATTGATGGCAAAGTGGTTGGTTGTTGTTCTTCGTTCTCAGAGGAACAAAATGGCATCACTTTGCTAGAGTCAAGTTACAGTGTGTCTAGCTGTGGCTGATCAGACCAGTACAAGCTCGGAAGTCTCCACCACAGGCCAGGCACAAATAGTCCATGTGAACATTTGGGGTGGATTCTCCAAATTTGCACAGCTTGCATTTCTGTTGAGCTATGTCAATTCTGCTTTGCTCCTAGAGTACAGCACCTTCTCTAATGAGGGCATGCCATGCTGAGTGACCGTGTGCCAGTGCCTCCTATGTCTCACCATCAATTCCAAAGTTCTTAAGAGAGGCCTTGAGAGTGACCTTGTGTCACCTCTTCTGACCACCATGTGAATGCTTGCCCTGTGTGAGTTCTCCATAAAACAGCAAGCATATGTTTGGCATTCAAACCATGTGGCCAGCCCATTGGAGCTGCGCTCTCTGAAGCAGAGTTTGAATGCTCGGCGGCTTAGTTGGAGTAAGGAAGGACCTCAGTGTCTGGTACCTTCTCCTGCCTGGTGACCTTCAGAATTTTCCTAAGATAATCCAAATGGAATCAATTCAGTTTGGCATGAAATTCAGTTTTATGCTGATAGTAACAATTCAAAGTGCTTTGGTGATGGCAAGGTACAATCAGCATGACAAAGTCTTAGCTGATAAGAATATTGAAGGAAGAGGATAGTTCTGGCTACAAAGTCCCAGGACTGCACACACTATGGCAGGGATGAGGGTGGGCTTACTGCCCTTTGGACCAGATTTCTTGGTTTGGAGATTACAGGATAACCAGACCATGTCTGAGAACATAGGTAGGAGTGAAGAGGGATGACGCGATAATCTAACCTTGATTAAGTACCTGGCCAACTTGGCTGTCCTCTGGATTCTTATGGGCAGTGGTGGTGCCTCTAGGCCTTGGCTTTGGCCATAAGCAGCTTCTTCTTCCAGGTCATATGGTGTTTTAAAAATAGATTGTCTTATGAAAAAGATCCATGTCCTGGGGGAGGGATGAGCAGAAAGTCCAGGCAAGTCCAATTCTTGAATTTCTTTAAATTTCTGATATCTAAGGAGCTGAAGCAAGTGGAAACATAAGTATAGAATTGGGAATTTAGGCTGGGAGGTCAGCAGTAGAACAGGAGGTGAAATATGGGGTGTGGCAGACATTGGAATGGGGAGAGACATGGCAGGGAGCCTCAGCCAAAAGCTAGGACGTTATTGTGGTAGTGAGACCTGGGAGGTGGAGTGTCAGAAGAGAGAAGAAGGCATTTGCCAGAGATGGTAGACATGTAGGAAAGTTAAAACATAGAAGGGAGGACTTGGCAACAGATTGGATATGGGGAGGGTAAGAGAGAGTGAGGGGTCAAGGGTGACACCTCAGCTGGGAGCCTGGGTGACTGGGAGGATGGCGTTATCCTCAACAGTGATAGGGTTGCCTTTTCAATGAGCTAGAAAGGAAGGGAGGGAGAGAATTTGGAACTCAAAATTTGAAAAAAGGAATGTTAAAATTGCTTTTACATGTAATTGGGAAAAATAAAATATTAAAAATTTTAAAAAGCTATAGGGAGGTTAAGAACAGGCAAGAGTTTTTGGAAAAGATGAGTTCAATTTTGAACATGTTGAGTTTAAGAGGTTCAGTGGACACCTAGTTTGAGATGGTCACTAGGCAGAGATGCGAGACTGGAGGTCAGCAGAGACATTAGGGCAGGATCCGTGGAGGTGGGGATCATCAGCGTGGAGATGTTGGCTGATGAGATCACCGAGTGAAGTGGTCTAGAGGGAGAAGAGAAGGAAGCCCAGGGAAGAGGCCTGTGGGACCCCCACAGTCAGTGAGAGTGGCCTGGATGAAGGTGCAGCAAAAGAGGCAGAGGAGGTGCTACCAGACAGGTAGGAGGAGAAGGAATAGGAGAGAGTGATCCAAAAACCAAAAAGAGAGTGTCAAGGGGAAGAGGGTGATCAGCAGTGTTCAGGGCTATGGAGAGGACGAGGTTTGGGAAGAGCCCGTTAGATCTGGCAGGTTAGAGATCATTAATGCAGTGGTTTGTACACAATAAGTGCTTAATAAATGCTTTTCCATTCATTCATTCATTCTTCATCCTCTGCACCAGGTATGGGCTCATGAGCTTCAGTTATCTTCATGGTGGTCCTTAGGAGTGTATGGGGTATTCAAGGAGGACTAACAGCTATGGTGTGAGGGCTTGCTGAGCTTTTCAGAGCTGCTTGTCCATCTTTAGTGTCCACCTGGTTCCAAGAAGCTATAACATGCACACTGGCCACATTCCTGTAAATTGTCTCAGCTAACCCAAGTTAAGGGTTCCTAATGTGTTTCAAACCAGTCACTGAGATAGGGGAGTAGCTACCCCAAGCATGTGAAGACTGCTCCTGTGGAATGTTTCATCCAACAGCCAAGAAGGTGGCTGAAGCAGGCACTATGGAGCACTCAGAGCTTGGTGTAATGGTAATGGAAATTTGAAGATCTTCCCTGCCCCTTAATAAACCTAAGGGAATTTGAGGATCTTCCCTGATTTAAAGATTTTCCCTGCCCCCTAATAAACTGAATGTAATCACATGGAGCTTGTGGTGGGAGGAGTTTGTTGAAGGGTGGAACAGAGCCCACAGGAAGCTGGAAGTCAGCAGCTAGACAGTGGGAGAGAGAGGACACACCCAGGGAGTCAGCTAGGCTTGTGTTTACCCCATGCTGTGACAGCTAGGCTTGTGAGTGTTGGTTTGTGAAAAGGCTAAGGGATGGTGTGGCTCTCTGCTTCTCTGGGGTATATTAACTTCTATGTTGCTGTGATGGATTTGGTTTCCTGGTGTTAGGATTTGGTCTTCTGATGTCAGAATAAATGTTTTTGCTTCTGTCTTCTATATGGAGAGTCTGTTATATTTTGCAGTTGAGAACTATGCTGGCATATTTACAGTCACCATCAGCGCTGTGAATATTGTGTTGGTGCTACACTTGGTCATACATCAAAGGTGCCAAGGTCATTCACAACATCCCAGCCATTGCCTAACTTTTTGTCCTACTACTGGACTTTGATGACTTTGGAAGAGAGAATGAGTCTGATGACTGTGCAGCTTTACCTCACTTACAGCCAGTTCACTCATGAATCAGGACATTGCGCCGTGATGTCATTGGTCTCTTTGAAAATGGAGGACAAACGCCAGGGAGCACTAAACAGGAAGATGACCCATTTCTTGTTTCCTTTGGGCTTGTGATGAAGCCAAGGGGCCGGTTCCTTGATTAGCTTTAGGAAGAGCCTTGGTTCCATTCCGGAGCCATCACTGTTCCATTTGGCTAAAGCATCTTCTGTCTTTCTGTTCATTTACAACTGGATGGTGTTCATCCTTTGTCTTCAGAGGACCATGACATCACCAGTGACTTGGATGTCAGTGAGGCAGAGCTCCACAGAGTCATCAGCCTCACTCTCTCCCTGAGTCGCTGAAGTCCAGTGGCAGGACAGAGTCAAGATGACTGGTCTGGGGTGCAGTGGGTGACCTGGTGTCTTCGATGTCTGACCAAGTTCTAAGCGCTCCTCAGCACCTGCTTCAGCCGCCTTCACGGCCCTCAGAACAAACAGTTCTCATCTGCCCATTGCACTGGGGGAATTGCACACTTCACGAGTGTGGGGTAACAGCCCGAAGTCACTGAACCTCAGTTACCCTTCGCCTGGTTTAGCTAAGATGGTCTTACCAGGGTGTGGCTGCTGTGCACTCTGCAGTTCCTTTGAGCCACAGGTGAGAGTTGGGTGAAGTGGGCACCAAAATGGGATGAGCAGCCCTGAAAGGGGCTCGGCTGGCCCTCCTGCCCTAGGGGCTGGGCAGCCCTCCTGTCAGAGGGGCTCAGTGGCCCTGAGGGGCTGGGCATCCCTCCCGCCAGAGGGGCTCAGCTTCTCTGAACACCCCGGACACTGCACCTGTGACTTTTCTTAATATCCCAAGTGTCTAGCACAGAGCCTGGCATGTAGTGGGCACGCATGGAATAAATGTGGGTCAGATTGAATTGAACCAGAAGTATCATTTCATTTGATTATTTCTCTGTCCCTTCCTTCTCCCTCTTTCTCCATCCTGCTCTCCCTCTCTCTTAGGGAGAGAATTGGGCAATCTCTAAACTACACAGACCTAGGTAGGACTGGTGACACCAGACTCTGGTTCTGGCTGACTCTACAGGAGGGGCAATGAGGAATTTGATAAGAAATCTCTGGGCGATTTTGCCAGCAGTCACTGCCAGCTGGGAAGCTACAGGGTTCCCTAATGGAGGTGAACAGTCCCAAGGAGAGCCATGTACATGGTGCAGCCCCCTAAGAAAAGAGGACCAGCAGACTGCACTCTGCCAGACTGGCCAGAAAGCCTGAGGGCAGCCTGGCACATTCTGGCTCAGTGAGTAGTGGGGATAAGTAGCAGCAAATTGCAACTTTACATTGCATAATGATACTTTTAAAGCTGGTTAGGGGAGAGAGAAAACAGTGTTTGTTTTGGACATTCAGGTTTTATTAAAACAATGTATTTTAGTGCAAGGCAGTCTGGGCCAGAGCCCCAGGGATTTCATGTCTAGTCTGGGGTGACCTCTGAAGTCCCTTCTAGTCCAAAGTCTAGAGGGTGTGATGAATGAGGCCTCTCCCTTATTCTGTTCATAGTCCTGGGCTGGGAAGGACATTCAGGGCCCACTAATCCAGTCCTCTCATATCACAGATCAGGAAATGGAGGCCACAGAGAGTCTGAGAGGCTTGTCTAAGAGCCTTTAGCTCCCTGGTCAGGGCTCTTTCTAAGGCACTGTGCTGCCAGCCTCTCACATTCCTAGAAGAAATCCAATATTTACCTGGAAAATTAACAGTCCCTGCCCCCAGGGAGTTTACATTCTACTGGGAGGCTTGAACACTTCCATAGAAAATTAAATACCAAGTACATAGAAAAGAACAAATACCAAGTAACTGGGGGGGTCAGGTACCCAGGTCAGGGTGTGCATAGAAGGGAACACCGGCCGGCGCTGAGTCTGGAAGGAAGTGAGGGGTTTTATTTTAACAGGAAGAGGGGAAGAAAGAGGGCTTTCCTGGAGTGGGGCGCTGGCCTGTGAAAAGCCACCAAGGTGGGATATTACATACAATGGAAGGATTTTTAGAATATGGAAACAGCTTGGGCGCACTGGTCACACCAACAAACTCTGTGTATTTAGCTTGTGATCCTGGGGCTGGCAGAACAGCACTGCCTGCTGTGATCACTGGAGCCTGGGGAGAGGGTTTGCCCTTTCCTTGAACCAAAGGAAAACCTTCTGGATTTCAAAACCATGTGGGAAACATGGTAATTGGATCCATTCTATTCCTGGGGCAGACAGAGAGGAGCTGGCCTCTGCCCTGAGGGTCATAGCCCCCTCCCTACATGCTCTGGCCCTTGGGTATGTGGCTGATCTGTCTGCATGACTGAGAGTCTGGCTGAGTGGTGGGGTCTCTTCTGGTCAGAGGGTGGGGGCTAGGAGCTGGAGCTGAGTGGGGAGAACTCTGGACCAGGGAGTCACACGATGCAGGTTCAGAGCTCTGCCCCCAGTGTACCTTCCTCCTCTGTAATAGGAGAGGGCTGGGCTAGATCAAAGGGACTTCACCTTTTTGGTCTCTTGGCCCCTCTCCGTAGCACTTGGGTGAAGCTCTCTCAGAACAAGACTTTTAAAACGCATAAAATGAAATACAGAAGGTTACTAGTAGAACTGATTATACTGAGAAACAATTGTCATAATATTTTTTAGAAGAAGTCCGTGGACCCGAGGTGATGACACTCTGGCTGTTAGATGATTTCTATCGTCATCTGACATTTATGACCTTGGAACAAAAGTTCAAGGACTGATTTGCTGTAGAGGTCAGTGATTCTGAGGCTGATTGTTTGATCCATTGCCTATCTGGGCTCTGAATTTTCCCCCTATTTCTTCATCCTGTCTGAGTATTAGATTTGTCTTCCATTCTGTGTGGTGGCCTCTTCCTTCATTCTAGGCAGGCCATCCTATTTCTCATCACTTCCAGGCCCCGGTTAATCCAATCTCAGTCTAATCCAGCCTTTTTCATGCTCAAGACTGTGCTAGGTGTAGGTACAAATTAAAATGAGGTGTGGTTTCTGCCTCCAAGGGGCTTCCAGGCACACAAGGGATTCAAGTACGGGGATTGACAGGACTTGACTGCTTCAGGGATGTGGCTTTCCTTCCACTCGTGGAGACTACTGTCCTTCTAGTCTTCATCTTCCTTTCATACTGTGTCCTGGGAGCCTACACAGCTGCTTGATGAGAGTTCCCTAAAGCTAGCTGGATGCCTGCTCCACTGTCCTGCTCTCCCGCCATCTTCCTGCCATGCTACCAAGTGTGTGCCTTCCTCCCTTTGCCCATTGTGCCAAGGGGAAGGTTGGCTTTGACCTCACGGTGCTTAGTAGAGATAGAGGTGGAAGGGCCCTTGGAGGATTTCCAGCCAAACCCCTCACTTCCCCAATGAGAAGACAGAGGCTCCGAGGGGGCAGGGATTTCTCCAGTCACTGGGTGAGCAGATGGTAGAGCTGGGATTGAGCCCTGGTCTCCCCCACCCCCCAGTCCTGGGCTCTTTCCAGCCTTACTGTGACCTCCGTGACATCAGTGCCTCTTCTCTGAGAGGGGGTGAGGGTCTGCTCTGAGCCTTTCCTTTCAGGCGTTTACTGTGGGCCAGGCATGGTGGTGAGGGCCACTTTGATCACATTCCTGTTTTTCAAGGTCACAGAAATGGGAGATTCAGAGTCAGAAGGACTCTTTGAGGCCATCTTTCCTAGCTCCTTCATTTTACAGGCAGGGAAACCGAGGCACTGAGAGATGAAGGGGCTTGCCTGAGGTCACACAAGCAGTAGGAACTGGGACTGGGAGCCAGGTCCTCAGCCTCTCTCTCCAGCATCTCTCTCCGTTTGGCCACAAGACAACGATTTCTCTAAATAGGTTAGGTTGGCTTTTTGTGGGTGCATTAGTGCCTTCTTATCTTTGTCCTCTCCTCTTATTTGGCATTGATTTATCCTGGGCACCTACGTGGCACTGTGGACAGATCCTGGGCCTGGCGTCAGAAAAACTCTTCTTGTGTTCAGATCTGACCTCAGATGCTACTGTGTGACCTTGGGCAAGTCACTTCACCCTGTTTGCCTCAGTTTTCTCACTTGTAAAATGAGCTGGGGAAGGAAATGGCAAACCCCTCCAGGATCTCTGACAAGACAACCCCAAATGGGGTCCCAAAGAGTCAGACACAGCTAAAAAACTGATTTAACCAGTGAGAGATCTCACTGCGTGCCCTGAGTTGGTTTTGGAGTGTTTCCTCTGATGCTAATCAGTTGGTCCTTGGCTGTTAGCGTGGCTGCATTTAGTTTGGTGTTTGTCGGGCTCAGGACGTTCTCACTTTCTTCTTGAAGGAAGCTTCCCTGACACATGGATGTGAGGCATCTGAATGCGGGCAGTTGGTTAAGCACCTGCACAGGACTAAGTGCTTTACACAGCTCTCTGCGTGTTTTTAAGTCTTCCCCACTTCACTTTGAACTTCCCAAGGGACAAGAAGCATTCCTTCTCACATTCGCCTCTTTCTCTTCTCCTTCTCAGCCACCACCACAGTGTATATCCAACTGTGTCTGTCCCCTGCTCCACAGGCTCCACCAAATGCAAGAGCAAATACAAATCTTCTCTCAGGCACTTTCCAGAACCTGCTTCCACCCCCTTTCCAGCCTCTTCCCCCTTCCCACACTCTTCACTTCAGCCAAACACAGCAGCAGCTCTGACCATGTCACCGTCTCCCTCCCTGAACCTTCAGTGAGCCTCAGGGACTGCCTGTCCCTCTTGTTTGGTGTTTAAAGCTCCCCACATTTTGGCCCTTTCCTACCTTTCTAACCTTTTCCCCATTTGTTCCCCTCTATGGGCCCATTTCTCTTCCTTCCACAAAACACTCCATGTCTTTGCACAGGCTGGTCCTCATCCCTGGAATGCCTTCCCTCCTTCCCTCCCTCCACCTCTTACAATCTCTAGCCTCCTTCAAGGCTCAGCTTGTACATGACACAGCCCTTCCTGAGGCCCTGAGCTTCTCTCCCCTTCCCCCCAAGTCACAGAGCTTCTGTTTATCATTCAGTCAGTCGATCAAAAAGCATTTATGTTGTGCCCGCCATGTGTCACATTGTGCTGGGCATTGGGGTGAAGAAAGGCCAGAGCACCCCAATGGTCCCTGCCCTCCAGGAGCTTATAGACTAACGTGTGTGCAGTCTTCAGCTCCTGAGTGGACCCAGCCCAATGCCTGGCACACAGTAGGCTGTGCCATGTACAAGCTGAGCCTTGAAGGTTTGCCATTCATTCTGTGTCCTGGCTCATTGAATCTCCATCGTTGGCCTCCCGTGAAGTTTGGACGACAGGTATCATTATCCTCATTTTATTGATGGGAAAGCTAAGGCTCAAAGGTTAAGTGACCCACCTGACTTCTACCCTCTTAATGGTTTCCCTCCTGAGTTTACTTTGTATCATTCTGCATATATAATTTTATCTTCTTCCTATTGATGTACCTGCTGTGTCCCACCTCCTTCACCCCTTCCCTCTAGTAGAATGTATGGATGAGGGATGGCTGGGTGGTGCAGTGAGTAGAGTACTGGCCCTGGAGTAAGGAGGACCTGAATTCAAATGCAGCCTCAGACACTTAACACTTACTAGCCGTGTGACCTTGGGCAAGTCACTTAACCCCAATTGCCCTGCCCTCCTCCCTCCAGATGGTTCATTTTTGTCTCTCTCTCCCTAACTTGCCCAGTGTTACTCAGCCATTAGCGTCTAAGGATTTGAGCCCAGGAGTTGGCACCAAGGAGCTACCTAAGTCAATCTTTGTTGAATTGAGTTTTCCATGATGACATAGCACAGAAATGTTACCAAAAGAATTCGAACTCAGCTCTCCTCTGAAGTCCAATCCAACACCTTCCCCCTCTCCCCTTCCCCAGCCTGGCTTGTATATTCAGCAAAGTGCCTGCTGAGGAAGGGGCTGAGCTCCAAAATGATTGGGGGAGATGGATCCAGATGAATGGAGCCCAGGAGAATTGAAGGATGGGTCTGCATGGATTGTTGAATCTTTGAGAGAAGGGCTCAGAGTCCGTTGACCTCAGAATCTTCAGGATAAGGACACTTTCATCTTGGCAGTGGGTGGGACTCTAGGCTGTAGTTGGAAAGCTGGGTTTTCTTCCAGACTTTCTCAACCCCTGACTGAATTTGTGACCTCAGGCATGTCTCTCTCTTTCCAAGTGGTTTGTTTACAGATACATTAAATCCTTGGCCAGATAAAGCAATTTTCCAGGCTACTTGGGGACTCTGGGGCAGTGGAAAGGGTGCTGGGGGGGTGCGGCAGGGGCTCCAGGTCTAATCCTGGCTCTGGCCACTTACCCAGGACTTCATAAGGGACCTCTGGGCCTCATTTTGCTCATCTCTAAAAAAAGGTGTGGGGCTTTGGATGAGAGGGTCTTAGAGGTTCCTTCCAACCCAGATCTAAGATCTCATGAACAAGAGAACTGTATGAAAAGGCACCTAGTAACCTTAAAACAATTCATGCTATGCTGCAAAATGGAAAAAAATGATTTCTGACTGAATAAGAGGATGTGCCTGCAGAATTCTAGAAATATGGGGTGGGGGGAAATGTCAGTGAGGTGGGGGCAGTATGTGGATGGGGGGATGTACCAAGAGGTTGACTCTCGAGTCTCTGTCCTCCCAGAAGTGACGAATGGAAAACCTTGAGTTTGGGATTAGAGAAGACAAGTGCAGCTGATAATGTTGGGTCCAGTGGGCAGCTGGTCTGCTGTTCACACTCTGATACTTCTGTCCCTCACTTAACAAGAGAGGTATAGAAGGATTACCTAGCAGCAGTGAGAGCCCAGTTGAGTTGGTGTAACATGAATTTCCCATGGAGCCATTCAAAACGGTTTTGTGATTTTCTTGACCTTCATTTAGCAGGTGTGGAGGAGACAAGACGGTAGGTGGTGGGAGTGATCTAAGACTTTGGCGTAGCAGGGCACAGCTAGAAAGGGGCAGAAGTCCCAGTAAAATAGGACAGTGTAGAATTAGCTGGCTTAGCAAAGGGTCAGGAGCAGGGCTTAGTGTAAGGAGGCAGGCCTGGAACAAAACGGACACAGGGGTAGGATGAGAGGTCATGGGGGGAGGACGAAGAGACAGGGAGCTGAATGTCAATGGATTTGGATCTGCTAAAGGAAGCAGATCTTGGATGGCTGCTTGCTGCATAGCCATAGAGTAGATTCCTCTCTAGGGACTGGCCAGTCTGAGATGCTGGCCTTCTCTGTCCATTTATCTCTTAAAGCACCTTAGGTTTAGATGCCAGGACTCATGTTTCTTCTCCTTATTCCCTAACAGTAGAATCTGTGTGCATTTTCTAGGGTTTTTTCCCCCAGATTCTTAGAAAAAAAGATAGAGCCCTAAAACACAAAGCCTTATTCACAAAATAGGCCAATTCACCTCCAGCCCTTGGTAGGATTTCCTGAAAGAGACAAAAGGGTTTATTTATCAAAGTGGAGTTTAATCAGTTGGAGGCATTGCCCTGGAGCTGGAGCATAATCTACCTCAGTGGCCATGTCTGTCGTATCCACCTTCCTCTCAGTTCTTTTCCTTGACAAGTGAAGCTTTTCCCGGCCACTGTTGGCAAGGTAAGGGAGACAGGAAGCAGCTTGCTCCCCCCGCACCCACCTTCAGTCTTGTGGAATAATCCACCCTTTATTCTTCTGGAACTTTGGGCCCAAACGTGCCACCAGAAGGATGAATCATGCCTCCTGACTTCTTGCTGGCTGCCTGAGTCTTTGCTTCCCTTTTAGTAATGGCTTCAGTCTGTGCTTTCCATCAGCAGACTTTGGAGTCAGAAGGTGTGACTTTGGATCCTGGTTCTACCACATTGGATAAGAGTAGGGCTGTATCAGCTTATTAGCTTCCCAGTGGTTCTCAGTGAGGGAAGACCAGAGACCCCAACCCCCCAAAGCCCTCAGCAGCTCCTCCTCTTTTTCTAATGCCAGCAAGTCCAGAAAGACTTCTCCCCAAGGTTGTCCTGGTTGACTAGCACCTTCTCAAATGAGTTCCTTTGGCTCCCTCTGGGTCTGACCTGTGTACAAAAGGGATAGTGGTTTGGTTTTGTGTTCCAGGAGCCCGGGACCCCTTGAGCTGGGGCCACAGTTCAGGGGCTCAGCTCATACCACTGGCCCCTCTCCCGCCTGTTGGACTGGTGTTAGGTTTTCTTTTGGTCACTGGTGGCCAAGCCCAGTTTTCTGACCAGCCACCGTTGTGGGGTCTGTGGTTAACCATCACAACAGCCTTCTAATTGGTCTCCTACCTCATCTCTCCCCACTCCAGTCAATCCTACAAGTTGCTGCCACAGTGGTTTTCCTGAAGTGGAGGTCTGACCGAGTTACTCCCCTACCCTATCAGGATCTTAGCTTCCTATTGTATGGAGCATGAAATATAACCTCCCCAGACAACTGGAGTCCTTCACAACCTGGCCCCGGGCTTATTTGACATGACTTTCTCTCCTCTTCACCTGTGACCTCCACCCCCCTGACCCTCAGTCACACTGGCCTTGTCCATGTTTGTGACAGTTTGTGAATCTACTCTGTCTCTCATCTCCATTGCCATGGCTAGGAGGGACTTCCTCCTCATCTCTGCCTGATAGAATCCTCTGGTCCTTGTGAGTTACTCAAGCACCTCCTTCCCAAACTCCCTTGTAGACCTTAGCTTAAAAAGGCCAAGGTCTGCCACTGCATCCGGGGCCATCTCCAGTCATCCTGATCTGGCCACTGGCCCCAGATGGCTCTGGAGGAGAGAGTGAGGCTGGTGACTTTACACAGCCCTCGATCTCAAATCCAGCTCACTTGCAGTCATGGCATCATCTCCCTGAAGTCACGGTCCTCTTAGAGAGCAGAGGACAAACCACACAACCTGTACACAGCTGCTTTTATCTCTTTGGTTTCATTGATTCTCTTTGTATTTATTCCTAGTATACTTACATATGCCCTCGTCTTCCCCATCAGAATGGGAGTTCTTGAGAGAAGGGATTGTTTCACTCTGGGTTCATATCCTAGCACCTAGGACAACACCTAGCGCAGAGTAGGTACTATGTTGTTCAGTCCTTTCAGTCGTGTCTGACTCTCTGACCCCATTTGGGGTTTTCTTGGCAAAGATACTGGAGTGTTTGCCATTTCCTTCTCCAGCTCCTTTTACAGATGAGGAAACTGCCGCCTACAGGGTTAAGTGACTCCCCCAGGGCCACAGAGCTACTAAGTGTCAAGGCCAGATTGGAACCCAAGAAGATGAGTCTGTGCCACCTCATTGCCCAGAGTAGGGACTTCACAAATGCTGATTGATGAATTTATCGATTCCTCCACATCTGCGTTATTCTCTTGTTGTGGTGCCTCTGGAATTGAGATCCTGCCTTGTTTCCTCCTCATGGGAACTGCAGTTCTCCTGTCTCCTGACCTCCAGGTCTCCAGGCCTGACCCTCACTGCCTGCTTCCAGACCCTTCTGAAGGTAGCACCTCCCAGGGCCTGCTGCCAGCCCCCCTGTGCTGTACTTGCTGTCTCTGTGCTCTGCTGAGACATCAAGGATAATTTAAAAAAGAAATTAATAAGAGTAATACCCTGAGAACACACAGTTCTTATGGAAGAAACACAAATTGTCAGTAACACCAAAAAGACAGTCCGAATTCTTCCCATATGTGAGAAATGCCAGTCCAAACAATTCTGATGTGTCACTTTATTCCTATCATCGCTGGCAAAGAGAGTTAAAAACAATTTTAAAAATCAGCTTTGGCAGGGCAGGGCCATAGTCAGAGGATTATACCACTCAGTTATGCCAGCAGTTATTAAGTGGCTACTATGCACCAGGCATTATTTTGGAGTTTAGTGATACAAAGATTAAAAAAAATATTTACCCAGTGCTTGGCCTCGAGGGGACTCCATTCTAATGTGTGTGTGTCTGTTCCTGTGAGATGAACACAGAGAGGTACCCCCAAGGCAGAGGTGACCTGAGGACAATTTCAGGTGGGGGAGAGTCCTGCCAAGGGGGGCTGTGAAGGCCCCATGGAGGTGGCTGCTCCAAGGTGAACCCTGGAGGCTGAAAGATGAATTGTACTTGAAGAGGAGCTGGAGCCAGAGGGAGTTGATGGAGTGGTTGGGGCAGGCTTGGTTTGCCTTTTACTGGAGAAGTAATAGGGAGCCACTGACTGTTCTTGTGTCTCAGGAGTAACATCCTGGCAGTTTTGTGGAGGATGGATTGGAGCGAGGGGAGAAAAAGGAGACTGTGGCTATACTCTATGACTGTAGCCAGGTGGCACTGCAGTGGAGGCAGGAACACTCAGGTTGCTGGATTCAAATCCAGCCTCAGACACCTAGCTTTGTGGCCCTGGGCAAGTCACTTAACCCTGTTTGTCTCAGTCTCCTCATCTGTAAAATGAACTGGAGAAGGAAACGGCAAACCACTAGTTTCTCTGCCAAGAAAACCCCAAATGGGGTCACCAAGAGTCAGATAACGACTCAACAACAGCGGTAACAAGAGCTTGCACTGGCCAGGCTTCTGGGTGAGTCTAGAGAGGAGGGGATGGGGTGAGGGATATTGGGGAGGCAGAAGAGGTGAGACCCAATGCCTGTTTGGATATATGGGAGTGAGGTACAGGGCAGAGTGGAAGGTGAGCCTTGGTGCCCTCTGTCTGGGGACATGAAATAATAGAATACACAGATTCTAAGAGCTCCCAGACTGATCATTTACTTTATTCCCCACATGTTTTCTTCTGAGCTGTTATACTGCTTTTCCTCTCCCCCCTCCAGTTCTGGAAATGGAATCAGAATATTGGTACCCAAAAGGATGAATCAATCTCCTCCTCTGGAGGTCCCTTCACTCTCTTTCTTCTTTTGTTGAGGAAAGAGGTGAGGCAGTTGGGGTTAAGTGCCTTGCCCAAGGTCACACAGCAGCTGAGGCTGGATTTGAACTCAAGTCCTCCTGACTCCAGGGCCAGTGTTCTATTCACTGTGCCACCTAGCCACCCAGCTTCACTTTCCAAACCAAAATGTTCCCTCCTGCCTGCCCGGACTTCTGCTTTATGTGCTGTCTCCCCTACCAGAATTGAAACATCTTAAGGGCAGAGACGGTTTTTGAAATATTCTTCTGTGTACACCTTGTTGTGCCCCCTTTCCTTTCCCAGGTAGGCTAGAAGGATCCTTTCTGTGCACAAGTCTGGTGTATGGAGTGGAAGTTCCCAGAGGGCAGAGGCATTTTCTTTATTGTCTAGTATTGGAGACACGGCATGTTTGCCTTTGTTTTGTATCCCTCCTGCCTTGCGCGTTTTGGTCTGGACTCGGGGAACTCTCCCCTACCAGTGCAGATAGACAACTCCTGTCCAGTTTAGAGGGCTGCCTGGTTTGCCATTTTCTTGTGCTCTTGGGTCCGAGATTTAACTCTGGAAGGGCATCAAGAACCTTCCATGTGCCAGGTATTGGGATATACAGGCAGATAGGAGAAGCCTTTGCCCCCTGGGTAGCTGCATTCTATTCCAGACACATATCAGTATATTGTCAAAGTGTAGAGCGTAGGTGGGAAGCCCTGAACGCTGTGGGGATCCAAGGTCAGGCCTCTCCCCACTCCCCTTGGCTGCCTCTCTCTACTGAGGGTGTGTCCTATCCGTTCTAGGCAGAGATGGCCCCAGCCCAGGGGTCCCGAGTCATTTTGTGCCCCAGGATGCTTTTCATGGTTCAGTGGTCTGTTACCTACATCGTAATGGCAAGAAATGCCAAATGTGGGGTAGAGGCTAGTGAGATGGGAGCCGCGGTTTCTCCCTCTCCCTCAGTCCAACGTCAGAGACCTGAACTCTGTCGGTTGAGCCCCGTCCTAAACTCTCACCAGTATAAGATGGGCAGCGACCCTGGCACTCTCTCCCTCTCCCCCTTTCTCTCTGTTCCTCCCAAGCTCGTTGGTTCAACCACCAAATAAATGTGACCAAGGACAGGAAGGATCAGGGACCTGGGACTTTTGGGGGGTCTTTTTAACTGTACCTCCAGGGGTGTAAAGAAGGGGTGCCTGCGGCTGGAAGCGCTTGGGGAGGGAAGAGGCCTCTTCTGGAAGGGTCAGGGAGGGCTTCCCAGGGTCAGAGCTCAGCCCCCTCCTCCGTACAAATGCGACAGCCCCCCTGCCTCCTCTCCCCAGCCCTGATCTCCGCACGGGGCAGGCTGGCCAGAGCGCCGGGAAGCGTGCGGCCGCGGCCCGCAGGGGGCACTGTGGCCCAGGCTTTGTGGCTGGACTGGCCGGCCCGGCCCGCCCCCGGCAGGCCCGGCGGGGGGTGGGGGGGGTAGGGGGGGGTAGGGGGGGGGGGGCGGGAGGCGGGAGGTGGGAGGCTCGTAGGCAGCGGCCCGAGAGCTGGAGAGAGCGCAGAGTCCTCTCCCGAGCCCCACTGAGGGGATCACGGAGCTGGGGCTTCCTCTCCGGGACCAAGGACACTCCTGCCCACGCCCCCCACTTCAGCACTCCCACGGCCCGGGGCCCGAAGACACAGGCAGGCACACACACACACACACACACACACACACACACACACACACACACACACGCACACGCACACGCACACACACGCACACACACGCACACACACACACACACACACACACACACACACACGCGCGCGCGCGCGCTCACACTCAGCCACAGGCGCACGCCCAGGGCGCTTATCCCTTCGGCCCCAGCCGGGACCAGCTCAGCCCGGCCCGGCCCGGCCCAGAGCAGGGAGCGTGCACCGGGTGGCCGCCCGGCAGGACAGCCGCAGGGAAGGGGGCTCGGGCGCCTGGGATCCCCGGGCTCTGGCTCGGGTGCGGGCCCCGGGGCGCAGGGATTGCGGGATGCGGGCTGGCGTCCGCCGGGGCCCCGGGGGGCTACGGGCACTGCTCACGGCGCTCGGGGCGGCGGCGGCGGCTCTGGCGCTGGGGGCGTCCGCCTACAACCTGGCCCCCGAGCACGCCGTGCTCTATCAGGGGCCCACCGGCTCCTTCTTCGGCTACGCCGTGCTGGAGCACTTCTATGACAACACCCGCTGGTGAGTACCCCCGCCCCGGTCGGGCTGCGGGCCGCCTTCTCCTCATCCCACAGCAGCCCCCCCCCCCCCATCCCGCAGCCCGCCCCAGCCGCCTCCCGTCCCGCAGCCGCCTCGCATCCAGCAGCTGCCCCCCCCGTCCCGCAGCCCGCCCCAGCCGCCTCCCGTCCCGCAGCCGCCTCGCATCCAGCAGCTGCCCCCCCCCCCCCGTCCCGCAGCCCGCCCCAGGAGCCTACCCCATCACGCCCCAGTCTCCTCCCGCCTCCCAGCCTTCGGGAGGAGGAGATTTAAATGTTTGCGCTCCCCAGTCCCTGCCGCCCTTCCGACCCGGTCTAGAAAAGGGCTGGCAGGGACCTCGGAGGGGCTGACTGAGGGCGGCAGGGAGCTGGAGGCCCCCGGCCCGGGACAGAGCTCCGTTCTCTCCAGTCGATGCGGGCCTGGGAGGAGGCTGGTTATCAGCCCCCGTTTCCCTACTAGGCCGGGCGAGCAAACTTTCCGGGAAAGGCGCCCCCCCCCCACCCTTTCCCGCTCCCCTTAGTGCCGAAGCTGCCCAGAGTCCTTCCTCCCCGCCAGGGCCAGAGACTTGGTGGTGGGGAGGCAGCCCCAGCGCAGGGAAAGCTTCCTAAGTCAGTCCTCTGGCCCCGCTGAAGGGGCAGCCTGGAGGTGGGGAGGCCAGACTCTCAGACCCTGAGGGGGCTGCCAGCAGAGGCTGACCCAGCCGTTGGCCCGAGGTCGGAGCTGGAAGTCGAGGGCTCCTCTTCTGAGAAGAGGCTAAGGGAGCTCTCCAAGGATCCTCGGGGAATCCAGAGGACCCCGGATTGAGAGGGGAAGGATTTTAGACGACAGTGAGGCCAATCCCTTCATTTTATAGATGAGGAAACTGAGGGCCAGTCAGGTGGACTGGGCTGACTTACCCAGGGTGGCACTGCTAGTATTTCAGGTGGGATTTGAACTGGGAACTTGTAGAGGATTCTCCTTGAGGTAGGAGTCAGACTAGATGGTGTCTGAGGTCCCTTCTGATTCCTGCTCATTGTTTTCCCCCTCCTCCCTTCCTCCCTGCAGAGCTGCTTGCTGTGTTGCCCCTTGTGTTTTGGGGTGGACAGATAGGACCCCTAAAGCCTTTTGGGTTTCTTAAATTTGGGACATCACCTGTCCTCCCGACTCTAGAGTGAGGCTGACTCCTTTTGAGGTGGGGAGGATTTGAATATCAGGCCCAGACATGGGCCTAGGGCCCCTCAAAGACAAGCAAGTCCATCCTGCTAGGAGAAGTCAGCTTGGAGAAAGCCTTGCTGTCTGAAGTCTGTGGAAGGGGCCCTTAAAGTCCCAGCCCACTACAGTCCTTTGGTGCTAGAGGAAGAGCACGGCTGCTTATCAGGGGCACAGGAGAGACTGAGGCCAGGCTAGCAAGTGGGTGTTTGTGAAGGGTCAGGAGCTTCTCAGAGATTTCTGGGAAGGTAAGGAGGGTTTTCTAGAATCCAGCATCATGAGAATCATAGCATTTCCATGCTGGAAGGGCCTCTAGGGCAAAGCTTGCTTCTGGGGGGATAAGCCGGTGGGATCCTTAAGCTTTATCCCCAAATCATAAAGGCTGTTTACTCATGTCCCCAGACATGGAGCTTGCTCCCCTCTCCAGCTTCCCAGCATTCCAGCCTTTGCTTCAAGATAGGTGGTGGGGGAGGATAGGGGGGAGCAGTGGGGAGCCCACTGCCTCCTGGGGCAGCCATCTCCACTTTGGAACTTCTCCAAACTTTTTTTTATTTTTGGCTCCATCTCACCCAACTCTTTGGGACTTCCAATCATCGCTTCTCATTTTAGTCTCTGGGCCCAAGCAGAACCAGGTTAGTTCCTCTGTCATGTGACAGATCCATGACCCATTTGACTCCTGAAGACTGCACTGCCCTCATTGCCTCCCTTCCTAGAGCTTTTTCTTTTACAGGCTCAATGTTCCTTAGTTCCTTCAGCCAGTTTTTGGCGGGCTTGGCAGAGTGTCTAGCACCTTCCCCCACTTGGGTCCCCCTTCTCTGGGTCAGCTTGACAGGGCCCTTCTTCTGATGCAATGTCCAGAGCTGAACTTGGCCCCCAGGTGAGGCCTGACCAGAGTGAGAACAGCAGAGTCTGCACTCGCCTTTTCCCTCTTGGATCCTTGATTTCTCTCAACGTAGCCCCAGATCACTCTAGCCTTCTTTGGAATGGGGAAGGGGAAGTACTGTGGGCTGATATCCAGCTGTGGGTCTAGTAACCCTCCTGGCTCTTTCTCTCATGGTCTGATATTAGCTCTGCTTTCCTCTCCCCTACTTTGTGCTTGTGAAGTTGGGTTTTTGACCCCAAGGATATGACTTCCCATTATGTCTAGTAAAATTTCTCTTGGTCTGTGTGGCCCGTTGGGCTTGCCCAGCAGTTCTCAGAGGGCATCCCTGAGACCCCCTCAAGAGGTCTAAAGTATTTTCATCATAATACTAAGACACTTTAATTTCTAATAGAATAAATATTGAGAGTTACAACCCACAGAAACACAGGCCCTGAGGAGGATTCCTCCATCATTTTTAACAGCGTAAAAGGGCCCTGAGACCCTAACTTGAGAATGGTGAGCTTGGTCTGTTGAGGCATTGCTGGATTCTGCTCATCGGGATACTGTTGTTCTCACCCCATCTTTATGCTGTCTGCAGCTGGGACAAATGTGCCTTCCAGATTTCCATCCCTATCACTGATTAGTAGAGGGTCTGCAGCCGAGACTGTTAGATGGGGAGGCCGTGGGTCAGAGAATCCACATGTGCCCCACCGGCCCTCCCAACCAGCAGGTGGCCATAAAGGCTGTTTAAAGCCCCACCTGTTGAGTTGAGAGCTTTTAATGCCAAGCCACCTGAATGAAAGAGAACCAGGAACAAGGCAAACAAACCTGGTTCCTCCTGGACAGTTCTGGGCAAGAGGAGAATTGGATGGCTTCTTGAAGCACCAGCTTGTGCCCTGCCCTCTTTCCTGGTTAGATTCCATCAGGGAGGCAGCTGGGGCCTTGCCAGCTCCTCCCGGAAGCCCTGGAAGGCACCCCTAGGGGCAGCCAAGCCTCTGTATAGGGTAGGTAGCATGGCAGAGGGGCTGGAGGGCACCTCAGATGCAGTGGCTGTGTGACTTAGAGTGCGCCACTTAACATCTCTGAGTCCCATTTTTGTCTATAAGATGGGGGTGATAATACCCATGTTCTTCACCTTATAGGGATGTTGTGTATGTAAAATACTTTGTAAACCTTAAAGTTTTTCATGTCAGCTATTATTCTTGAGAGCCAACTTGGAGTCAGACAGAACAAGGCTCTCCTGGGACTCTAAACTCCAAGGAAGTAAGGAGCCAGTCTGTTTTGGGAGAGAATGTTTCTTCTTGGGGAGTTCCTGGGCTGAGGAAGCATCTCTGCCCAGGCTACAGGAGAAGCCCAGTGGCCTCATTCACTGTCTTCCCTAGGATAAGGGGAGGGTGGTCTGAATTAGATGCAGGCTGATGGAACTAGTTGGTTTGGAGAACTAAGGCCTCCAATATTCTTGGAAGAAGAGGGGAATGTGTGAAGGCCAGAGAATTGACAGAGCCTCTGTGTCTTGAGGCAGGAGGCCTAGACCCAGCGGGACCAGTTTCCAGCTCTTCCATCCAACTGCACACACACTGTGCCTTGGCCATGTCCTGGCTCTGAATGAGGCAGCCTCTGGGTTTGCCCACCCAACCCATTAGTCTGGTAGGCCCTTTGTCTTCTTCTAATGAGACCGTCTGTCTGCTTCCTCAGTCTCATGTGCGTGCGCGTGCGCTGTTTGGGCTTTGAATCTGTTAAATGGAAAATGGCATTCAAGTGGGTAGGACCCCATTCCTCCATCCTCAGGTGTGGCCCTTTTTGCTTGGCCCAGATCCCTGAATGGGTCACTCTGGAGGCTGCAACTGTCCAAAGTGTTTGAGAATGAAACAGCAATGCACCTGGACATGAAGGGTGTGGATTCAAATCTTGCCTCAGACCTTTCCTAGCTGTGTGGCCCTGAATCAAGTCTCACTCTCTTCATCTGTAAAATCAGGGTGATGATAGCATCAAGGTTGTTAGTCAACAAGTATTTATTAAGCGCCTACTGTATTCCAGGCACGATGCAAAAACAGTCCCTGCTGTCTAGGAACTCCCAGTCTCATGGGGAACGTGATTATATAGACATGGAAGAGAGAGCATGTGAAGTTGACTGGACCCCTCCCTCCAGTTCTAATGGCCAACATTTACCCCACTTTACAGTTTATAAGACTCTAGCCACGTTATTCTTTTTGAGTTGGCAGCAACACTATGGACAAGACCTGGTAGGACAAGGCTCTTCATCTCATCTGACAGATGAGGAAGCTGAGCTTCAGACCATGGTCATGCAGCTAGTAACTGTCAGTGGTCCAGATTCATACTCAAGTTTTCCTTGCTCCAAGTCTGGGGCTGAAGCCATTGTACTACACTGCCTCTCACCCTGCAGCTTCAGTGCTGGGTGATCGGTCTGGGGTCAGCATTAAGCGCCTTCTATATTCCCTGGCCCTGTGCTAACTGCTGGGGAAACAAAAAAAGGTCCCAAGTAGCCCCCACCCAAACCAATGGGGAGAGACAAGATGGAAGCAGCTGGGTACAAATGAGACACATCCAGGTCAGACTGGAGATAATCTCAGAGGTGCAGCAGGGAAGAGACTTGCTGCAGAGGGGGGGGAACCAAGGAAGCCAGGAGGTGAGATGAGGGGAGAACAACATTCCAGGCCTGGGGGGCAGCCAGAGAAAATGCCTGGATTCAGGCAAGGAACATGGATGAAGCCAGTGTCACTGAATGGAAGAATGTACGATGGCAGTGACCAAGGAAATGTGAGAAGGTGGGAGGGTGTAAGTCTGTGGCCAGGGAGGTGTGAGAAGATGGGAAGGTGTATGTCTGTGGGGGCAGATTATAACAGGCTTTGGGCTGCAGGTGATAGGCAGCCCCTGGAGCTGATGGAATGGGGCAGAGGGGACATGATCAGCCTTGGGCTTTCAAGAGGTCAGCCTGGAGGGGGAGGGAGGGCCCAAGCCACAGAAAGTACATTGTGGCTGGCCCTGCAGTGTCCAAACCACCCCTTCCAGAGGCTGTCCAATTTGCTTCTTCCAGAAGACTCACCCAAGAAGGAGTTCCTTGCATTTCTTCTTTCTCGTACAACAAACTGACTGCTCCTTGAAGGCAGAGATTATTTCATTTAGGTTTTCATATTCTCAGAGTCTCACATGGCAGATGGGACATTTTAAAAATGCTTGTGTTGATTTACACATTTAAAAGTTTAGTATAAATGTCAGCTCTTCTTCTTAGTGTTAGGGGTCAGATTAAAGATCTCCCTGCCCCCTTTTGTCTGAAGCTGGTGTTATTGCTCCAAAGATTCATAGAAATTGAATAGAAATAAAGTCAAGTTCCATCATAACTTGGCTCGCCGTGACACAGTTTCAGAGAGGCCACAGGTTAAATTGTGCCCCTGAGATGGAGCAGTGAAGGTACAGTAAAGACCTAGTATAATGTACCTAACCAATAATGAAACTGATAGTCCCCATTTCCCCCAATAGGTTATGATGAAGGGGAGGGATTGGCCTGCTGAGAATCATGTATGTATGGGGATGACTGGCCAGTCTTGTCCATTCCCAGTGGGGCCTGACTCTTACTAAGTAGCTCTTTTACTCTGTACACAATACCTGTGGTTCACACGGTCCTCTCTTTTTCCTCTCTCACTTAACTCCGCTATAATTACTCTAATCAATTATTGTCTTGCTTTTATTTTCACTACTTTTGGTTGGCTAAATTTAGGTTCTAAAGTTAACCAAAGACCTTCCTGGTTCTTATGAAAGAACTGAAATGAAGGGAGGCAGCTGGCAGAAAGTCTCATTGGAAGAAGAGGGATCAGCAAAGCCCTAATAAGTGAAGGGATTGGGTGGGTGAAGCCAGAGGCTCTCCATCCCAGAGCCAGCTGCCACATGGAGGAGGCCCGGCCCAGGGGAATGGGTCATCCAGTCCAACCCTGTTTGAGAAAAGGGATGAAGACTTAGGAAAAACGAAGGAGAGTGTTGCATTTTTTAAAGAAAGTGCTTTTGATAATTTTTCAGTGATGAGATTCTCTTTTTCATGTCTGCTGCTTTTCTCCCTTTGAGTGGCAGCATTCCTCAGTTGCTTCTAAATTTAGTGGAGTGAAGCTAGCCTTTCCACATAAGAGTTGGTGTGTGTGTGCGTGTGTGTGTGTGTGTGTGTGTGTGTGTGTGTGTGTGTGTGTGTGTGTGTGTGTGAGAGAGAGAGAGAGAGAGAGAGAGAGAGAGAGAGAGAGAGAGAGAGATATGAAGGAGAGCGCCTTGAGCTAGGCAGACACCCTGGGGACTAGGTGACCTCTGAGGTCCTGTCATTCTGCTGCTAGAATAGTAGAGTAATTCTTACTATTGTGTTGATGTCAGCTTGAACCAAATGCTGAAGTGGTCAGGTTCCCCATTCTCTGGTGCCTTGGAGTACCCTTCCCAGCACTGACTGGCCAGTTCCTTATCGATGTCTTGTCCCAGTGGTTCCTGGCTAATGCTCTCTCACTCTCTCGATGGGAGCAGGGCCCCAGACGCCAGCATCCTCGGACAAAAGCCCACTGTGTCGTCGCTCTTTGATATGGAAGAGTTACGCAGCTGCTGATCCGGGAATGATAAAACCCAGTCATATAAATAAAGGGGCCCAGGCCAGCTTCCAGCCCTCGAAAATGAATGTCTTTCACACCCTTTGGATTGGGAAGGAGTTGGGTGATGACCCAGCTGCCTTCCTCTCTGGTGGCTTGCTTCCTCCATTCATGTCTGGCAGAGCAGCTCTGTTTGAGGAACCAACCCAGTGACTGGAAGTGGGAGGCAGGGAAGCCCTGCCCTTCACTTGTGTTAAGGGTGTCTGATCAGCCAGGGAGGGGGCACAGGACCCAGTGACCGAGCAGCCTTCATTGACACCGATGCTGGGAATAGTGATCCCCAAATCCCAGGAGAATGAGTCCCTAGACCAGAAGCAAGTGAGAAAAAAGAAAGCAACCTGTGGTGCCTTGGAATATTTAAACTGAGCACTCTCAGTCTGGTTTTCTTGGATGGTAAAATGAGCCTCTCTTGTTCTGGGGAATCAGTTTTTTTTTTTTCTTCTAGGTTTGATGTCGGCTGGTCGGGTGTAGTGCCAAGAGAAGGGGAGGATGCTTGAACTAGAGCCCCAGCCCTTAGAGATGCTCCTAGTCAGTGCTGGGAGCAGAAGGAATTCTAAATTTGGAGCCAGAAGGCCTAGATTTGAGTCCTGACTTCCACGTTCTACCTGTGTAGGGCCTTGGTCTTCTTCAGCATAATGAGGAGTTGCCCTAATTGATCTTTGTGGTCCTTTCACACTCTAGTCTCTCTTAGGAAAATCCTTAGTGGGTAAGAAAGGGGGAGTGGAGGTACAGTTGCTTTGCCTAGAGTTGGTGCCTCCAGGTGGTGATAACTGGTGATCTACAGCTCCATCAGGCAGTGAGCATTTATGAAACACCTACTGTGTGCCAGTGCTGAGCGCTGGGATGCACAGGTAGACAGAATCCCAGCTCCTGCTCCCAAGGTGCTCCTCCTAACACAGTCCTTGGCATACCGGAGACATTTAATAAAAGTTTGTTGGATTTTCGTCCCAGAAGATTCCTGCTTTCCACTTTATTGACATCTCCCTGGTGCTTGCTTTATGTGAGGAGGAAGGGAGGCATTATCTCTTTTGACAGCAGAATTCGAATGTTTCCATTTTATCATTCAAGCCTCTGGTCATCTCCATTATGAAGTAAGGAGGATCCAGTGGCCACTCACTGCTAGTGTTTCTGTAGGATTCCCTGTAGGGATCTTGGCAGCTTCTCCTGTGGAGCCTGAGCCACAGCCACGGTGCCCAGGTCGGGGAATCCTAACTTCCTCCTCCCCTGCCCTCCTCTCCCCTCCACACCCTCCACAAAACTTCTGGGCTGCTCACTCACTAGAATTCCATGGGATGGAGCCTACCAGAGGAAGGTTTGACTAGAGATGCTCTGAGGTCAGTTCAGAGAATCTCCTCATTCCCAGCTGTGTCCCTCAGTAGAGAAACAAGATTCCCTTTTTCTTGGATGCAGCTTCTGGGGGTGGAACCAAAGCCAACCCCATATTGTGGTGGCCCTCACACATTCAACTTGCCTTCCCTCCTGGCCCCCTGGAGGTTCGAGGAAGTTGAGGGGGCTACCTCAGTGCCTTGGCCAAGCTTTGGGGTCACTTTTGTGCGTGTGCATTGATGTTGGTAGAGACGAATACAAGCTCCAGGAGGGCAGGGACTGTTTCGTGGCAATCTTTGTATCTATCCCCAGCCTCTAGTGCAACACTGGGCACACAGTAGGCACTTGATAAGTGACTTTTGAATAAAAGCTTCTGGAATTGAGTTAGCAACAGATTTCTGGTTTCATTCTCTTGAGACCTTTTTTGGTAATGGAATCATTTCCTGTCTCACTAGGTTATTGTGAGGCCCAGATGAGATAATGTATGTTAAGTGCTTTGCAAATTCAGCATTGCTGCTCTAAGTGCCAGCATCTGTCTAGTCTGTCCATCCATCAGCACGTCCTTCCCTCTGTCTCTCCATCCTTTCCTCCTTCCATTCCTCCATCCTTTCTTCCATCCATCCTTCCACCCCATCCATCCCTCCCTCCCTCCATCCCTCCCTCCATCCCTTTACCCCCATCCATCCATCCATCCATCCATCCATCCATCCATCCATCCATCCATCTATGGAGGTGCTGGTTGAGTTTACATGACATTGATTACTCTTTCTGGTTTGGAGAGATGAGTCTGTAGACATTGGAATCTTAAACTCAGGCTGCTGCATGGAATTCCCTCTGTTTAAACAGCAGCTCTGAGAAGGTGCTGGCCATGATCGCCCAGCATTGGGCGATTCCTGTCTCCTCTGTGCCTGAAAGGACCATGGAGCCTGTCCAGTCCGGTTCCCTTGGTGTCCAGAAGAGGAAACAGCTTCTGAGGGGCAGATGACATGCCCAGGTCACCCCCATAGGAAGCATCAGAGGAGAGATTCGCACTCAGCTCCCCTGAGTTTAGAGCCATCACTCTGTGCCCAGCTGCTCATTCTGGCTGAAGGTGGGGTAGGATATGCCCTTCCCCACTTGTTAAGTGCAGGCTGTGTGCTGTGAGCAGGGAAGCTGCCAGGCTTGTGGTCACAGCACCGCCCTCCAGTCCCTCTGCCGCTCCTGCCCCTGAGCTGTCTTTGCTTCTTCCAAGATCCTAGTAATTCTTTGATTTAAAGTAACTGATTGGGCGCAATCTGGTGGCCAGTTACTCTGGAGCCTGTAGGAAGACTGTTCTGGGGGTGATGACTTGGGTCTGGATTTTTTAGCTTGCTGCTCTTCTGCCTGGCCTGGCCTCTACTCCTCTTCCCCCTTTTATTGCTGGTGGGAGGAGGTTTGGTGGGCAGTCTTGTTGGTGAAGGGAACACCAGTGATTCAGAGGGGTGGCTCAGTGGCCTGGGACACAGAGAGGTGAATCAGTCTGCTCAGTATCACACAGTAGTAAGTGTCAGAGTCCAGCCTGGAATCTTGGTCTTCCTGGACACAAAGGCCAGCCCTCTGACCACTGGACCACACTGTCCCTTCTCCCACGATGTCGCCATAGCCCAAAACAGCCTTGGTGCTGGCAAGGCCCTCCGAGGGTATGGATTGACTGGATTGGCTGAGAATGGGCTGAGCTGGGAGAAAGGAGGCTGTGGGTTTTAATCCTGGTTCCCAGCTATGTGACCTTGAGGAGGACCCTTTACTGCTCCAGGTCCCAGAGTTGTCTCTAAACCCAGGAGTTGACTTGGGTGGCCTCAGCTCCATTTTGATTTCAGATCTATTGTTTCTTGATGGTAACAGGCAGATGCTGCTGCCTAGAACTGATCCCTGAAAGGAACGACCTCTCCTGACATGTTTCAGTTAGGGGTCATTCTAGAAAAGAGCTTTCTTGTCTCTAACATGGGAGGTGTGCTCTTCCAAATCTTCCCTCCCGCTCTGTTTTACTTTCATGGGGGAATCTGGGAGCCAGAACCTTGAGCTCTTGGCCTGCCACCTCCCACGGTCTGCTTTGGACAGAGTGAGAAGCAGGGGGTGAGCTGCCCAGTTCTTGGGGAACCCAAACAAGCAGAGGCCCTTGGGCTGGGGGGAGGGGAGAAGAGGCTATCTGGGAGGAAGCTGCTTTGGAGGCCAACAGGATGAGCCAAGGGGCTTTTCTGCAAGTGTCCAGGAACCTCAGACTGCTCTCTTATCAGCTCCTAAAGTCCACTGGCCTCTTTCCTTGCCCTTTCATCTCATCCCTGGGAAGGGAAGCATCAGGCCCAGCATTGTCCCTTTGGGTGTGCTGCCTCCCAGGCCTTCAGCTCGCTAGATCTTTTGGAGGGTGGGGTGAGGGAGGGGGAGAAGGAGAGGAGGATGGGTGAACTCAGAAGTAGGGATGTTGTCGAGGTCGATGGGGTACCCTTGGGGTGCTGTTCTCTCCCTGAGTGGCAGAGGGGTGCTTGGTGCTTGGGTTTTTGTCACTGCCCAATGTGGACATGCAGGCTGGTTTCTAGGGGATGAGGTTTGGGTCTGTTCTCTCCCTTTGTTAGGGGCTCAGGTGGATGGAGAACCAGCTGGGTTGGAGTGATGGTGCCCAGACATTGCTGGCACCGAGAGCCTGGTCGCTGATGTTTTTGTCCCAGTTCCACACCATCAACTCCATTCTTCACTTTGTTATGAGCCGCACTTTCTGCCTGAGACAGGACTTTGCAGGACAGTGACTGGGCAAAGTCAGACTGGCATGAATAAAGAATGTGAATGTCTGAGAGCTAGCCGTGGTGCCTGGGTGTAGAGTTAGCAGGAATCCCGTTCAAGCCTTGCTTCTGACACCTTCTACAGCTCTCAGTGTCGGTCTCTCAGGGCCTGTGCTGCTTTCCAGAACTGAGTCACAGATGTGTTGTTGATCTGTATTGGTAGAGAGAGTCCCTGTGCTGGGAGTTCCCTCCATGGACAGATCACTGATGACCTTGGTGCTCCTGGAGTTCTCATTCTCGCTGAGGACTGTGGAATCAGTGATTGGCAGAGGTACCCAGTAACCAGCCACAAACCCATATTTACATCTTCCCTGGCACTGCCCTAATCGCTGACCTCCCCAGGGTCACTTCCAGCTGCCCAGATGAATATCTACCTGTTGGAACTGAACTCGTTATCCCCCCCAACCTTCTGTTTTTCCTAACTCCCCTCTTAGTGGTGAGGCCCCACCATCCCAGCCTCTCAGGCTCACAGCCTAGGGTCATCCTGGCCTCTGACCCTGCCCCTCACTCAGGGGCAGCCCCTCATCTCCTCAGATCTGGACTGTGCTGGAGTAGGTGAGGGGGGGTGTCTGCCTGTCTCTAGGCTCCCCCCTGCAGTCCTTTACAAGCTACCCTGGCCTGGCCTCTCCAGCCTTCTTATGCTCCATGCTGTTCCATGTGCTCTGTGATGCTGGGGCTTCTCCTGGGCCGTCCCCAATGATCTCACCTTCTCACCTCCCCTGCCTTCCTTCCCACCTTCTTAACCCCCCTCACTTGGGGGTCTGCCCCCCTTGTCCCCTCTATCCAGCTTGCTTGCATGCTGCCTCTTCTTAGATTGTAAGCTCTCTGAGGGCAGGGGCTGTCCTTTGCCATTCTTAGTACAGTGCCTTGAGCTTTATAAATGTTTGCTGATTGACTAACTGACCTTAGGGCACACAAAGGAAGTGCCTGCCATCTTTATAATCCTTCCTTTGTAAAAGTGACAAGGTCAGACTGGCTTACCTCAGTGACCTTCCAGCCAGGATCAAGTTGGAAAGATCCATGAGCCCTTTGTGGGGGCCTCAGTTTACTCCCCTGTTAAATGAGAAGGTAGGCCTGGATTCTGTCATTTCCGAGCAGGGTCAAACAGGGCACACCTTGAACATGACCCTTCCTTCTCTCCCCCAGCATTAAGGGAATAATGATAATTGATGTCTATATATCATTTTGTAGTAGATAAGACTCTTTATACAAATTCTTTTACCTTAGCCTGGCAGCAAACCTACCAGGGAGAGGATGAGTGTTTTCATTTTTGACAGATGGGAAGACTGAGGCACAGAGCAGTCAGGTGCCTGGCCCAAGGAAGGGTCGGAGGCCCAGATCTGAGCCCCGGTTTTCCTGCCCCAACATGTCTGGTGCTCTGGTCAGTGGGTCCCTGCTCCTCAAGGCCGCCACACTCAGGAGTGGTGCCCACTGGCAGTCTGAGCATTGGTCGGCCAGCCTGCTGAGTTATAGTCTATTTTTCTTACAGAAAGGGCTCCAGGGAGGTTCTCTGACCCGTGCAGGCTCAGAGGGGGCCCCTGATAACTAGGGATTCCCTGGCAGGGGTTGGGCTTGTGTAAAAGCCACATTAATCTTGGGGTTTGAGCTCTGCTCCTGCCCCCAGTTTCCCTTTGGAGACTCCTGCCTGGCCATTTGTGGGGAGGAGGCTGGGCTCTTTGATCCCAGTCTGGACCTCTGAGACATGGGTCAGTTTATTGCCCTGGCGGCCTTGGGGTCTGCTTTCTCTCTTTTGTTGTTCAGTGATTTCAGTGATGTCCAACTCTGTGACCCCATCTGGGGTTTTCTTGGCAAAGATAATGGAAAGCTTTGCCATTTCCTTCTCCAGTTCATTTTATAGATGAGGAAACTGAGGTCAACAGAGTGAAGTGACCTGCCCAGGGTCTCACAGCTAGTGAGTGTCTGAGGCCAGATCCCAGCACTCTGTCTCTCCACAGTGCTACCCAGCTGCCCCCGTTTTCTCTCTAGGGACTCCGCCTGTGTTTTGCCATCCGGCTCCTAGACATGGCTTAGAGGCCTAGGTAGTGATGGCTTGCAGAATGTTGTTTTGCAGCCATTCACAGAAAACAGTGGCTCTGTTACTGAGCAAGGAAAAAGCGTAGCTGGAGCAGAGGGCCCAGGGGTTTGGGGAGGATAGCGCTAGGCCTGGAACACAGCTAGAGGTCTTGAGACAAATTCTTACTTACCAGTACGGGAACTGAGGTCCCTTAGAGGGGAAGTGACTTCCCCAGGGTCACCATGGTGATCTGAACCCAGGGCCTCTGACTGTCAACCCTGTGGCCAGAAGTAGTCAGGAGCATTGTAGGAGGTGTCCCAAAAGCTACTATTGAGGATGTCTGGTTAGGGCTTGCAAGCCTGGATAGACTGAGATTGCTCCCAGCAGAGGGAGCAGCCATACTGGTAAGGAAGGTGGGCTGCTCATGGAGCCTGGGAATGGCACCCTTACCCCTGGGAAGACCCAGGCTAAGGTCTCCAGGTAATTCCTTTCTAGGGAACGTGGGGAAGGATGGACACCTTCAAGGATGGCACAGGATGTCCAAGAGAGTGTAAACTCCCTGAGGGTAGGAGTTACTGAACTTTTTCTTTGCATCCCCAGCTCTCCACCTATGCCTGAGCTCACAGCAGACACAAATGCCTAATCAATGCTTGGTGAATTTAAGGGGAGCATGCCCAGGCTGGGATGAGCCACCCCTGCTGCTGGTGGTGCACACACGGACGGAATTATGGATCCATTGAAGCAAGAAGCGTAATGTGGAAGAGGGAATGAGGAATGAGCCCAGTAAAGAGTCCGGGAAGATTTTTTGAGCATGTCCTCATGGGGTGGGATTGCTCTCTTTCAGCTCGGAGATGAAGGAGAAACAAACCAGATGCCGTCTCTTCCAGGGACCATCCTGACCTTTGGGTCATCCAATAGCTCCCTTCCTTTTGATCAGACTGGCCATGGACCAGCTGAATTAGCTTCAGATAAGAACCACTCTTCATTTCTTCCAGTGCAAGCTGGGCACTGGCCCAGATGAAGACCACTGCCAAGATGTGGGTTAAGCCCTGGTTTTCTGGAAGCACGTGTAGCCAGGCCCATCCACGAGGCTGCCACCCCCTATCGGGGCCTTGCCCAGCCCAGCTCTTAACCAAAAGACTGTGTTTTACATAGTTCAGGCTTTTGGAAAAATCTCTCCATCTTGCCAGTTGGGCTTGAATCCGGCCCTGCTGTCAGAGCTTTGGGGCCTGAGGGTGAGGAAGGGAAATGGTTCCATCTCTCATTTTGCCTTCCTTGCTCTGTCTTGGGCCAGGACCATTCCCTAGTGGGGAAACTGACAGAGGAATTGGGAAGGGGTGTTTGGGGCCTGGAAGGCGATGTACATGGGCTGCTTAATGCTGGCCAGAGGCACTACCTCATGTGCCTGCCTTCTGGAGGCCATTTCTTAGTGGTCTTGTGGGAAAGACAGCTGGCTTCGGAGCCCTGGGGGCTTGGGTTTGAATCCTCCCTCTGAGACTTGCTAACTTTGGCCAACAGGACTGTTGCTGTTGCTGTTAAAATGATTCCTGCTGTTACTGCTGATGCCCGGGTGGCACTTTCAGATTTACAAAGTACTCTAGGGACATCAGCTCATTTGCTCTCAAAATGCTTGTGAGCTTAGTGTGGTAGGGGATTATTGTTTTTTGAACAAAGTCTATGATGCCACTAGCATGGGGTAGTCAGTATTCTTAAACTTTTTAGACTATATCTTCAGATTGTAAAATACTTTGGAGCACATGTCCCATATAATAAGTATGTGCCCATATACACAAATGCATTCATATACACACATATTTATACGTGTACTTATTTAGAAATTATCTACATGAGTGAATCGAGTGCAAAAGCCTTAGAATGCTTAATCTGTGCTAAGGACTACTTATCAGTAATACTACTGTCCCAATGATTATATGTTATAAAAGTCATACCAAACTAGAAAGGGAAGAAGAATTTGATAAAGATAAATTAATGTTTGATGCTGGAGGTCATAGGGAGCTATTGGAATTTCTTGAGCAGAGGAGTGACATGGTTAGGCAACATTTTGGTAGCTATATGGAGGATGGATCAGATGATATTTGTAAAGTATTCTGCAAACCTTGAGACTCTATGTAGATATTGATGATGGTGATGGTGATGACAGTGATGATGATGAAGATAATAGAGTGGGGAGAGAGGCGGCAGGGAGAAGAATATTTAGGAGCCTATTGCAGTCATCTAGGTGAAGAGAGCTTCCTGGACCAGGATGGCTGTGTCGATGGAGAGGAAATGTGGAGTTGGCAATTATATGTGATTCAGCAGCTGATTGAATGTGTGGGGGTGGGAGAATGAGGAACTAAGAAGGAAGGTTCTGTGTGATTGGAGGGGCCATGAGGCCCCTGACAGTATCTGCGAAGGTTGGAAGAGGGTGGATTTGGGGGTGACGTGCTGAGGCCTGAGGTCCATCGTAACCTGTCTGTACCTGCTCATCCTATGGGACCCTTGCTCTTCCAGCCCTTTTTGACTCACCAGACACAGGAGGTGGGTATGTTGGGGAACGGTGGGATTTTCCTAATCCTGCCTGCACAGGTGTCTGGGCAGCCTTTTGATAATCACTGCCCTGAGGAGCCATCCAGATTCAGCAGGGCAGGGGGATTTTAGGAGTTTGTGCAGTGAAAGGATGGGGCAGAGTTGGGAACATGGGGATAAGGGTAGATTGGTTCTATTGGGGACAAACTCCATAGTGATCTGTCATGGGAGAGTGGCATTTGCTCCATTTGCCCCTCCTATGATCAGCTGAACATATGCCTGCCGTGGGACTAGGCCTGGAGACTAGGCATAGGAAACTCCCCAGTGCAGATCAGCATCTGCTCTTGGACAGTGCAGCCCAAGATGAGCCTGGACCTCCCGTGTTCTGAGGCCTCTCGCCCCATTGCCCCTCCACGCAGGCCTTTGTCATCCTCATTTTGCCAATGAAGAAGCAGAGGCTCTAGGCTAGGGAGTGATGTACCCAGGGGCCCTTAGTTATCAAGCACCTGAGGTAGGATTCCAGTTCAGCTCCTCCTGACTCCAAGGCCAGGACTCTGTCCGCTCCGCCACAGTGTGTCCAGTCAAGGAGCTGAATCTCTCTGGGCCTCCATTCCTTCATCTGTACATCTCTGATCTAATGCAGCCCCTCCCCATTCTGAAGTCAGCATCCCCCCTTTTGTCCATGAATTCCCTCACCCTGTTTCTTTTTCGGGGGTGTTGGAATCACACAAACAAATGAAATGCCAGGACTAGGTTGCCACATTTCCCCTGGTGGCAGATTCGAGTCTGTGTTGGTGCTTTGGGGGAATCGCTGTGTTCCCCCCGCTTGCTCTCCAGCACAAGGCTGGCTGTGTCGGATTCTGTAGCCCAGGCATGTCAAGCTGTTAACTCTTCTCACTTGTAAAAACATTGCTGGCATTGTGGAGGGCTGCCCCCCTCCCCTCGTGGTTCTAAGGGTTAGCCTGTGAGGCGGAGGGGAAATGGATCCCCCCATGTGTCTTTCTTCTTGTTCTCATGTCACTGTGCATTTGGGTCAGGTCAGACCCGGGTGGTGGTCTGGGGGTGAGGGAGGCACTGGGTTTTGCCTGAGAAGGGCGCTGGCTTAGAACAGAGGTGATAATCCTGATGACTGACGTTTATAGAGCCTTTACAGACATGACGTCATTGAAGCCCATGGCAGCCGTGGGAGCCAGGTCCCTTGGGGACTCTTATCCCCATTTTACTGATGAGTAAACTGAATCTGGGAGAGGGAAAGTGATTTGCCTGGAGCGATGGAACTGCTGAGCATTGGATTAGTTGGATGGTGTTGTCCTTTGTGCTCTAGGTGGACCAGAATGGCTGTGATGCCTGCAGTGGGTCTGATCGGTTACGTACTGGGAGGTGGGAGATGAACTCAGGTTTTCCTGACTCTGAGCCATGAACGAGATCTACCGAGCCTCCCTGCCTCTCTCTGCCAGACCGTCGGCCTCATACCCCTTTACCTTGAAGCTGTGCAGTTCCTTCCTCTTAGGGCTGGGGAAGTACCTCCCTGAGGAGAGCCCAGAGGCCCAGCTTTCTGCCAGGTTCTCCTTATCCTCAGGGATGGCATGAGGCAGGGTGGGGGGGCTAAAGTATCTGGTGGAATTCTAATCCAGGACAGCACTGGATGGAGCTGAGCTTATGGTCTCATCATAATTTTCTTTCTCATACTAGCACGTAGTACATACACACATATGTGTGTGTGCATGCATGTATATGTGTGTTTGTGTGCTGTAGCTCAGTCCCAGCACCACCAACACTGACACCCCATGAATGCTGCCTCCTTCCCCAACACCCCACACTGACCACAAAAGGGGATGTTCTTTGTGCCAGGACTTCCAGTCCCTTCCCCAGTGCTCAGGCCCCCTCTGAACCTCACCAGATGATCTGTTCCTGCCGGATCACGCTCCTGTCTCATCCGTGCCATGGCCCCCAAATAGCTGGCTGTTCTCTCTGCCTCGGATCAGTGGGGCACCAGCAGCTTTTATTTTTATCACAGAAGTCCTGGGGACCCCCCTTTTCTGATGGGACCTAGACTTTTCCTAGCTTGATAGACATCTTGATCTGCTAAGCTGTGGGTGGGGGAGATGGGAAATCCCACTGTCTTCCTCATTCCCCCTCATCCTGTTTTCCAGTTTACTGGGCCACTTGCTGTTCTTTCTATCTCCCACCTCAGCACCTTTGCCTGGGTTGTCTCTCACGTCCAGAATAGCTTTCTTTTTCACTTCTGCTTCTTGGAATCCTGAACTCCCTTTGACCAAGTGCCCTCCCCTACAGTAGGGCTCCTCCTGGTTATTTCTCTCCTCCTGATGACTTCCTGTATTCATTTTCCTGGGTGCATAGTTCCCCTTTCCCCTGGTAGAATGGAGGTTCCCTGAGGGCAGGCACTGTTTCTTGCTTTGGAGCCCAGCACATAGAAGGTGCTCATTGATCAGAGCCCTGGGAGATGCACACAAACCAGTATGGCTCGTGATCAAGGCATCCCAGTAAAAGAAGGAAGGGGTCTCCTGTGGGGATGGGTCACGGCTGGGCACCAAAGCCTGCCAGGTCATGGCCCCACTGCTCCTTGGCCAGCTCTTTGGTTGAGGACTCTGCAAAGGGCTCCTTGCACCGCTCAGAGCTGGGCTTGTGGCCCGGGGTCCTTGCTGCGTCCCCGCACAGCCCAGGAGAGGCTCTGCTGCCCCGGGCACTCCGCTCGCCCTCTCTGCATAGCCCCTGCCCTGCCATCCTCGAGCAGTCCAAGGAGCAGCTTGGGGTTTACAAGGAGGGGAAGGATACAGAGTTTGCTTTGCTTTCCTCTCCTTCATCGTCTGTGAATCATTCCATCCCGGGTCCTTAATTGCAGTTATAATGAAATGCAGCTGCCTCATTGTGGTTGCTTTATCCCCAGTTGTGGCTTGGGGTGATTGGAGGGGGAGCATTGTCGGGGGGTGGGGAGCATCGTGGGGGGTGGGGAACATCGTGGGGGGTGGGGAGCGTGGCAAGAAGAGGAATCATTGAAAGGCCGAGCACAGTCATTTCCTTTTAGATCTGGGAGATGCTGCTCAGCCAAGATGCCTCCAGAAAAGCCACACTTCCCATCAAGCCCCTGGGGCTCAGCTTCCTTATGTTTAAAAGGAGGGGGTTGGTCTTAGGACCTTCTAACTCCAGAACTAGGAATCTATGATCTAGACTTTAGCGTATGATAGTGCTTTGGCACTGGGTTTAAATCCTGTTTCAAACCTTACTACTTGGCCTCAGTTTCCTCATCTGTAAAGTCAATTGGCCAGACTAGTTGACCTCTGCACCTGTGATCTTGTGAGCCAAGTGAACCCTGGGCCACTTTTCTCCTCCATGTTAACGCCTTCTTCTTTTCCTCTCATTTGATGTTCAGGGTCCTGGTTGGTGCTCCGAAGGCAGATTCAAAGTACAGTGCTTCCGTGAAGTCCCCTGGAGCAGTCTTTAAGTGTCGGGTCCACACTAATCCCGACAGGAGGTGCACAGAATTGGACATGGTCCGAGGTCAGTCAGCTGCCCTGTGGGAGGGTGTTGGAGGCAGACCCTGCCCTCTGCTCCACTCCTCTGTGACTTTCCATAGGCATTTTCAGTCTCTCTTTTCTGGGATGCAGTTTCATTTCTTTTAATAAGGAGAAATGATGGCTTTTTTCTTATCAGCAGAGAAAAATGATTGAAAGCTAAGGAGGTCAGAGGAAGCAGAGAGCAATGCCCCCGCCCCCTGAAGCTGTGTTTTCTCCCTTCTTTCCAGGAAAGAGTAGAGGCACGTCTTGTGGAAAGACTTGTAAAGAAGACAGGGACGACGAATGGATGGGGGTCAGCCTGGCGAGGCAGCCCAAAGCTGACGGGCAAGTGCTGGTAAGCCGCTCCGCCTTCTCCCAGCTCCCTAGGGCACAGCAGGACCACAGTCCTATGGACTGATGGCTTTGGGTTGGGTCCTGGAGTCCAGGCCACAGCAGGTGAGCTGCTTACTGTGTGCACAAGCAAAGGGGAGAGCATGCCAGACCTGGAGTGAGAGGGACCTGGGTTCCAATCCTGCCCCTGTGAGCCTCATTATCCTCAGCTCCATGATAGGGAATATGAAAGCTTCTAGCCTCCCAGGGTTCTCGTGGGCCTCAAATGAGTTAACACAGGTGAAGAGCTTTGGATAATTAGAGAACCATATAAATGTCAGTGGTTACAATTCATCAGTGCCTGCAATTTATAGGGGTGGGGAGTGGTTGTTATTTACAGGTGTGTAAAGGGTGGGCCCCCGCAACAACTGTGTAGGTTGGTCCTTGTCTGTATTGTTATCTCCATTATATAGAAGGGTAAACTGAGGCTCAGAGGGGTAAGGAAGTTTGGCCATGGTGGTGAATATCAGAGGTAGGTCTTTCCTGACCCCACATCTGGTAGCCGGCCTCCTCTGCCATGGTGTGAAATGACAGACACAAATGCATCTCTTGTTATCCCTGGGCTGACTTCTTTGTATGTGTCTCTTTCAGAGGTCCTCATACCTTGACTTTTGTTGGAAACCACATAGGATGGGAAGTTGTTAGAGATTCCTCTAATAGAAATTATCTTGAGGGCAGGGGTTGTTTTCTGTTCTGTCTTTGCATCCCTAGGGTCTGGTACAGGGCTTGGCACATTAGGGATGTAGTTGGTCACTAATAAATGTTATTTGATGGATTTGATTGTCCCAGACTGGGAGGGCTGAGAATTCACCTGGGGATGGACTAACCCAGACTGGGAGGGCTGAGGACTTGCTTCAGGACTATTTTCTTGTAGCTGAGGGAAGGTTTAAGTCCAGCTGGTTCCTCTTTCCTCGAAAGTTCAGAACAGAGAGTTTGTTTTGTAATGGAGAAGGAGGGAGGGAGTGTAGTTGGGTATTTAAAAAACAAATAGAACTTCTTTAAGTTACTGGTTATTAAACCCTGAAATGAGGAGCTATGCAGCATGTGGGTGTGTCTATAGGTATGTGCTGGTTGGAGTGTGGTGTAACTATGTGCTAGGTACATGTGAGTATGTTCTCTGTGGGGGAGCCTCCAAAGAGAGGCTGAGTCACTTCAGAGGTCTTAGAGCAGCAGGGACCCCGAGGGGAGATTTCCTCTTCCTTCCTGTGCCACACTGCCCCTCAGCCAGCTCCATCTCCTGGGATTCTGGGTACCTGGGTGTGGGGATGGAGAGGAGGTCCGCACTGGCCCCTTTCTGTTATTGTTCAAAGTGGGTAGTGCCACATTGCTGCATGCCAGTCATGAACTAGAAGCAGTCTTTATTGGGAAAAGACCCTGAATGTTGATCCTGTTTTCCAACCAAAGGGTAATGTGGATCCCCCCCACCTTCCATCCCCTCCCCCTGCCCCAGGCCAGAGTGCAATGTGGATTCAGCTTGTTTAGAGACTGAATCTTGAGCTGAGCTTGGCTCCCAGGCTGACATCCCAGCTGTCTGAGGAAGGCTGTGAGAGAAGGAAGGCTCGCTCTGCATTGGAGGGTCTGGGTTCCAGAAAGACAGGGCATAGCCACTCTCCTTCTGTCAAATCACCAGGAATAAGAAGCCAGGGAAGGAGGTGAGGAGGAGGCCGTAGGGCCTTGACATCCTACTAGGAGTCATGGGAACTGAGGATGTTTAGCCTAGAGAACAGAAGACTTGTGGAGATGTGACATCTGCCTGCCCTGTTTGGAGAAGGGGGATTTGCTTTGTTCTGCTTGGCTCTAGAGGGGAGACCTGGGAGCAGGGGATGGAGGTTGTGATAATTTAGCCTTGATGTCAATGAGAAGATAACTGGAGGTCCATAGGCTCCCTCAGCAGGGAGGGGTTCCCTGTAGTATAGCAGCTAGAGGTGTTAGGAAGACCTGAATTCAGATCCCGCTTCTGACACTAACTCTGACCTGTGTGACCTCCCTGTTCCTCAGTGTCCTCATTGAAGCCCTGAATCTAGAGTCCAATGATCCCTTCCTTGGAGGTGTTGGATCTAAGGCTGGATAGCTGTCTGCTGGTCCTCTTGTTCTGGAATGGGTTAGGCCAGATGGCCCTGGGGGCCCTCCTCTCCTCTGACATGCTTTAATTTTGTCAGGACCCTTTGTAGCAAAAGGCACAGAATTTCGCAGCTCACCCAGAGATGCTGGAATTAATTAAGCCCCATGCCAGTGATGGTGTGCTTGGCCTTAGTATCCTCATGCTAAGAGACAGTCAGTGGTGCAGCGGAGAGAGTGCTGGGCCTGAACCCAATTTCAAATCTGACTTCAGCCACTTACTAGCTTTATCTCCCAGGAATCTCTAGAGCAAACCCTTCTTTTTTGCCAGGCTGAACTGCCTTCCCATTGCTCAGCAAACCTGCCCTGTGACTTTCTGCCTTTGTCCTCACTGTCCTCCTGGCCTGGAATATTTCCCATTTGATCTCCTGGAATTTTGTGGAACTGGGGTTGAGATCCTTGGCTGCGATGTCTTAGAGGCCGGTGAGAAGTGAACCTTTAAGATAGGTTCATAAGAGATGCAGTGGGTGGGGCAGCCCTTTGGGAATGTGGCCACTGCTGATTTTAAGGACAGAAGGATTGGTGGGTACTGCCAGTCTGGGAGGAGTCAATGAAGAATAGCTCTGTACTGAAACACAGATATTGAAAATGGCTCAGCCAGTGCCCAGGGCATGATGCCATGAGGGTACCTTCTGTTACCTGGATGCTCCATTGTGAGGTGGGCACTGATTTTTCCCCCACATTCAGACTCAACAAGAGGGTAAACAATCCATTGGGAACTGGTGGGAACCTTCTATTGGCTTTCAATGTCATTGGGCCATCATGGTCTTTGAGATCATAATTTAGGAATGTCACAGCAAGAAGAAATGGTATTTCTGCTAATGGATTTTTTTAACCAGACCTATAATTTCATTAGTGTGGAAGAGTCCTGTTCTAGGGTGTTCCTCACTCAGAGTCTTTGAGATTTGCCCCAGGGCACTGGAAGCTGGAGGGACTTGTCTGTAGGCCCAGAGTCTGCTTGTGTCAGAAGCCGAGTTTAGGAGCAGTGGACCACAGAAGCCTTCTCTTTCCCCCTTATTTTGTTGATGAGGCCCGGAAAATCAGTGACATGCCCAGGCCACACAGATAATCCATGGCAACCTCGGGGTTTGAAACTGGGTCCTGTGACTTCAGGGCCTCTCCTGTTCCCAACGCGCCATGACGCTTCCTGCTGTCTGCTCGCCAACAACAAGGCTAACCCTCTTGGCTGGGTCAAAGCCACTAGACAAGTCAAGGAAGCTGGTCCTTTTGGGATGGAGCCCTCAGGTCCAGCATCTGTGACAGTCCTAGATGGAGGGTCCTCACTCCTTCTGGAGGCCCTTAGCCCTGCCTCCTCCTCATCCTTCTGCTTCATCCTTCCCAAGCAATGGCAGAATCCATACCTCTCCTATTTCTTGGCTCTTGTGTCTCTGCTTTGGGATTTGGAACTCAACCTGATGACAGAGTGACCCTTGTGGCCTTGAAAACAGTCCCCCCGCTTAAGCAAGAGCGGCCCATGTCCTCGCTCTGCTCTTGTCCCTGGCTTTCTCAGTGATGCGTAGCTGGGCTTCATGCTTGTGGTTATCTCTGGTGAAGAAAGAGCAAAGACTTCCAATAAGTACAAACTTGTCACTGTCCCCTGTGCCTAGCACTGTGCTGCCCCCATGATAGCTTGAATGGAATTGGGAGGTTCCTGAGTCACTGGGAATGATTCACTTCATTCTGAACAAGGAGAGGAAGTGGTTGTGATTAAATATTTCTTGTCTCTCTCCCCCGTCAGCTTTTAAGGGAAGACTTGTCAGACCCTAGAAATTGGGCCTCTGACTCGGTAACTCCCTTTCGTTCTTTCTCGTGGCCTCCTGTCTTCAGGGCCCAGCCAAGAGAGGCCGCCGGGTTCAGAGAAGGCGCATGTCCTTCCTGTTCCTGTTCCTTGGGCCTCCTTTTCCACCCAGTAGGCTTCTTGGGAAAGATTAATGGAGTAATTAGTGCTAAGTAGAGTCGTTTCTGGGATGTTTTTAGGAAAAACATGAAGAGAAAGGGCAGAGGAGCATGACCATGGATGTTGAGACACCTTTTCTCACTTTCCTCAGTGAGAGGCCCTCTGCCTTTTGGTTCCCCTTCCTCATACTGTGGTGCTGACCTTATGGTCAGACTATCTTAGCATTAGGATTGCACGTGGGAATCTTGGCTGGCCCCACCCCCCAATTTTTATCCGTCATTTCTGAAACAATTGCTCATGGTACTTAAAATTTAAAAAAAATCTCATTGGGGAACGCCCATTTTTTAGTTGTTTCTCAGTTGTGTCCAATTCTGGTGACCCCCATTGGGGTTTTCTTGGCAAAGATCCTGGAGTGGTTTGCCATTTCCTTCTCCAGCTCATTTTACAGATGAGGAAACTGAGGCCAGCGGTGACTTGCCCAGGGTCATATGGTGTCTGAGGCCAGTTTTGAACCTCTAGGCCTGGCGCTCTACCCACTGCACCACCCAGCTTCTCCACCACCTAGCTGTGCTGAGCGAGGTATTTGCTTATAGAAATGAGTAAGTAAGGGCAGTGGGTTCCTTCTTGTGAGACACAGAATGTAGGACTGTCTGTCAGGAGGCTATCATCAGCATCCTTGGCTAGAGACAGCTTGGAGACACGATGATGAAGAGCCCTGGGCCCTAGTGGCTGAGCTGTCTCCTCCACCGTGCCCAGACTGGAGGATCATCAATTGCTTAAGCGTTCAAGCGTGGTGCCCACCGTTTACAGGTTTTCAGGGTGGCACCAGACACAAGACGTGCAGATTTGCTCATAGAACAGGAACGGCCATTTGTCCTGTGATGTGTTTTTCCAGTTCCCCTTGTTCTTCATGGTGTTTTTGGTTCTTTGATAAGTGGGCTATTTTAGCACCAAACAATCAGAAGAGGAGGAAGGAAGACTGTTTATAATACGGGGGACAACAATGCCCGGTTTTATCCCATAAAAACAACCCTGTGAATGTCAGAGGTTATGGATGAATGAGGAGAGCGTGAGACCGCACAGCCCGTTGAGCCGAGGGGTGGCCTCTGAGAAGGCCAAATCCAGTCTGGCATCTCCTCGTCAGTCTTAGCTAGCGTTGATTAAATGCCTCCCACCTGCTGGGCACTGGGACTCAGATGCAGAAGGAAAGAATCTGTGCTCTCAAAGGGCTTACATTCTAATGGGGGAGAAATGCCCACATCTATAAGTAGGAATCAGTGTTGCCCAGTGGTTAAAGCACTGGCCTCGGAGTCAGGAAGATCAGAGTTCAGAAGCTTGCTATCTGTGTGACCCTGGGCAAGGCACAGAACCCTTCAGACCCAGTTTCCTTATCTATAAAACGAAGATTTATTTTGTAGGGTTTTAATGAAGATTAAGTTTTATGTATGTACACACATGGGTATATGTATGTATATACACACGTACATACACAATACATACATGTATGAGTTTTTTGTAGATATATATATTTTAATATATATCATATGTATTTTATAAACCTTAAAGTGCTTCATAAATGTGAGCTATTCTTATTACAGAATAAAATATTCAAATACTCAGACCTATGTCCTTAGGGTGTTTCTGACAACATTTCCAATTGTGACCTGTACATTCCTGTCCGTGTGTGTGACTTCTGTTACATGTGTCTTCCCACAGAGGGTCCTCCTCATGTGCTGGCAGCCTTCCTTCCTTTCTCCCCAGTGGAACTCTCTGGCTCTACCTTTCCGTCCCTCCCTCTTGCCACTTGACCAGCCCATCTTCCCTTCCTGCCATACAATTCCTTGATTATGTCACTTCCTTTTTTGGGTTCCTCATATCCAGGGCCAGGTGGGAGCCATCTCGATTTGACTTACAAGAGCTAATTGTTCAGTTTTCAGGGTGACCATTTATACCTTGGAAACAAGTCAGGTCTTAATCATTTTCATTGATGGCTCAGACTTCAGAGGGCGATGGAAAAAATGTCAGTAATTCAGGTTAAACTTAAAAGTGTCCCTTCAGGTCCCATAGCTACAAGGTGGCTGGCAGGGTAGCGCAGGTGGGGAAACTGAGGCCCAGTGCTTCCTGACTCTCGGGCTGACTGGGTTTCCACTCCCTCATGTCCTCTCTCTCATTTAAAGTAGCAGCAATTGATGTTTAATTCATGGAACTGTCTCCTCATTGTTGATAGTTCCATGTGATGCCATCCATATCTCAATGTCTGTTGGTCATATCGCTAGAGAAAGGGCAAGGCCTTTTGGCAGAGATCCAGGGATAAGGTAGTGTGTCCCAATCACATGGATGTGGGAAATATTCATAAGCCAACCTCATTTATTTTGATTGATCTAATAGGCTTGATTTGGTACTCCCTGTGGGAGGAGGGCTTGGCCTGTCCACCTGGACGTCGTATGGGCAGCTAGCCATCTGCTGGTTGTGTCTTGTGGACATAGCTGGCTGGCTTTTTGGCTGCCCTGCAGCATCCGGGAAGGAGAATCTAGATTAGCTAATGCTAGAAGATCTCCCACCTCAGACATGTCTGGGGTCCTGGCAGGGCTCACCTTCAGGCCATCTCAGAGGCATCCTGGTTATCAATTGAGCTGATATTGTGTGTGTGTGTGTGTGTGTGTGTGTGTGTGTGTGTGTGTGTGTGTGTGTGTGTTTGGGGGAAGGTGGCCTGGAGGGCTCCTCTGCCTCTAAACATCCTAGCACACCCCTCTGTTGTGTCTGCCACTTGGGGGCCATGGCTCAGGCCTGCTCGTGACCTGCTCTGAATGTCACTGTCATCCCCACAGGCCTGTGCACATCGCTGGAAAAACATCTACTACGAGACAGATCACATACTTCCCCACGGCTTCTGCTACATCATCCCGGCCAACCTGCAGTCCCGAGGTCGGACCCTGATCCCGTGCTACGAAGGTAAGGGGTGATGGGAGCTGCCTCCCTCTTGCCGGGGTTCTGCTTTTCTTGGTCTTCGATTCCCAAACTTGGCTTGGCATGGATGCTTGCCCTCAAGCAGCCTTTGGGGAACACTGTGGTCATTTCTTAAAAGACATTTGCCTTGTCTTTATTTTTTAACAGAGTTGATGCTTCTTGTTTTAGGATCTCTTTCATTTCCAAATGTATACCTCCTCAGCTTGCACAGGGCATCCTAAGGGACTCTATTCTTCTGGGGCTGAGGTCATTCCCAGGGTGATAAATAAGCCGGATGCCAAGAAGGCCAGCGAGTCAGAGCAGAGGTCACAGAGTGCTTGTAGGATGGGAGGCCGGCAGAGGCCAGAGATCAGCCCCTCGGACTCTCTCATCTTCAAGGTCAGGATGCGGAGGCCTAGAGACAGGAAGGGCACCAAGGTCTCCCAGTGAGCCAGTGGGAGAGACGGAAGAAGCAGGATTCGGGAATGGTGTTTCCCACACCCTTGGCCCAATGCCTGACACGTACAAGGTTCTTAGTACAAGCTCCCTCAGTAGATGGAGGATGAAGAAGAATCTTGTCTCACGAATGTGCCTTCAGCCTCCCTCCTCCTTCAGTGGAGCCCCTGGACCCCAAGGGGGCTTTCCCAGCAGGAAGAAGAGCTGTGGTGTGGAGGGGAATTCAGACCCTAGCTTTGTTCTCCTTGGCCTCAGTTTCCTTTTCTGTAAAATGAGGATCGTGGATTCAGTAATGTTCAAGGTTCTTTCCAGTTCTCAATCTACAATCCTCCTGGACCCTTGCACTTCCCTTTAAGAAAAACCTGATGCGAAATAGTTTTCTGGTGGTTCTCAAGAGTTAAAATGCCTTTGAGAGCTCCTAAATGGCTCCTTTGGAATGACCTGGTCACCAGGGAGAATTGACCTGTTGGGAGCTGGCTTCTTGAGCCCCAGGTTAGTGTTTGGGTTGGTCATTAGCTTGTTTGCTCAGAATAGCTTAGGAGCCTGAAAGCCCCTTGCACAGCCTTTTAGCAATGGCTTTCCTTTTTTTTCTTAGCCCAGAAATCTCTCCTGATGTTTATTTTAGAGTCCCTGCCCTGTCAAGTTTCCTCAGGCTTCTAGGCACTCTGAACAGACCCTTGCACTGTCTTTGCATCCTCCAGGAGAAGCAGTTTCTGTCTTTCCTTTGTGTTTCTGGTCTTTGTTCCTGGGGTTTTCTAGGTTTTTTGGGCTGCTGAGGGAAAGGCCTTTAAATGCCCCACATGTCATATGTCTTCCTGTGCCTTGTGCCTTGAGGGCTCATCAGGCAGGATGCTTGTCAGGAGGTGCTGGAAGAGAGAAATGTGGGGCCTTGTGATCCATGGGAACAGACACTGCCTGAAACTGTCTGCCATGAGTTGTTTCCTGGAGGCTGGTGGCCCGTCCAGGGAAGCCTGCTTGCTTTGCTCCCCCCACCCCAGAAGTTGAGGCAATCTTAAATTTGGTGGCAGACAAGATGCTCACACCCATTGGAGCGATAGCAGCCCAAGTAAAGATATGCTGGGAGAGAAGTGAATGGACTGATCATCAACATTGCTCTTTAACCAGTCCAGCCAAGAAACCAGCCAAGAGCCTTGGTTTCCAGGGAGTGAAATATAAAATGAGAGGGTGCTAGCTTGCTGTGTGCTCAGGGGTTCTGGAAGGCTAGCAAGCCACCCCAGATGGAACAGTCCCTTCAGCAAGGTCAGTCAACAAGCAGTCAGTCCCTTCCATACTAATAACTGACATGGAATGCTTTCACGTTGTCTGTAGGACCCTCCCTGGGCACTATGGCTGTTGTTATGTGTATTTGACAGATGAAGATCCTGAGGTTCAGAGTGGTTGAGGTATTTGCCCAGAGTCACCAAACTGGGCAATGTCACGATTGGGATTTGAATCCAGGCCTTCTTGACTGGTCATTTGGCTTTTCACATTTGAATCACTATCGCTGGACATCATTAATCTGTGGTAGGGTCATTCAGGGCTCATGGGTAGATGGGATCCCTGTTTTCAAGGGCCTTACAGTTGAATAATTATAATAACGATAGCATTTGTATCCACAGCTCTTTGAGGCTGCAGAATGCTGTATACATGTTAGCATACCCTGGGCACATAATTTGGCGGCTGTGGGGGATAGGTTGGAAAGGCTTGGAAGTGGAGAGGGGATGCAGCTGGGAGCCCAATGAGGCAAGAGGTGATGAGTGTCTGTGGGCTGCATGAGTCCAGAGAAGGGGCCTGATGTGGGAGCTGTGGAAGGAGAACCCACAAGACGTGGCCATCGATTAGACATGGGCAGGCCCCGGGCAGGCATCATTTCTTCCTCCAAACGATCTGTGTGTTTTACAGGAGAGGGTCTTTCTTCAGGGAAGCTTCGATGGTTTCTGTTTCTTCTCTGGTGGTGGCCAACGGCATTCTCGTTTTCTTGTTCTGTGGTAGAAATCCATTGCCACAGCCCAACCCATAAAGACAGCTATCATTTACTCTTAATGTGGAGAAATTCTTGGGGACAGGAAACTAAAGGGTAGGCTGCCAAGGGCCGTCTTTAAGCCCACCCATGTCCATGATTGGAAGGGCTTGGTTACAGAATGGAGAATCCCAGAATTCTAGTGTTGGAAGGAATCATTCTGTCCACACTCGTCATCTTACAAAGGAGGAAACCGAGGCCCAGAAGCCCAAAGAGGAGGGTGCAGTGGAGATCCAGGCAGGAAGCAGGAGCTCCCCTGAGGCCCTGGGCTGGTGGACAAGGGGGCGGGGTCCCTTGAAGACAGAGCCAGGAGGAGAACATGGACTTGCCATTGTCAGGGAGGGATCCCAAGCAGACCCTCTGCCTGTAAAAGGCTAGAGCATCGTCCGCCCGGTATTGCCACTGACCCTGTGCATCCATCACTGGAAGGTTTGCAGAGAGCTTTGCCAGTAGCCTCTCGGAAGGGAGGTGCCATTAGGCTTCTCGTTTCACAGATGAGGGAATTGGGGCAGATAGCTGTTAAGTGACTTGTTCAGGAGCATACAGCTGGGATGAGTCTGAGGCAGGATTCGAACTCACTTCTTCCTGACCCCAAGGCCAACGTTCTACCCACTGTGCCACCTTGCTCTTCTGTGGGACTTGGCATAGGAAGGCTGACTGCTTTTAGAATGTCCAGGGGTTACCTCTGGGAGAACCCAAAAGCACCAATGGTCACAAGAGCTGTCTTCAGTAGAGCTTGTTAAGGTCAGTCAGTCGGTCAACAAGCATTTACTGTGTGCCGGGCACTGTGCTAAGCTTGCAGTCTGATGGAGACAAGATATACATAAGTGTGCCAAGACTCCATGAGAGCCCTTCCCCCATCCCCCATCCCCCCCACCTGGGGAGGCACCAGCACCTGGGCAGGGGGCAGGAAAGGCCAGGGAAGGAATGGCAGGTAGCTGGAGGCAGGATTGCTTTATGCAGATGAGCTCCTCTGAGCCTTGTCACCCTGTAGGTAGAAGCACTAATCAGTTTTTGTACTGTGCTGGGCTCCAATGTTACAAACACAAAAGCCCCACATTTATTTAGAATTTCTTCTACTCTATAGATAAGGAAACTTGGCCTCAGGGTGATCATGGAATCATTGAGCCATTGATTTAGTACTTGAATGGTCCTTAGAGGATATTGAGTCCATCCCCTTCATTTTACAGATGAGGAAACTGAGGCAAACAGGGTTAAGTGACTTGCCCAAGGTCACATAGTTACTAAGTGTTTGAAGCTAGATTTGAACTCAGGTCTCCCTGACTCTAGACTCAGATTCAGTGCACTGTGCTAACTTGCTTGAAAAAAGCCCACCAGACTTCGATTTCTTTTCTTTTATATATATATATATATTTGAAACATTTAATTTTAACACCTCGGATTTCAGATCCATTCCCTTCCTCCCTTGTCACCCATTCCCTCTGGGAAGATAAGTAATTCAGTATGTGTTGTACATGTATAACTATTCAAAACATTACCATAGTAGATATATTGTAAAAGACTGCTTATAATTCCCTCCCACCCATCCCACCCCCCACCTGGTCCATTCCCTACTTTGATCCTGTCCCTCTTCGAAAGTGGGTACTTCCAACCTCCCCTTCCCCCAGAATGCCCTCCCCTCCATCATCCCCCTCTCATCCCACTTCCCCCTACTCTGCTACAGGTTGGGATATCCCATTTAGTATGTATGTCATTCTCTCCCTGAGCCAAATTTAATGAGAATATGGTTTTGCCTTTTTGCCTTCCTGTTTTTCCCCTCCCCTGCTACTACTTCCCCTTGCTTCTTCTATATGAGATAAGTTTACCCTACCCTGTCTCTCCCCATCTCCTCTTGCCACTTTCCTCTCTCACCTCTATAATTTCACCTCTTAAGTATCATCCTTTCCCAACAAATTCAGCCTATGCCCTCTATACATGTATGACTGTAAACATATATACACACATTCATATATGTATTCATATGTCCATATACCCTTCTTCCATTATTTTCATACTGAGAAAGGTTTCATCAGTCACTGTTATTGTTTTTCCATGTAGGAATGTAAATAGTTCAACTTTGATAAGTTCCTTTTGATTTCTTTTCCCTGATTACCTTCTCAGGCATCTCTTGCTTCTTGTGTCTGGATGTCAAATTTTCTATTCAACTCTGGTTTTTTCCTCAAGAATGCTTGACAGTCCTCTATTCCACTGAATGACCATATTTTCCCCTGAAACAAAATACTCAGTTTTGCTGGGTAGGTGACCCTTGGCTTCAATCCCAGATCTTTTGCCCTCTGGAATATCATATTCCATGCCCTTCAATCCCTCAGTGTAGAAGCTGCCAGGTCCTGTTCTATTCTGATTGTGTTTCCACAATATTGAAATTGTTTCTTCCTGGCTGTTTGTAGTATTTTCTCCTTGATCTGGGGATTCTGGAACCTGGCTATAATATTTCTGGGAGTTTTCTTTTTGGGATCTTTTTCAGGAGGTGATCGGTGGATTCTTTCAACCTCTATTTTGCCCTCTGGATCTAAAACATCAGGGCAATTTTCCTTGAGAATTTCTTGAAGGGTGATTTCTAGGTTCTTTCTTTGATGATGGCTTTCAGGTAGTCCAATAATTTTTAAATTATCTCTCCTGGATCTATTTTCCAGGTCAGTGGTTTTTCCCATGAGATATTTCACATTGCCTTCTATTCTTTCATTTGTTTGGATCTATTTAACAGCATCTTGAATTCTCATAGAGTCATTAGCTTCAATTTGTTCCAGTCTAACTCTGAAGGAATGAATCTCCTCAGTGAGCTTTTGAGATTCTTTTTCCATCTGGCAAATTTGGCTTTTTAAGGCATTCTTCTCCTCATTGCCCTTTTGGGCCTCCTTTGCCAGTCTATTTTTTTTTTGCTTTTTAGAGGGCAATTGGTGTTAAGTAACTTGCCCAGGTCACATGGCTAGACCAGTCTATTTTTTAAGGTGTTGTTTTCCTCAGTCAGGCTGTTGACCCTCATTTCATACTTTTCCTGCAGCCTTCTCATTTCTCTTCCCAATTTTTCTTCCACTTCTCTTATTTGATTTTTAAAGTCCTTCTTAAGGTCCTCTATGGCCTGCAACCCGCTCATATTTTCCTTTGGGGCTTTTGGAGCAGGATTTCTGACCTCACAGTCCTCCTCCTGTTCTATGCTTCGATCCTCTTTGCCCCCAAAATAGGAGTCTAGTGTTGCATTTTTTTGTTTATTTTGTTTCCTTTGCCTAGGCATGTTGCCATTTAATTACTTGACTTTTGGGCTTGTTGCCACAGTAGGACTCTGCCACCAGAAAGGGGAGCTTACGTCCCAATGTTGGGGTCTTCACAACTTCTGCTTCTGGCAAGCTGGATACCCATCCCATGACCTCCACCCCAGAGCACAATCCAGATCCAGGGAGGTTAAAGCAAGAGCGATTACCCCCCCAAGACTGATTGCTAGATCTCCCTACAGTTCGCATGTCGGGAGCTGGAGCTGCCACTGAAACTGCAAAATGGCGTGTCTCCTCAGTGGCTTCTAGCCCCTAGGGGAGGAAGCCAACGCATTCCCCAAATACTGGTCTCAAAGTCCCTAGGGCGACTAACCTCTCATTTTGTCCTAGGTATATCTGTGTTGATAATTCTGGAATCAATCACCACAGCTGCTGGTGTTCTGGGGTCCCTTCAGCCAGCTGCTGGCCCGGCTGCCCTGGGGCAAATACCGTGGCTCATGTGGACCTGGGCTGGGCTCTCCTGCACGCTGGGCTGTTGGCTCCCAGAGCACTGCTCTGGCCCTTCCTACAGGGCTGCTGGGCTGTCCTCAGCGGGATGTTAGCTTCTCTGTATCATTCTGTGGGTGCTGGGGCTCCAGAAGTTGTTCAGAGTCCCCTTTTACATGGTTTGGGGTTGATCTGGGGGGAGAGCACCTTGGAAGTGCTGTTTCTACTCTGACATCTTGGCTCTGCCCCCCAGACTTCGATTTCTTTGTGTTACTGGGTTTTGGCTGAGGTGGGCACATCATCCACGGCTTGGTTACCCTGTGGTTCCTTTAAGCAATCAACCAATACATGGATTAGCAATCATTTCTTAGACCCCTCCTGTGGGCCAAGCACTGGGGAGATGCTGGGGAGACAAAGACAGAATGAAAGCAGCCATACTCTCAAGGAGTTACTACTGTGTGGGCCTGGCGCAGAAGTGATGAGCGGTCTGTCACTTGCATATCAGGGTCCTTTGTATTATGTGTAACAAGCCAGAGCCCTGGCTGTGAGTCACAAGATCAGGGAGAAGAGTTGGGAGGGTCTGGTCTCTGTTATCTCTTCAGACAGTAAAAGCTCCCTTGTGTGGAGCAATCTCAGGGCTGGCCAATATATATCGATCAATCACTCAACCAATTGACCAATCCAGCAGCATTTGTTAAGATGCTGTGTGTCAGCCTCTATGCTAGGCCCTGGGATGCCCCTGCCCTCATGGAACTTACCTTCTATGGGAAGAGTGATAGCATTGGAAACATGGAGCATTTCTCAGATACCCTCTATCTCAATCTTCTCTTGCCCCTCAGTTTGGGGGAGCACAGTTCCCTGTCCAGTTGTGAGGCTGCACCAAATACCCGTGCTCTGGGCCCAACTCCAGGGGCTGCCTGTGCTGCCGTCTGTCATAATTGGGATGATATCTTTTTTATCCACTTTCCATTCCTGTGTTGATGGTTTGGCCTCTATCACTACAGGCTGAATGGACAGAGTAGGAAGGCTCCTGCAGATATAGTCAGCCCATGGAATTCTGAGCCTTGCTGTCAGTTTGTGTTTCGCTCAGAGCTGTTTCCACTTTTGAAAAATGCCTGTTTCCAGTGGTTATGGAGTTCCACTTACTCATCATGGACTTGGATTTTCCACTCTCATTGTGAATTCAGAAATATTTTAAGGTTGGAAAGTTATTTTTTTTCTTGCTGATATTTTATTTCCTGGTTAAACTAAAATTACGAAACCATGAAAATACATATTAAAAAAAGCCTCATCGAGGTAGCTATTTCTTCAATTGAAATGAAAGTAAAAAATGAACAGAAAGCCTAAGCCTGTAAAATGAAGTCCAAGAGACAATGATGGGGAGCAGCTCGAGCCATCTGCCTGGGCGTCCCACCTTGGCAGACCCAGAATCTGTCTGTTTGGGCCTCCTGGTGTGAATCTTCCCAATTGTGCTCTGTCTACGACAGGATTAGCCGTTACTGGAACCAAACAGGATAAGATGGCGTGTCTCATCCAGATCCCAGTGATCCCAAGGGAGCCCTGGCCAGAGGAGGATTGGAGCCCAAGATCCTCAGTGTTCAGGCTGTTCTTCCCCAACCACAACCTCCTTGCAGCTCTTCCTTAGAGTGATGGATTGAGAACCAGGAGGACCTGAACTCAAATCGGGCCTCAGACGATTAACTGCATGACCCTGGGCCAGTCACTTAACCTTTATCTACATCCTGTACAGTAGCCCATACCTCCCAGGGCTGTGGGCAGTAGCGAATGAGACACCACGTAGAGTACTATGCAGAGCTTAAAGCGGCACATGAATCCCAGCTGCCATTATTAACCTTCGAATAGGTATTCTTGATACAAAGTCGCACTGTAACAGCTCGCGCACTTTGGAGTAGACAACCTGGGTTTGCATCTAAGCTGCCCCCCTGGTGAGCTCGCCGCCCTGGGCTTTTCCTCACCAGGCTGGGCCAGTGGACCCTGAGGCCTCTCTCAGTGCTGGGGCTTCTCCTCTGGGCTCCCCACTGTGCATCAGACTCAGTGCTCCCTTTCCTGTCAGAAATTGGGGAGATAAGTGATAACCACAAAGTCAGATTCTCCCTCTTATCTCCCTGGTGTGGAGGGAAACCCAAGGTTCCTCCCACCTCCCTTCCACTCCCTGCAAAGAGCTTCTCACCCTGGGTGGGTCTGGGCTCACCGGGAGTGAGGCCGGTTCCCAGCCCAGCACGGGAGCCGGGAGCCGGAGGGATGGGGAGCTGGGCACACTTATTGTTTGTGGAGGAAAAGCCCTCCCCTGGCAGAGCAGGGGACTGGACACCACACCCCGCCTCTCCCACCACCTCCACCCGGGCACTTCCTGGCCTTTCACACCCTGTCAGAAGGGTTACTTCGGGCCGTGGCCTCACCTAGCTTTCTCATACCCTCTGCTTCGTCCACTCTGGTCCACTCTGCAGAGGGGCCCCCTAAAGATGCCTGAGTAGCTCTGGCCACGCCAGCTCCATCTCCCCTGGAGGCAGAGATGTAGGATTCCTTAAGGGCCCTGGGCCAGCCGTGGCTGGTGGGAAGGGAGGCTGGCAGCTAAAGAAGGCCAAAGCCTCCCTTGGTACCTTTTTATGTTTTTCTTTGACTACTCAAAGGTTTTAAATGTTTTATTATATCTTTTGTGTTTATATTATATATGTGTGTGTGTGTGTGTGTGTGTGTGTGTGTGTGTGTGTAATGTCTTTTGTGTTTATATTGTCTTTTCCAAATCTGTCCTCCCTCTTTCCTATCCAAATTAACCCTGTAATCAAAAAAACAAAATAGATAAAAGCAATTTAGCAAAAAACTGAATCTGATGGTATAGAGAGTGTTCCACACCCTCCAGCCCCCACCTCTGTAAAGATGAGAGGAAGGCTTAGCATTATTTTCTTTCTTTCTTTACTTCTTTCCTTTCTTCTTTTCCTTTCCTTTCCTTTCCTTTCCTTTCCTTTCCTTTCCTTTCCTTTCCTTTCCTTTCCTTTCCTTTCCTTTCCTTTCCTTTCCTTTCCTTTCCTTTCTTTCTTTCTCCTTTCTTCCTTTCTTCCTTTCTTCCTTTCTTCCTTTCTTCCTTCCTTCCTTCCTTCCTTCCTTCCTTCCTTCCTTCCTTCCTTCCTTCCTTCCTTCCTTTTTTCTCTCTTTCTCTCTTCCTCCCTTCCTTCCTTCCTTCCTTCCTTCCCATGTCAAATTTAAAAATAGAGGTGGCTAATGCTTTGAGAAATCGGTGTTTTCTGTTCCCTTCCCAATGTGTCAGCCATCTCAGGCCCAATTATCAAGGTCCAAAGAAGGAAAGGAGAAACCCAGATAATACTGCGGAATTATAGCTGCTGGGGAGGGATCTGGCATCCAGAGGGAGGGAGGCTGACCACAAGCACATGCCATAGCAGCATTAAGGCTTAGTGCGTGTGGCAGTCGGTCAGGAAGCATTTATTAAACACTGGGGGTTAGTTATAGGTCCCACAAAAATGAGCGACAGCTAAAACCTGTGGTTTCCTTCCCAGCCCCTTAGCGGTGGCTCCTGTGAAGTCAGGCTGGGCCTAGCTGTGATTGGCATTGGATTCTTGAGTTCCATAAGTGCCGTATAAATGCTTGCTACATGTTAGGCTCCATATGAGGTGAGGGAGATATGAGATCACGTGAGACACAATCCCTACCCTCAGGGAGCTTATAGTCTAGCAGGAGAGTGGGATGCCCACAGAGATGAGGGGTGTGGTCCCCATAAGGCTGCTGTTGGTTCTGGATGGCATTCAGGGAGGCCCAGCACCAGGAGCTGACAGCGGTGGCAGTTCCTTAGTCCTTTGAGGTAGTCAGTTACTAAGCATTTATTAGGCACCTACTGTGTTCCACCCACTTCTTTGGGGCCCATTCGGGGTGCTGTGTTTTGGGAAGCATGTTGTCAGACTGAAGGCAGTGTAGCAGGTGGTGAGAGGACCGGGGCTGCACTGTGCCGAGTGAGCGTGGAGGAGATGTGGGGGCTGACTTAAAGCATTCAAAGAGCCCTTTTGTAGGATAATGAGACTGGTTCTGCTCACCCCCAAAGTCAAGAGTGGGGAGCAATGGTGAGGCCGTGAGGGGGGCAGGTGTAGCTTCAGAACCCCACACACTCACACACTCTCGCACACAGACTGATCTACACGTACATACACACACACACACACACACATACACACACACACACACATACACATACACACTCATGCACATGCACACATATATACTCACCCCCCCCTCCCCACACACACTCATTCACACATGCACATACACCAGCTGAGAGGTTTCCCCAAGGGCAAAGGGCTACCTTTAGTGGTAATGAGTTCTCCATCACTGCACAGGGGGGTTTTGGATGAGACCAGGCTGTCCTCCACTGTGGGAACTAAAAGAGGCCTTAGGTCATCAGAGCATCACAGGCAGAACTGGGGGAGGGAGCGCATAGTAGGTGCTGTGTTGTCAGTAAGTTTTCTCCCAGGATGCCCCGTCCCAGAGAACTCTTTTCCGGTGGGCATGGATGGACAGAGCATGGGGCCTTTGGCTCTTGGGCTGTTCCTCTGCTCCTCCATCTAGCTTGGGCTTTCTGGAAGAGAAGTGGCCTACCCAAGATGGAGATGGTCACTGGAGGCCTTTCTGCAAGGCTTGATGACCCCTGGCTGGGTTTATTGTGGACAAATGAATTGGACGGTGCTAAGGGAACCCTAGAGACAGCTGCAGGGGGCGCTGTGGAGAGAGATCTAGGCGCCAGGAAGAGCTGAGTTCAGATGCAGGCATGTAGCTTTGGTGTGACCTTGGGTGAGTCACTTAACCTCTCTTTGCCTCAGTTTCCTAAACCGTAAAATGGAGATCCTTGGAGCACTTCCCTCCTAGGGCTGTTGTGAGGATCATATGAAAGTATGTTTGTAAAGTCCACTTAGCACACCGTAGGTGCCTAATAACTGCTTGTCCCCTTCCCTCCCCTTTGGGCCTCAGGTTCCTCATCTGTAAACTGAGGTCCTTCCAGCTCAAAGTCCTATGACCCTACAACAGCTCATTCTGGGGAAAATGGAGTAGCATGTCCAGCTGTAAGAGTGCTTGAAGGGCTGAGGTCTGAGACTCTGCTGGTGACTGCGTGCCCTTGGGGCAGTCTCTTCCCCTCTCAGTCACTCCTGCAGAGATCAGAGAGAGAAGGGGTTTTAGAAACCATCCAGTCGAACCCTTTCCTTTTACAGATGAGGACAAGGGGTCTGATTGGTCATAAGTGACGGGCTGGATTTGAAGCCAGGCCCCCCCATAAGCTCAGATCCAAGGAGGGGGTCAGGCCATTGACCTCCAAAGCCTCTCGCAGCCCTTTCAGGACCACTGTGAGGGTCCAAGGAGAGTGTGTAGGAAGCACGTTCTGACCCCCCACAATACCCATGTTCTCTGTGAACACGAGCTCCCCTTCCACAGCTGCCGGGGCCTGTGATTCCCCCTTTGGCCTGTGGCTCAGGCTCCCCAGGAATTGGAGACTGACCCCTCTGTGCTTTTCTCTCCCCGTTCTTTCCTATCTAGAGTATAAGAAGAAGTATGGGGAGGAGCACGGCTCGTGCCAAGCGGGCATAGCAGGCTTCTTCGCCAGCGTGAGTATTGCCGGGGGCGTGTGGCGGGGTGGGCAGGGCGGTGCTGGTGTTTCGTTCTGGGCCTCGGTTTCCTGATTTGTGGAACGAGGGGGTTGGACTTCGTGACCCATCTCTGGCATCCCTGGGCCTCAGTTTCCTCACCTGTGAAATGAGAATTGGTGGCTCCTAGGGTCCGTCCAGCTCTGGCCTGGGCCTGCGCACCGCACTGACATAGCCTTTGGCTGTCCTGCTGGAGAGAACAGCCAGGACCATGCACCACAGTGGTTTGGAAAGTTCCGGGTTGCCCTGGGGATGCTGGGGAGGCCACTGTGGGGCCGTCACCTGAGACAAGGCTTGGACTTCTTCGGTGTGGCTGCCCAGAGTGGAGCCAGGCTGTGGGTGGAGGGTGTGGGGGGCGGGGCAGTTGGCTCACAGCGAGCATTGTGGGTTGGGCTGCCCAAGGACATGGCAGAGGGCCCTCCTCGAGGCGTGCTAACTCCTGGTTGGCTTTGTTGTAGAGGCATGGCTTGGGTCATACTAAGCATGGGTTGCTAGGGGCCTCGCTTCTGCCATTGGGGGTTCTTTGCAGACTGAATGAGCTCTCAGGAGGTGAGATGGTCAGCCTGGGATACATACTTACAGGGCTGTTGTCTAGAAGGATTAGACTTTCCCTGCTTGTTCCAAGAGGGAAGAATTGGATGCAATCAGAGGAAATCTCAGAGGCATATTTCAGCTCAGTGTAAGGGAAAAAAACTTAGCCTTTCCAATTTAGTCGTGTCTGAGTCTTCACGACTCCACTTGGGGTTTCCTTGGCAAAGATACTGGAGTGGCCCTTCTCCATCTCATTGTACAGAGTGAGGCAAATAGGGTTAAGTGACTTGCCCAGGGTCACACAGCTATTAAGTGTCTGAGGCCGGAAGACTCAGGGAGATGTGTCTTCCTGACTCCGGGCACTATGGCGCTCCCTAGCGACCCAGTACTTAGAGCTGTCAAGTCTCTAGGACCCCCTTGTTGGGGATGTGGGAGAGGAAGGGATTCTTGGTAAGGTACAGTCAAGTCAGCAGGTACTCACTGGGTGCTGGGATACAGATGCCTGCAGGAAGAAAGCCAGCCCCTAACCTGGGGACTCTTCCAATTCAAGGGAGCAGGAGGGTGGGAGAAGGGGAAAGGGCCAGGCCTGGGGAGGGGCATCCTGTGGACAGCCTCTAGAAGGGGAGTCTGGAGCGCAGGCACATGAACAGAAGCCTGTGCTGTATGTTGTATGCTGTATGTCTATCTGTGTTTAAAGGAAAAAGCCTTTAAAATCATAGATGCTTTTTTGGCGAGGATCAAATGAGAAAACGTTTGTAAAGGGCCTTTCACACTTGGCCTCCGGTGGCTTGAGAGCTGGATTCTGGAGGAAGAGTGGCCCCAGCTTGTCTTGGAAGCCTCGGGGCACCTGGCTCTCCCTAGGTCCTGCTTGAGGTGTTCGGCCTCCTGCCTCCACCCCCCTCCTGGTCCCCACTGCTCCCAGGGGGCTCTCACCTCGCAGCATCAAGGGTGCCAGGCAGGGTGCTGTGAGGTGAGGGCCTGCGCGGCCTTTGGCCAGGGCCTGGTCAGACAGAGGAAGCTGTTTCCTGGCCTCTCTGGGCTTGGCAGCTGCTGTGGGTTCCCAGGCGATCTCTCTCCCTCCCTCTGCTCTGCCCTTTGTTCCAGAGATGCCTTTGAACTTGCCTTCCTGTTCTTGGACCTTAACTGTTTCACATGGAGCAGAAAATATGGACGAATGGGGGGCAGCTGGGCAGCTCCCCAGCCCTTGCCCCTTCAGCATCCCGCTGTCCCTGCTCACCCTCCAAGGTAGATGCTCCCACCAACGGGCCGGCCCTTACCTGGTGCTGAGCTTGGGAGTCCGGGCAGGGCTGTCCCTCTGCACCAGCCTGTGACAGAGGTCCCTGAACACCTCTGGGCTTGGAGCCCGCTCACTCCAAGGTTATTGTCAGTCTGCGAGTTGTAGACTAAAGGGGCCTCTGGGGTGTTGGCTTTGGGTGAGGACATCGTAGGGGAACTGGTTTGGTTCAATTTCATTCTTCTAAAATTAAATTTTACTTTTTTTTTTTAAAGCAATTGAGGTTAAGTATCTTCCTCAAGGTTACGCGGCCAGTCATGATTTATGTGTGGGTGCTCATTTTCTGAGGCCGGATCCGATCCTGGGTCCTCCGGACTGGCACTCTTACTGCGCCACCTAGCTGCCCCTTAAATTTTAATTTTTTAAATTTAATAAGCATTTATTTTCTGCTCCCGTCCCTAGGCAGGGGAGGGGGGACCCTTCTACATTTTTCATTATCCATCCCCTAGAATTACAAGGACCAGACGTGATTTCAGCGGCCACCCATGAGTGGTCCTGACAAGGAGACGTTGGCCTCAATGAGCAGTTTCATTCCACAAGCATTTATTAAGTGCCTACCATGTGTGAGGTATTGGGCTGGCGGCCCCACACAACAAGACAAAAACCAGGTTGTCTTGCCCTCTGGGAACTTCTGCTTGATGGTAGCTCCCTGGGCCAGAGGTGGAAGCTGGGGAGAGTGGAGGCCCAGGGAGATCACCCCCTGTTTCCTTCAAGTAATAGGAAAGAAGGAGCAGATTTATTCTGATGGGCCCCAGAGGGTCCTTAGTGAGGTGGGCCCAGAGGGGAGTGGGCTGGGATGTTGTCAGAGGGGCTTGTTCTCTGGGGGAGGAGGCTTCATGGCTTCAGAGGTCCATACCATCTCTCGAGCTGCAACCCTGAGGCCCCTCACCTCCCTGGGCCTCAGTTTCCTCATTTGTAAGCTGAGGATGCTTGCTGGATGGCCTCTGAAGTCCCTTTGAGGACCAGGTTGCAATCCCCTGCTGGTTAGGAGGAAGGAGAAGCCCTTCTTGACAGACTCTGTGGATGTTGGGCACCCTCCAAGCCCCCCGATTTTGACTGAACATCAGGGGACTCTCCTTTCCCTCCATGGTCATGGGTCTGAGCCCAGGCCTAGTGTAGCTGGGGACCCCTTGGGAGGAAGCCACAAGGGAAGGAAGGTGCTGACCATTTGTCACCGGAGGTTTCCTCTCCAGGTCTTGTCCTCCCAGGCCCTCATCCACACTGATCCCCGATTCACTCCTTCCTGAGCGATCAGTGGTTAATCGCATCTGGCGCCCTCGCCCATTCTGTTTCTCACGCTCCCTCAGTGCCTGCCACTGCGTTCAAAGCCAGGCTTCCTTCCTGCTCTGGCCTCTTCTCCGCTTCCTCTTTCTCAGTGATGGGCTCTGTGTGTCTCTTCTGAGGACACTGTTTCACAGGCCCGTGTCCTGTACTGGGTGACTTGGGAACTGGCCTCTGGATTAGCATTTGGGGCTCTGATCCTGTCTCTGTCACTGATGGCCCCTCCGGGTCTCAGTTTCTGTATCTGTCAGATGAGGGGGCTAGATTTGATGGCCTTGCGTCCCTGCTGGCTCTAACGCTGGACTCTATACTCCATGACGCTTTGTAGGAAGCCTCGTTTTGCGTCCCTTAGCAGAGATGGCAGGGGACTTTCACAGGGCCCGGGAGCAGGAAGGGGCATCCGAGGGCATTCAGTCCAATCCTCTGACTTTATAGGTGGGGAAACTGAGGCCCAAAGAGGTTATAGGATTATAGACTGCGAGGTGGGAGGGGCTTCATCCAGTCCAACCCCATCTTTTTTGAAGACTTGAGCCCTTTGGGGTTAGTTCCTTTATGAAACATATTGGACACTTTTCTGCCTCCTCAAGCAGAGTGCTCTGACCAGGACCTTCTGGGGTGTATTTGCTGGACTGGCCTGTAGTAGTGACACCCCCCCCCCACCTGCTGAGTTCTGGGGGATCCTTGTACTCCCTTCATCGTGAGGTTGCCTTCGAGGGCTGGGGAGGTCTGTAGGAGTGTGAGTTGTAGGCATTGCCCAACATCTCTGGGAGGTCTCCCTCTGTGACTCACAGAGTCACAGAAGGAGAAGCTATGGCTAATCCTCCCAAACTGGGAAAGCTTGGAGCCAGGCATCGCCCGTGTATCCTCTGAAGGCCAGGGAGAAAGGGAGGGGAGATGAGCCCCTGCTATGTGCCAGGCCCTGTGCTGGTACTGTCTCATTTGATTCTTACAACAGCCTGGGGAGGGAGGTGCTCTTATAATTCTCATTTTACAGTTGAGGAAACTGAGGCAGATGGCAGTTAGGTGACTTGCCCAGGGTCATGTAATTGGTCAGTGAGGCTGGATTTGAACTCAGGTCTTCCTTGAACTTCAGGCCTGGTGCTCTATTCACTGTGCCACCCAGCTGCCTTCCATAATGGATTGTTAGGAGAGACTCATCACCAGGTATGCTGCAGAGAGACCATGGCTGGTAGAAGCCCTCGTGGAGTCCCAGCCTCTGTGCCTGGGGAGCTCTTCCATCTGCCTCCTTGCTGGCTGCCAGGGTGTCCGTGGGCACTGCTAGCTGCCTTCACATCCCCACTTCCAGGGGCTCATCTCTCCTCTCCTTGGCCTGGGACTTGTCTACCCTCATCTGTGGTTTGGAAGGCAAAGAAGTGACCCATGACCTTGTGTAAACAGGAGCCCCCTCTGTGCTTCCAGTGCGGTCACAGCCACAGCAGAGAGATGCTGGGTTCAGATCCTGCTCTGACTCTTACCGGTTCTGTGTCTGTGGACAGTGTTCTCATCTCTCAGAGGGGTGATGTCCCTTAGAGTACCAGGTGCCCTGTGCCTTGTCTGGCCTGCTTGTCATTACTACATTTTGTTAGCCTCAGACCATCCAGATGGAGCTGGGAGGTTCCTTCAGAATCATCCAGGACAACCCTCCCATTGTACAGATGATGCTACCAGGCTGGCTGCCTCCAAACCCAGCACTCTTTCTACCATATCTTGCTCTCTTTTGATATTTATGGTTGTGTGATTCTGGAACACTTTCCATAGTGAATGGCGGAGAAGTGGGGTGGACTCTGGGCTCCCCCCATGTCTCCTGACCCCTCTGGTGCCCAGGCTGCCATGATGTCACATGATAGCCCAAAGGGCAGAGCTCTGTTGTCAGCCCTTGGTGCTGGTGCTGGCCCCTTTCCATTCCCTCTTGCCACGTCCTGCCAGACTCTCTCTCACTCCCTCCCTGTGTGATTCTCTTCCACAGGAGTTGGTCGTGATGGGAGCCCCAGGCTCTTTTTACTGGGCAGGGACAGTCAAGGTCCTGAACCTCACAGACAACATGTCCTTCAAGCTGAACGATGAGGCCATCATGAACCGGCGCTACACATACCTAGGTGAGTGGCCTGGGGGTCCTGGGGGCCGCTGGGGAAAGGGGTCTAGAGCTTTCAAAGGATCATTCCAGCAGTTTGGCCCAAATCATCCACCGAGTCAGCTTTTGGGGAGAGCCAGATGGTCCCTTAGTGTGGGCCTCCCTCTCTAGGATGGTCAAACAGCTGGACCGGCTGTGAGGTCAGTAACAACACAGGTACATAAGTCCACAAGGAGGCTGTTACTCTCTCTTCTCACTTAGCCATCATTGTGGGCGTGTAATACTTTTTTATTGGCTAGGATTGTATTTGCAGGAGGATCATCATTCATTGTTCCTTCATTTATTTATTAAATTTATTAATAAGGTTTGTGCCTCATGCAGAAGACTTTACCAGACAAGGATGGGGAGTACCAAGCTTAGATCAGGCATAGTCACTGCCTTCATAGGCCTTCATAGTCTAGGGGAGGGAAAACCCATAAGCCAGCTAACTGCATTATTCCCAAGGGCATTAGAGAGAGACAAAACAAGGACCCTCTCGGGTCTGGAAAGGTCTTACTGACCAGGGGGCAGAGGGGGCAGAGGTGGTTTTTCTCCAGGTTTTGAGATGGACTTTGAAGGACAGATGGGGATTCAACAGACAGAGTTGGGCAAAGAGTTCATTCCAGTCCAGAGGCTAGCAAAGGCAACAGTCGTCAGTGTATCCGGGTTGTCTGAGAGACAGAGGGGTCCCATTGAGCTGAGGGATAGCAAGTGAGGAGGGATTTGGAATGGGCTCAGGTTGGACAGATAGGATGCTGCCAGGCTGTGGAGTGCCTTAAATGCCAGGCAACGGAGTTTGAACTTTTTTTTTTGGCAGGGATTAGGGAGCTATTGAAGGTTGTTGAGGAGAATAGTGATGTGTTCAGATCTCTGCATAAGACAGATTATCTGGGAAGTTGTTCAAAGCATGGCTTGGAAAGAGAAAAGGTTTAGAGATGAGAATCATTAGAAGGCTTTTGTAGCAGCCCAGGCAGTCAGTGAGGGACCGTGTGTGTTTGGGCACCATGGGAAGAGAGAGAAAGCTGGGTGTGTGTGGGGGTGCTGGGAAGGGCAAACCTCTCAGGGGGCCAAAGCTCCAGGCTTAGGTCACTCGATATTTATGGTCAAATGCAGCAAATGTTCACCTCTAAAAATAATGTGGTAGCATCCGCCCACTTTCCACCAGGCATCTATTTGGGTTTCAAAGGGAACCCTTTAAGCTGGTTGGAAATAGACTGTTAAAGAGGGAAGAGCCGTCCTGATGGACAGCAAGCCTGATGCTAGGCTGTAATTAGGGCCGCTCATCATGGAGTTCCCTTATTTCCCCAAACCTTTTAATCTTCCTAAATGAAAAAGGAGCCAGCAGGTGAGCCTCAAGAATGATGATGGGCTGAGTGCTGGAGCATGCAGGGCTGCACACACACACACTCTGCAGGAATTACAGGCTTCTGTTCTTTCATCATCTTTCAGCAGTGAATTAGAAAGCTCCCTTTAGGACAAGTTCATCAGAGGCAGCCCCAGGACATGTCAGTGAGTGAGTGTCCTGACATCATGTCCTGGGCCAGCCCCAGCTTCACATTCATAGGACTGTAGGTGGCTTTTAATGGGAGGAGGGCACTTTTCTCTCTTTCAACCAAACATTTCAAAATGTTGCTTCCTTTGAAGACCAGGGAAAGTCGCTGCTCCCTGCCTGCTGGCTGGCCAGGGGTGCTTCCTCTGCAGGAGCAGGGCGCCTTTGGGCAGCTTGGCCGTGCCCTGTTCTCACACCTCAGGTTTTTTCTTAGAAGAAGGTGGGTGATGATTGGGGCCCCCCGCTTTCCTAGGTGCTACCTGCTTGGCCACTGGAAGAACCCCATCCCCAGTTTGAGGCTAAGCTTCGAGTCAGGGAAGGAGGAGAAGAAATCTTCTCAGCTGTGACCTGGGCAGGTTTCTTCATCCTGCTTTCCTCTGCCTTTTATTCGAGGACGGTCCCAGCAGCAGAGGCTGGCTGTTGTCCGAGGTCTTGTCGAAGGGCTTGTCACCAGCCGGCCAGCCGCTTGGCCGTGAAGTTTTTGGCTAACTGACTCACACTTTGTTAATTCAGAAAATTTAACAAAGAGAGGAATCCTAATGAACAACTGAGTTCTTACCATTACACTTTATATTGTTATAGATAACACACATGTGCAGAAAGAGCTTTGAAAGAAATCTGCCAGTGGGATAAGAACGGGAAATAGAACCTGAGCCAGCTGATTCTCAGACAGCTCATCCTCCCTAGCTCCCCGATGTCCCAGGCCGTGCAACAGGCATTTATCACATGCCTACTGTGTGCCAGGCATTGAACACAGAAGGACAAAACCAGAAATATTCTTTGCTCTCAGAGAACTCCCACTTTACTGGGAGGAAATAACATACATGTAAATCCTTAGTATGCAAATGCACGCATATGCCAGTCTCTAGTATGCAAATCACAGTGGATGCAAATACCATCCAGTCAGTCAAGAAGCATTTGCTAAGGGCAGACTTTGTGCCAGACACTGGTCAAGCAAATAGATTGTAGCAAGTGCACTTGTCCCTTCCACGTTGTGATGTTTGGCCTGGTGTCCCTCCCTATGTTGAGGTGAGGGTTGGCATAAGAAATTAAATGGAATTTTTTTGGAGTTTTGGAGAAACCACAGATGACATATAAAAACCAGCAACTGACACAGAAAAAATTAGAAACTTAGAAATGCATAAAATATATGTATAGCATTATATAGCATTAAAATTATTATAGAATCCAAATATATTTATATATAATTATATATAATATATAATAAATTAATAAATATTGATATTATATAATATGAACATATTTTATCTTTCCTTTTTTTTTTTTTTTTGCTTTTTTGGAGGGGGGAAGGTAGGGCAATTGGGGTTATGTGACTAGCCCAAGGTCACACAGCTAGCTTTGTGTCAAGTGTCTGAGGCCGGATTTGAACTCAGGTCCTCCTGACTCCAGGGCTGGTGCTCTATTCACTGTGCCACCCAGCCGCCCTAATAGTTTATCTTTTAATGCCATAATAATTTAGTCTTCTTCCAAAGGGAGAGCCAGAAAGTTTTACGGGAATTTTCTAGACTGACCCATGTCCCTAACCAAGGAAGGGAAAGCTGTCTACCTAAAGAGAATATAGGACAGTTCTGTCTGACGAGGAAGTGCTGACAATTGTTGACATCAGGAAAGGCCTCATGTTGGGCCTGAGGCTTGGAGAGAAGTAAGAGTTTCCAAGGGGCAGAGGTGAACATCAGTCAGCCCATAAGCATTTATTATGCACCCACTGTGCTCTGGGCACTGTGCTAGGAGAGGGGGACACAAAGAAAGGTACAAGACAGTCCCTGCCCTCAAGAGGCTTATACAGGGGAGCCAGCATGCAACAACCAGGTACAAACAGGCCCTAGAGGGTATTCCCAGCCTAGGGCACTGTGCATGCAAACGCTGGGGGGTGGGGCGGTTGATTGGAGAATGACCAGGACACTGAATTAATGAGGGGGCATCATGAGAAAGAACTTAGGGGGAGGTGGGGAGGAGTCTTCAGATGGAATTAGGACTTGTGGAAAACGGCCTGAATTTTTACAGGCCAGAAATGGTATCCAGCCTATCTGAAAACCGATAGAGTGAAATGCTCAGGCCAGACACAGGCCTTCTCCCCTTCAGCCCAGGCTGTGGCCTTGTTCTCTGGCACATCTCAGGGCCTGCCTTGGTTCCAAGCCCTTGTTTCCACCCTCCCTGCCTGCTACTCAGGGCCTCTGGCCAGCTGTGATGGGCTCTCCACCCCTGCCTGCTCTCATGAATTCATGGCATTTCAGCGGCTGGGTTCCCTTTGGTTTGCTGCTGGGGTGTAGGTCAGAGAATGAGGGGCTGCTTGGGAAATGTTTTGACTGATTTTCCTGTTTTATCTCAGGATATGCGGTGACCGCTGGTCATTTTGTGCAGCCGTCCTCCACGGAGGTGGTCGGGGGAGCACCTCAGGATGAAGGCATCGGCAAGGTGGGGCCCACAGAACAGTAAAGAGGGGTGCAGCGGGCTGGCCTCCAGTTGGGGCCCCTCCTTTTGCACAGAGGTGGCCCTGTGGCCTCCATGGCCAGCGCAAGCCTTGCGGGGGTCAGCTGTAGTTGAAGTGGTTTCAGGCCACTCAGATGTGACTGACCTTATGACTCTTGTCCAGGCTCTGTCCAGTCTGGGGGGCTGACCTAAGAACTGGGAACCTGGCTGGGCTTCTGGAATGAAGGCTTTAGAGCTCTGTGGACCTGAGAGATCTCCTAGTGCAGCATCGTTCATTTTACAGATGGGGAAACTGAGGCCTCATGATTTGCCTGAGGTCACTTGGGTGGTATAATAACAGCATTAGGATTTGGACCCAGGCCCCCTTACCCAAATCTAATGCTGCCTGACATTTTGGGTCTGCACATAAACCTGGGTGATGGGCAGGGGGAGGCGGGAGATTTAGCCCCAGCTACACCTCTGAGAAGAGACCTTGCCAGCATTTTGATCAGGGTTGGTAGCCCTGAGGCTCTCGGGCCTCTGAGTACTAAGGCCAATGTAAGGGGGTGTGTATATACTCTCCAGTGACTTTCACGGGATTTGTGTGGATCATGGCAGGAGGAAATCAAAGCAGCAGCATTTAAGGCGAACCAACCTTAGCTGCATTGCTCAGGATGCCTTCCAAGTGGGTCCTGAAGTTGTCTAGTAATTCAGTTCAGTTTGACAAGCATTTATTGAGCACCTCTTGTATGCCAGGCAATGTGCATATGACCAAAAATGAAAATGAGACCAGCCCTGCCTTCCAGGAACTTACATTCTGCTGGGGGGAGGGGCCAGGGGTAACAGGTACAGAGATAATTACAGACAAAATCATTTGGGATGTTTTTCTGAGTTGTGCCTGTGCATTCATAGTGAGAGAGCCCAGTTCATCCACAGGAATATTCCATCATGCATTCATCCAAGTATTTGCTAAGGCTTCTTAGGCATCAGCCTTGGACTGTGGGTCCTGCCCTCAAGGACCTTACACTTCTCTGGGTTAGTGAGTGGGAGGGATGGATACACATACACAGTGAGAATTTGTGCAGAATTTGTACACGATCAATACAAAGTCATTTCTGGGGCTGATAGTGGGAGTTGGGCATATACCCCACTGGGAACCCCAACAGGTATCATGTAGGGGGACTCTCCAGGGGTCCCCACAATCACAGCTATAGCCACTTGTCTACATCCCCAAGCTTTCTCTAGTTTTCTGGTCCTGCTTGTCTTATCTTGGAGCCAAACTCAAACACCAGGGACCCCAGACATCATTCTATCCCAAAAGCATACGTTCTCAGCAGCAGGTAAGCCACCCCTCCCCTGCCCTGGTCAGGCCCTATTGGAAAACATGGCCGTGTGCTGTCTGCACTGTCCTTAAGTCTGCACCTCTGGGGCCTCACCTCTCCTCTCCTGTCACGATCCAAACTGAACTGCATTCCCTGTGTTCTTTTACTCCCCACAGGTTTACATTTTCAGAGCTGACCGAAGATCAGGCTCCTTAATTAAGATCTTTCAGGCATCTGGCAAAAAGGTAAGCAGGGGATTAGGAAATGCTTGCTGAGTGCTGACTTGGGCCAGGTGGGGTCACAGGGCAGAGACTTAGATGTGGAAGGGACCTTTAGGTCATGGGTCCAGTCCCCTATTTTACAGATGAGGAAACTGAGGCAAATGTGGGTTAAATGACTTGCCCAGGACCACACAGCTGGTAAGTTCTTGAAGAGGGGTGTGAACTGAGGCCTTTTGGACTGAGGCTGGTGCTTTCATTGCCTTTCTTAGGATGCTGACATTAAAAAAAATGCTTTTGAATAACTTTATAAAGTTAGAAAACTTGTGTTATGTTGGAAAGAGCCCTGGCTTGAGTCAGAGGAGCTTGATTCAAATCCTGCCTTGACTTCTTTGTACTTTTTGATCTCGGACCAGGCAGTCAGCCTCCCTGGGCCTCAGTTTCCTCAGCTGTAAGCAGAAGGGGTGGAAGGCCTCTGGATGGCCTTCCAGGTCTGTGATCCTGCACAGTAACATTTCCCTCCCACACAAGCCCTTTTACGAGTTGGAGGAGCTCGTGTGGCCTGTGGATTGGTGTGGTCTCTTCACAGCCCTTTTAGAAAGCATGAGGTGGTTCTGGTGCTTTTTCTCTATTCCCTCTTAGCACAGTGCTGGGGACACAGCAGGAACTTAATAAGTGTCTCTGGATTGACTGTTTATTCTCTTCAGCTGATCCTGCCATTGTTTGTTTGCATGTAATTATTTTCATGTTTTCTCCTCCATTCGACTGTGAGGCCTTGGAGGGCAGGCATGGCCTTGCCTTTCTTTGTATCCCCAATGCTTCTACAGTGCAGGTACACAGTAGGCACTTACTACGTGCTTGTTGAAGCCCTACACAAGTTGAGAGCATGAGATAAAAGCTGGAGACAGACTAGATGGGGCAAAAGCTGCTCCAACAGAGACTCCCAAATGCCCCTGGAGGGGAGCAGCTTCATGTGTTGGCTTTGGGTAGACAGTCCAGGCAGGCCCGAGTGTGCATTTCTGCCCATTCCCGGTTTCTGGGGTCACGATTGGTGGGATGTTATGTCAGAGAAGGACCTAAAGCCCTCTCTTTAAGCCACACTTGGGCCGGAAAGCCAAAGGAGGCTGTGGCAGAACGAGGAGGTGGAGGCTTCTGGCTGAACAGTCTGCAGTTTTCTGAGTGTTCCTCTTTTCCCTGGGCCAGGAACCCGGCCAGCACCTCTTGGCCAGCCTTCCAGCCTCCCTCCCTCCTCCTCCTGCTCCCATCTCCTTGTTGTCTGGAGATTATTCATGGAGACTTTGAAAGGGAAGTGAAGGAAGGCCTAGGAGGCAGGTGGCTGGGGTGGGGCTGATGGGAACCTGCTTGGGTTTTTGTCCTAAGGTTTCCCTGAGAATTCCGTGGGACCAGGTTCCAGGTCAGATATGGGCAGGAGGGAGAGACAGTGGCCAGCTCTTTGAGCTGCTCATGGCTGGGCTGAGGCCACTTAGCTTTTCTGCCCCTCTCCCCGCCCCATTTATTTTTGCTTAGGCTGGCTTCTGGAATGGGTGTCTTCCCTCTCCCATCCGTTCCACACTTGCCTCCTCATTATGTTGTCCTGGAGATGATTCTCTAGGACCATGGTAGCTGTCACTGAGTCCTTGAAGGCCTGACTGGCAGAGAAGGGATTTGCCCTGTTTCACTTAGCCTCTGAGAGAGGGTAAAACCAGGATTTCGGTTGGGGGGAGTGGGGAGAGGTGAAGGGAAGCATATTTGGGCTTGACTTTCAGAAAAACTTTCCCACAGTTAGGGCTGTTCCAAAGTGGAACGGGCTGCATGCAGAGGGGGTGAGCTCCCTGTTACATCACAGGAAGTCTTCCATTAGGGATTGGGTGGGCACCTGTTGTTTGGGGGAGTCTTGTGTAGGCATAAGGAAGACTAGAGGACCCTTCTCCCCTCCTTCCTCTTGCTGATGTTTCTAACCTGTCTCTGATCTTTGGGGTCTTCTCCATTGTTGGACGTCAGCTTTGCTCCTCTCCCCTCCCACATCGTCCCTAATTAATCTGTGTGACTTGATTAAGAACCTGGGATCATAGATTTGGAGCCAGAATAGATCTTTGAGACCATCTAACCTAGCCTTTCTGGTCAATTTATAGATAAGAATGCTGAGCCTTGGAGTGGCCGAGGGGCTTGCCCAAGCTACGCAGGGAGGGCTCTTTCCACTGGACCCACCGTGTCTCACTGGGGGTGGCAGTGGGAGCATAATTTATGCCCTGACTAACCGCGTGTACCTAGGAGAACATCTCTGCTCTGGCAAATGCCTTTTGTTGAGTTAACCAAGTATTTTAAGCGTTGGCATGTCAGAACTTAGCTGGGAAACTTCTGTATTGGAATTTCTGATTGTGCCCTTAGGAAGATGCCAAGTTAATGGTCTATTGGAACCAAAGAAATGGTTCCCTTGGGGATGAGCCAGAGAATATGGCTGTTTCATTCTCCTGTTAGGGCTTTCTTTATGTCTCCTAATCTAGATGTTGCACTAGGTTATGTAGGATCAGTATGTATGGGCTCCATTCCCAAGCGAGCCATGAGCTCCTTTGGGGCAGGAATTGTCCCTTTGATAATTAGCTTTTATACAGTGCTTTAAAGTTTGCAAAGCTCTTCGTATCCCCATTTTCAGGTGAGGAAACTGAGTCTGAGAGAGGGTAAGTGGCTTGTCCAAGGTCACCAAGTGTGTCTAGCCCTCCATCCACCGCACTGCCCAGCAGCTTCATCATTTGCTTTTCCTCTGAGGCCGGTGTTCTACCTGTAACACTTACCTAACAAATGCTGGTTGCCTTGCCCTCTGATGGCTTACTTTGGTCACCTAGGGCTGACTCAGCAGGGTGTTGCTGCCTCTTCAGAGATCTCCAGAGGGGGCTGGAGAAGACAGCTGGGGGGCAGCTGTCAGCTGTCAGCTGTCAGCTTCCTCCTCAGTTACTTGTGTCCACACCTCTCTCAAGCCCTCACTCTGAGGGAGGTGGAGAGGAGGAGGGGCAGCCTCAGTGTCAGATGGGGAAGGAAATCTGGGCTGCTGGGTACCCAAGCCTTCCTGGGTCTGGCTTCAGCCGCTGGTGGTGGACTGGAGTTGGCCTCTTATAACTGTCTATGGCATTTAAATGAACTTAGTCACCAGTGCCCAGAGAGCATTTGAAATGCATCCCAGTCCCCAGGCCCCATTAGATGAATCATATCCTAGGCCAGTGAAAGTCAAGTTGTCAAGCAAACATTTATTAAGCACCTACTGTATGCCAAGTTCTGTGCTAAGAAAGGGAAAATCATGGTTACTGTAGGAGGGAGTGGAAAGGAGAGGAAGCCAGAGAAGCCAGGAGGCCAGAATGCAGAGGGAGTGCATCCCAGGCATGGAGGAGAGCCAGGGAAAAGTCTTGAAGATCAGCGAGGAGCCCAGGGTCATTGGGTCACAGAGTAGGTAGGGGTGAGTGAGGTATAAGAAGCCTGAAAAGGTGGACAGAAGGCCAGGATATGTGGGACTTTAGGAGCTGAACAGAACTTTTTTGCATTTGATCCTGGAGGCGATAGGGAGCCACTAGGGTTTCTTGAGTAAGGGTGTGACGTGGTCAGACCTGCACTTTAGGAAAATCTTGTTAGCAGCTGAATGGAGGATGGAATGGGGTGGGGAGAGAATTGAGGGGGCAGACACTCCCCACCCCCACTCCCCACGGCCATGGCAGTTGTACAGGTTTGACATGATGGGGGCTGGCCTGCTCTCGAGTGGTGGCAAGGTCACATGTGCACATTGAGCTGCTGCTGCTGTTTTTGGAAAGATTGTAGAAAAAGTGGGGCAGGACAAAGACAGGCAAGCATTCAGATTTTCAAAAGCTGCATCGGCCTTTGACACTTTAAGCTCTATACTGAAGCATGTCCATAAAGGGATGGGATGTAACATCTGGAAAGGGAAGCGGTGATCACTGACAGGCTGGAATGACTGACCAGATTTAAGAAGAAATTGAATAGAGATGAATGGAGGGCTTTTCAGGATAGGTCCCAGACCTGTGATTTGATTCACCCCGGAGGAAGCTCCCTCAACCAACCCAGACTGGCCATTCCTTGTAACTTCTAGGGTTAGAGTTTCCTAGAGTTGGGGTCACACAGCCGGCATACATCAGACTGGTCTTCCTGACTCCAAGGCTGGCTCCCTATCAAAGTCAATCAATCAATAAGCATTTCCTAAGTGCTTACTCTATGACAAGCATTGTGTGGGGAAGATAACTACAAGCAGATAGAAAGACAGTCTCTACCCCCAAGGAAGGGGTAGAGAAAACAAGGAATGAGGGCAGCTCACTTCAGAAAACTAACCATACAATTATAGAATGGGAGTGACGTGGTTAGACAAGAGAGTTTCTGGGAGTGTTAGTGGGCTTCATGCTCAGGACCAGTCAGAAGTGTGACGTTGTGGCCTACAGTGCTAACACAAGCTTAGGCTTTCTGTCCCTATTTGTCCAGAGGGAGGGAGGGGATAGCCCTGCTCTGTCTTCCTCAGACCACGTCTGAAGCATTGTGTGCTTTTGTGGGCACCACGTTTTGGAACAAACCTGGGAAAATGTGAGTTCAGAATAGGTGTAGAGGAAGATTATGAGGGGAGTTAGAAGCCTGGGCACCCTGCCTCGTGAGGACTGGTTGGAGGAACAAGGGAGGCTTAGCTTGAGAAAACTTAAGAGTGACAAGATTCCTGTCTGAGTATTTGAAATATAGTCTCATAATAGAGAGATTTTACTTGTTTTTCTTGACCTTTGAATAACGGATTGCAGAGAGGCAGATTTCATCTTGGGATAAGGAAAAGCTTCCTAAGACAAGGGGATTGGACTAGATTGGTTTCTGGGGTGTCTAGGTTTACAATCTTATGAGTATATGATATTAAGGGGTAAAGCCAGCCCAGAGCGTGATGGGACAAACACCTTAAGTAGCAGGGATTCTCCATCATTGGAAACATAAAGATGGAGGCCTAGTAACTGTCTGTCGGCTTTCTTGTTGAGGGCTTCTTTTTCAGGCTCTGGGGTCAGTGACTCTGGGTTCAAATCCCACTTTTGATGTTCACTGTCTGTGTCTCAGTTTCCTCATCTGTAAAATGAAGGTGGTTGGACCTTCTGAGGTCCCTTCTGGCTCTGAGAGCCTGTGATTCTGTCAAATAGACTAAAACTATGACAGGAGGTGTTTATATTTATCAACTAAAAATAAAAAGGATTTGAATTTTATATGTCCTGGGAATAATTTATTTCTGTTTTAATATAATGGGTGTTGGTTTATATTCCAAGTGGAAAAAAAATTCTTGGCCTGGCCTGTGCCCTCCTTGGAGAAGAATCTCATGGGCTGTGGCCTTTTTTCTCCCATGAGCTCACACATTCACAGCCTGTTTTTTCATAAGCTTGAATGATGGAGGGAGTCGGCTCAGTTGTTTTCTAGCATAATGTGTGTTTCCCAGGCTGGCTCTGTCTTGTGAACGTTGCTTTTCCCAGTTGCCTTGGCCCTGACAAATTTATAGTCTTGATTTTTTGATAAACGAGCCATATTTATTATGGTGATTGACTGCACTTGCAACCTTAGCAAGCATTTTTAGAAGTCTGTTCCCTGGAGGAAGTAAAAAAAATCCTCCCTGTGATGCTGTGGGCCTCCAGTAAAGGCCCTTGGACTTGCTTAGTCTCAGGTTCCTTCAGTTTCTAGAAACTGCCGTTAGTCCTCCCTGTGTGCAAAGGCAAAGTGCAGGCGCTCTTTCCCCTGCTAGTTTGGGAGTTAAGTCAGATCAGAAGCATTTATTAAGCACCGGCTGTGTGCCAGGCACCATATAAACCCTGGAGGTTAGAGGACCTGGGTTTGAATCCTGCCTCTGGTTTTATTAGCTGTGGGATGTTGACTGGCCTCAGTTCCTTCTTCAGTAAGTGAGGGGGTGGTCCTGGAGGTTTCCGCTGTCCCTTGTGTTTTTTTTTTTTTTGCCTTTTGGTGGGCAATTGGGGTTAAGTAACTTGCCCAAGGTTACACGGCTAGGTTTTTTTTGTTTGTGCGCGTTAAGTGTCTGAGGCTGGATCCGAACTCAGGTCCTTCTGACTCCAGTGCCAACGCTCTACTCACTGTGCCACCTAGCTGCCCCTGTCCCTTGTGTTTTATCTCTCTGTTCCCATGATCTGAAGTTCATTAACTGGGTGCCTTTGGGCAAGTCGGCAACCCCCTTTGGGCCTCAGTGGGGATAACTGGCAGGTTCTTTCCCGTCCCTAATATCACATGTGCTCCCCTGCATCCAGCGTGTGCCTCATGGGTGACTCTCAGACATCTTGTCCATTTTGTGGCTTTTTATGGACATTTTTTCTCCCACTTCCTCCTAGGTTCTGTAAGTTTGCTCTGCCATTTGGGCCTTGTCCCTGCTCTCATATAGCATTTTGCCCATTTTGTGGCTGAGGAAACTGAGGCCTTGAGAGTTTGAGTGGCTTGCCTGTGGCCATGTGGTAAATATGTGGCTGTGGTGGGATCTGAACCCTGCTTTTCCTGTCTCTGCGTCTACTGACAGCTCCACACTGCCACAAGGCCGCTGGAGTAGATGTTCTCAGAGGCCTGTTCTTACTCTACATCTGTGACCTTGGACAGGCTGCCCTTGCTCCTGGGCCTGTTTCCTCGCCTGTAAGACGAGGGGCCCGTCAGGGCTCTGGGTGAGATTGGCCTTGCCTTCCCTGGCAGCCCGTCCAGGGCAGGGGCCCTTATCATGGCTGCAGAGCCGGCCTCTGATCTACCAGGCCGGCTCGTCAGTCCAGGGAGGTGAGTGCCTCCCTTCTCAGAGTCCTGCTCTCACACGCACCCGGTAAAGTATGTAGTGTTATAAAGGCATGATAGCGTTGTGCAGTCGTCACCAGTGTCATCTCCCACACAGCCCAGGCAAGGGCCTCGCTGTGGGCCGTGGTCACAGAGCGCCAGGCCTGCCCTGGGCCATGGTCACAGAGCACCAGCCCTGGCCCAGGGAGCCTCTACTCTAGGGGGTCTGAAGCTACGAAGTCACAGGCGCGTACGCGCTTCCCACGTGTGTGCGGCATCTACTGAACGCTGTTGTGCCTCGCCTTGGTTGCAGATGGGCTCTTACTTTGGCTCCTCCTTATGTGCAGTTGACCTGAATGCGGACGGCCTCTCTGACCTGCTGGTCGGCGCGCCCATGTTTTCTGAGATCAGGGACGAGGGTCAAGTCATCGTCTACATCAACAGAGGCAGTGTGAGTCTGGGGTCTGGGAGGCGGGATGGAGATGGAGTAGTAATGAGCTTGACTGGGTCCAGTGGGGTCCCCCCTGCCCCCCAGCCTCCCCTGGACTCGTCAGCCGTGTATGGTGTGGGTGTGTGTTCAGCACTGTTGAGACTCCAAGGTAATCCCTAAACGCTAATTAGGCACCTATTGTGTTCCCTGCGGGCTGTGTTCTTAGGATATGAGCCTGGGTGGTCAATAAACATTTATTAGGTGCCTGCTGTATGCCTGGCATTGTGCCCAGTACTGTGATACTCCCCAAAGTGCAGGAGTGATGATGTTATTGCTTATATATGAAGCTATCACGGCTTCATTTTGTCCTCAGGATCAAATACAGACTTCTCTGTCAGCCTGGCCCCAACCTACCTTGCAGCCTTATGATGCTGTTACTTTCCTTCCCACACTCTTCTGTCCAACCACATTGGTCTTCCTGAGATTCCTGTCTCTGGGCCTTTGCATAGGCTGCTCCCCCTGCCTAGGATGCCATTTCTCCTTACACCCACCTCCTAGAATTCCTAGGGTGCTTCAGACCTCCTCCCTCCCCTCCCCTCCCCTTTCCTCCCCACCCATCCCCTCATGTTTCCCATGCTGGGTATGCTTGGGGAGGGATCCTTGGTGGGTAACCGCTGGCTCTGTTTTTCTTAGCCTGTCCCCTTTCCTGTTCCCTAGGGGGTCCTGGAAGAGCAGCTGGTCCTGGATGGTGACTGTGTCTACAATGCGCACTTTGGGGAGAGCATCGCTTCATTGGGGGACATCGATGATGACGGGTTCCCAGGTTAGGGGGTGACACAGTTGGAGGGCAGTGTCTGGTATTGGGAAAACTTCATATTTAGCATAGAAATAGATCTGAATATGGGCCCTCCTGCCTTAGGGCATGAGGTCTGAATCCAACTAGGAAAGGCTGGAGACTAGAGCTGCCCTTTGTAGAGAAAGGGTGGTTTTCCTTCCTTCTAACTCCCTGATCTTTATTTCCTGTAGTCAGGAAATAAATTCCTGGTCCTCAGACACTGACCTCTGGCTGTCCCAGCTGGGGCCCCTTAGCCCAGGGAATGCTCACCAGGCGGCCCCCACTTGTCCTTCACATGGGGCTTTGCTTCCCTGGTCATGTGTTCTTCCCACACTGGGTTTGATTTCACAGTGTTGGCTGGGCCCTCAGAACAGGAGCCCTGCAGATATCTGTGAGAGCATATGTGCAGGCCTGCTCTCATAGCATCAGTCAGATAATAAGTTTTTTACACACCTACTATGTGCCAGGCACCTTCCTAGGCACTCTCGGGGGGAGACAACAAGCAGACAGCTCATACAAATGAGATTGATAGTGGTGTAAGCATTTATTAAGCACAGACTGTTTGCCAGGCTCCTTGTTTCAAGGAGCTCATGGTCTGTTGGGGGCCGCAATATGTGAACAGCTTTGTCCAGATGCTCTGGTTGGTCGGTGATCATTTATTAAGCGTGTGATACGCACCGGTCCTGTGATAGAGACGGGTGGGAGGCAAGTCCCTGATCCAGTGGGTAGACACGGGATACTTGAAGCAGGGGAGTCCCAGGCCCACCTCTGATGTTCCCTCTCTCTCTCCATCTCCCGTCCTCTGATCTCTGCCCTGCGGAGCTCAGAACAAAGGTGTTGGTCGCTGGAGGAAGAGCCAGAGTAGCTGGTGACCCCCACACCTGAGCCGGGGGCATCCTTCCCAGGTTACAGCTTTACAGCATTTCAGCTGCTGTTGGATTGAGAGGCAGAAAGAGCACTGGGATCAGACTTGGGACGCAGGTTCAGGTCTCACTTCTGCCGCTGAACATGGCTGTGACCGTGAGCAAATCACTTAAAAGCATAACAGCGAGAGCTAACACTGAAGGCACCTGCTCCATGCTGGGGGCTGCCCCAAGTGCTCCAGTCATTGTCTAGTCATCCTCAGTGCAGCCTGGGGGGAGGGATGTTTTGTCTCTAAATGCCGCTGGGCCTCAGTTTCCTCCTCTGTAAAATCAGGGCTGTACCGGACAGCCTGCGAGGCCCCGGAATGTCCTTGTTAGCCTGTGATTCTATGGTGATGTTCTGGTCTCAGCCTCAGTTTTCCCATCCATAACTTGCCGCTGAGGACCCTTCCATCTGTGATGCTGTGTGAGGCCTTGGGGGCTCTTTTTCATCTCTTACAAAGCCATGTTTATCATGAGAAGTTTGAAGGGGAGCAGGGAGAAGCAGGGGGTTCAGTGGCCAAAAGAGAATAGGAAAGGGCTTTCTTTAAACCAAATCATGTTTGTTGCCCTGGGCTCTTCCTTCCGTGGCTGGCACACATGGCTGGCACGTGTGGCTGCTTCTGGGGCTCTCCCGGGGAAGCTGCATCTCTCTCCTTGCTCCCTTTGGCCTCTCAGCAATGGTGGCTGTGGTTTCTTTTCACACTTTGGGTGTTGAGCAGCAGCTTTCTTTTCTGTCTCGGAGGAAGCAGAAGGCAGAGGGTCTCCAACCCTTCCACTCCTACCCCTTTGCTCTCTTCCCAGCTTCAGTTGGACTCTTTGATGCTCATTAAAAATTCCTTCAAATCCAGCCTCAGACACTTACTAGCTGTGTGACCCTGGGCAAGTCATTTCCCCCTGTTTGCCTCAGTTTCCTCATCCGTAAAACAAGAGAGAAAGAAATGCCAAACACTCGGGTATTGCTGCCAAGAAAGCCCCAAAGGAGTCATGCAGGGTCAGACATGACTGAAACAGCTGAACAACAATTCCTCCAAATCCGTCGAATTGTCAGGCAGGCTGATTGTGTTTCTGAGAAGCAAGCTGCTCTGGTGCCGAGGGGCCGAGTCACGATAAGTGTTGGGGGGCTGCGTTCATCCTTCAGTGCTGCTCACGTTTCTGTCTCTGACACTTCTCTCCTCAGACATTGCCATTGGGGCACCTAAAGAAAACGACTTTGTGGGAGCTGTGTACATCTACCACGGAGATGCCGATGGGATTGTGGCCCAGTATTCCATGGTAATTTGTGGCGGGGCGTGAGGGGGGGCCCTTTAAAGGTAAAGCTGCCCCAAGACTTTTGAGATCCCCTGTATTTAACAGTACCAGAGTGACTGAGAGGCGTTGTGGCATGTTGGCTGGAACTCTGGGCTTGGAGGTAGAAAGGCCCGGGTTCTAATCCCCCTCTGATATTTGCCCTGGGCAAGGTGCTTGTCTCTGGGCCTCAAGGACCTCCCTTGGACAGTTGTAAACAGGGCATGATCTTCAGGGAGCGATGAAATCATGCCTCCTTCTGGTATACACACGCCAGTGTCCAGGCGCTGTCCAGACCAGCCACGTTCCCATCCTTCAGCATGCAGCCTTGGGGGCCACGATGCGAAAATCGGCCTCACAAGCCTTGGTTTTCTCTCAGAGTGGCTGACTGAGCAGAAAGCAAGATTTCCTTGTGTTTAGGGGTTGGTCCAGATGCATTCAGGCACTGACTGGGGCTAAGCCAATAATTCTGAAAGGCCCTGGCCTCCCCAGGGTGCTGGGCCTGAAGCTGGCTTTATCTTGTCCTTTGTCCCTGTGGCCTTTGGAGGATTGGCTTGCTCAGGGCCACCAGGTCTTTTAGGGTGTGGAAGCTGCCCACACCATGGGCACTGCCATGGCAACTTGAGTTCAGTCTTGCTTCTGGTATGGGGCACAGGCAAGAGGGGATACTGATCCCAGCACAGCTTCCTTTGAGCTGGGATGCACGCTTCTCCTGGCTCTGGGAGGGGCTTTTTTTAGTGCCTGGATGTCTGTGTGGAATGAGTGAATGAATGAAGAATGAATGAATGAAAAAGCATTTATTAAGTGCTTACTGTGTGCAGGACACTGTGAGAATCACTGGAGATACAAATACCAAAAAGCCTTTGTTCCTGCCCTGCAGAAGCCTACACTCTAACAAGGGAGTGGTGGCCAGGGAAGTGAAGTCCCAGGGCTGGTGAATGGACTCTGAGGACAGTTCACTTATTCTTTCTAGGAAGGATCATGTTGATTTGATCCCTGTTTTCAGTATTGAAGTAGGAAGGCAGGGGGAGAGAGGATGGATACACAGATGGTGGCCAGATCTGAAGGGGGCTGGAGAGCAGCCGTGTGGTGGGTCTGGGGAGGGAGGACGCTCCCCATGTTGCCCCTCTCCAAATGCAGGAGACTCCCAGAAATCACATGTAGTGTCTGTGGTAGGGGGTGGGGACAGACAGTGAGCGAATTCAGCGCTTATCAAACAGCTTTTGTCTGTTGAGTACATTCCAGATACTGTGTGTGACCTGCACTGGAGACCCTCAGAGCTGGTGTTTGGGTTGGGGAGGCAACACCCATCCATAAAGGAAGGGAACGAGCCTCAGAGGGCCCCCACTGCTGGATGGCACAGGCCCTTACAGATGGAGAGTGGAGCCTAACTGCTTTTTACCTGGTCTTTCCCCAAGGAGCCCTGTGTTACAGGCCTTTTGTTTTTAGCATCTTTGGGAAGTATTGACTGAGCCTTGGCCCTAGTGGAAAAGAGCAGAGGAGACCAGTGAAACACCTCAGGCTTTGTAAAACATGGAGACACTTTCAGTGAAAGGAGACATCCTGACTGGGGCGAAAGTGATTTTTATTATAGAATTGGTAATCTCCTCTGCAAATAAATGAGTAGCAAATGGGATATTCTCCCCTGAATAAGATCCCAAACCAAAATTAGGTACGTTTGATTAAATACATGCATGCGTGTGTGTGTGTGTGTGTACACACAATATACTATGTACACACACACACACGCGGTGTCCCAGAAGTTTAAGCTTACATAACATAAGCCCACGTTTCGTTTATGTACATTCATGCACACATATAAATGTATAAGTACATATGTACATGTATAGATACTTTACAAACTTTATACATGTATGTGCATGCGTGTATCCATGTAAACGTTAACAAAACATTCACAATGGCAGTTTCCTCACTCTCACCCTTTCTCATTCCCTTTTCCGCTAATGCACGTAGAATGTCTTGTGACTGTTGGCAGACCCAGTCCTGGTTTTGAACGTGGTCATAGCCCGCCTGTGTGGATGGCTCTGCTCACTTTGTCTCACTTCACCAGCTTTCCCGTCACTCTTGGTGTGCTTAATTTCCCCCACTTTTGTCTAGGCCAGTCTTCTAGTATGCTGACGTCCCATTCGGCCATTTTTCAGTCTTTGAACATGAAGGTGAAATACTCAGTGCATCCATGGTTTCATCAATGTGCATGTTCCTGCCCGTGGCTCATCCAGGCCTATTCCATGTAACATTCATTAATCTGTTACTTGGTGAGCCTTTATTAAGGGCCTACCATGTGTTGGTGCTGGGCCATCGCCTGTTTTCTTGACTCTTGTCTTGCTGCTGGATTCCAGTGACTGGAAGACAGAGTGAAGCTGGTGACTGCACAGTTCTGCCTCACTTAAATCCAGTTCACTCGAAGGGTCCAATACATGTTGTTGTCCATCCTTCATTCTCAGAGAGGACCAGTGACATCACTGGAGATACAAAGTAAAAAATGAGATAGTCCCTGCCCTCAAGGAGCTTACATTCTGAGGGAAGACAGCATGTAGCATAACAAGGTTTGGGAAGACTACAGCTGATTTGTAGGAGCATTACACAGTCTGGGGTTACCCAACCAACGTGTTCTAAAGAAAAGTCCCCAACCTTCTACCCTCTTGATCAAGGGAATAAGGAGGAGTCAGAGGCTTTTTTCTCAAAAGATTTGCTCTTGGGGTTTGGCCAGCCTGCGCTCTTCTCTAGGCCAGCCCAATACTTGAATGTTTGGGTTCTGAACTAGCTCACTATTTTATAAAGAGACCCACAGAGCATGACTGGGGCCTCTTCTGCTATTCCCAATGCACTTCGTGTGTAGCTGCTGTTTCATTTCACTCAGTGGTCTTTACTTTTTCCACACTGATTAAAGGCCCTTTGCACCTTGTCTAATGCCTTTGATTGATTCCACAGAAATCTGATAAAGGCATCAACATCTTGTTGCTTAGTATAAGTGGGATAGAGTGCTTGATTCGATTAGCTCTCATACAGATAGAGTCCTCTTCGTTTTCTTATCAAAAGTTAAAGTCGTTTCATTAGGAAAGAAGATCTATCTTTTTCCCTTCTGTTTTCTCCACTTTTTTTTCCTTGCCATGACGAGAAGTGTCTTTGGCTTATCTCAAATCCTGATACTCAGCAATTTCTCTCCAGATTCACTCTATAAAATTCTTCCTATTTATTTCATAAAATAACGGTTGACACTATTATTTCTGTCTTCTTCCAAGAAAGAGATTTTTCCTCATCCTTTCTCTCTGTCTTCTCTACAGTTTTTTTCTGAAACCATCTAAATTAATTCTCCTTTCTATTTCTCAAAAACACACAAACCAAAACCAAAGCAGCCAACCCCAACTTCCCAATCTTAAGCATTCCATTTGTCTCTTGAAGTGATAGTCGGAGTGAGTATGTAGCCTCCACGGGAGAGGCTTCTGAAACAGGTGCTGTATTCAGAATATATACTAAATAAATGTTAAGTGTTTGGGGGAAGGCACCAGCAGTTGGGAACATTAATAAACATTTTATGGAGATGTGGCATTTGAACTGAGCTGAACCCTGTGTTTGCCTTGGTTTACTCAACTGCAAAGTGAAGATGATCCTAATAGCACTTGGAGGATAAACTTAACACAGTGCTGGGCACATAGTAGGTGCTCTATAAAACATCTTTTTCCTTCCCCTTATATTTTGGATTTGAGAGACAATGTTACATAATGGATAGAGGACCTCCTGGGTTCTGGTCCAGCCTCTGCCACATGCTAACTATACGACCCTAGGTAAGTCACTGACCACCTCGTTTTTTGAGGCAAAGACTATGAGTTGCAGAAAGTAGCTTCCATTAATATAGCGCCTGCTGTGTGCGGCGCTGTGCCTAGAGAGGAGGGATTGAGGTGGATGTCCGTGCATAACTTTGCCATAGGGGCCCCTTCTTAAGTGCAGGGGCCTTCCACGCTTTGTCCTGCCATCACAGAGGTACCCGTGCGTCCCATGGCTCTTCCCTCCTGCCCTCTCTCCCCGGGGCCTGGCCCACTTTCCTTTCTAATCTTACATTCCTTTGCTGCCTCCTTTCCTCTGGTCTCTTTCCTTGGTTCTCTCTTTGTGACAGGTTTCAGCCTGCGCCACCCCCATCTAGCTCCTCTCTGTGGCTGTCTGGGGGAGGCAGCGGGCTTCACTGGAGTCAGGGAGATCTGGGTTCAGATCTGACCTCTAACACCATCTCTGTGACCTCAGCTCTCTGGGCATCAGTGTCCCCATTTGTAAAGTGAGAGGACTGGGCTAGATTTCCTCTGCTGTCCTTTCTGGCTTGAAATCTCTCATTTGATGATTGTCATTTTTAATTTTTTTGCCTTGCTGTGTCCTGTGACTTACACACATGGTGATGTCATTGTTATTAGTAGTAGCATTAGAAATTAGTATTAGAAAGATGGTTCTTCATTTCAGGGAGAAATCTGTGGTTCTGGCTGCTCTCCTGTTAATTCTAGGCCCAACTCTTTATCTGTGTGAAGTATCCATTTGAAATGTAAGTAGGGGATTGGTACTGGACCTGCAGCTACACTGGTATGGGGGGTTCCCAGGTGAGGAAGCTCCCTCTACCAGCACAGGGGAGCATTTTCTCTGTACCTTCAGATCTTACGCTAAGATGTTAAAGGACTTACCCCCCCCCCCCCCAGCCTATGTCAGGGACAAGCCTTGATCTCATCTCCCATTGACTCTGAGGCCAGCCCTTCTTTGGCTGCTCCTGGCTGGCTCTCAGGAAGTAGGAAATACTAATCAGTAAATACCAACAGTAAAGTGGTCTGGGTTTTGGTCCCAGGGCTAGGGGCATATTATGCATTCCTTAGTCCATCCTGCCCCCACAGAGAGGGTAAGGGCCTGGCATAGGGGCTGCCCCTGGGATTTCAGTGGTGTAAGGGAGCACCCACTCTCTGAAGGGAGCGAGGGATGCTAAGAGATGAGGTATTCTGGGCCCAGAGATGGCATGGGCAAAGTCTAGGAGGCACTGGACCATAGCTGTCTTTGGGGTCTGCGTGTGCCCAGGGGAGCCTTGCCCAGAGCCCCGGGAGGCTACATGGGCAGGACATGGGGGGAACTTGGACCCAACCCCTCATGGCTCGGAGGCTGATACTCTAGCTGCTCTGTGTGTGTCTGTCTAAGCATGTGGACATCCCCATACACCCCGAGGGCTGGTGTCCCTGGGCAGGTCACATCATGGACAGCCTGGGCACTGGGTCCTGCGGGAACTGGAGCGAGGGATGGAGGGGCCAAAGGGAAGGGTCTTTCCTGGGTCTCCCACTTGTTCTTCTTGCTGCGGAAAGAGCTCTTCAGGGCCTGTCTCTGTGTGCATTAAGTTTTCTACGGAGAGTTTTAATTCAGAAGCTGCTGGTTATAAAGGTTCAATTTAGTGATTAGATTATGGCAAACAGCTTCCCAGCTGGGGTGTGGGTAAAATCTCAGCTGGATGATCCTGGGTGGGGGAAAGAGGGAGGGAAGGAAGAAGGGGGGGGAGGGAGGGAGGGACGGGGAGAGAGAGAGAGAGAGAGAGAGAGAGAGAGAGAGAGAGAGAGAGAGAGAGAGAGAGAGAGTGAGCACAAATGCTGACTAGGAGAGGAAGCGTATAGCTGATGAGTGAGCGGATCTGGGCGCTTGGACAGCCTGGGGAATGATTCTTGAGCTCCAGACTGTCCCACTGAACAAAGGGGATGGCACATTGCAGACTTGCCCTCTCTGGTGCCTGGGCAGCACACCCCATCCCGGCTGGCCCCAGCTCATCCCCTGCAGCTTCCAGACCCATGTTCCTGAAGGGTGTGTGCCAGCACGTTCAGGGAGTCCCTGAAGGACCAGCTCTCCCCTCTGCATTTCACATTCTTCAGTCCAGCTCCAGGCCCCTTCACTGAGCACTCCTCAGTGGCTTTGAGCTGGTGCCCACTATCTTCCCTGCAGCGGCTCCCTGCCTTTGCCTGGATCACTTGGTCTCCTTGCTGCCTGCTCTCAGCGGCCCTCACTTCCTTCACAGATGAGCCTGGGCGCTGTCTTCTTCTGCATGAGCCCCCTTTTGATCCGCCCCACTGTGGATGGCTAGTGCCTACTGAAGGGGCAGCAGGTAAAGTCCTGGACTGGAGCCAGGGGAAGCCGAGCTCCTGGATACTGGGTCAGTCCCTTAGCCTCTGTTTGCCTTGGTTTCTATCACAGCAGCACTTATGCCCCAGGGTTGTCTGGCAGCTCAGCCCTTAGCACTGTGGCTGGCACTGGCAAAATGCTTATTCCTTTCCCTCTGTATTTTGTGTTTGAGAGACAATGTGCCATGATGGATGGAGGCCTCAAAGCCGGGGCATCTGGGTGCTAATCCAGCCTCTGACATGTACTAGCCCGTGACCCAAGGCAACTCTAAGACTGTGAGTGGCGGAGAATGGCCAGCACTGATACAGCGCCTACTCTGGGTCATCCCCTCTGATCCTCACAGCCCTGGGAGGCAGGTGCTGTAATTATCCCCTTTTTGTGGATGAGGAAATCGAGGCAGGCAGAGGCCACATGACTGGCCCAGGGTCACAGAGTCACAGAACTCAGAGGCTGGCTTGAGTCGGAACCAGAAAGGTGCTTGAAGGTGGAAGGGAGGTGGTCCTCTGAGCCGCCTGGCCACCTCTGAGTCGGCCTTTGCCCAGGGCCCCTCAGGCTCAAGCCTCAGAGGTAGGATGCTTTTCCTGGCCTCTTCCCGCCACATCACTCTGCTTCCTAAGGTTTCATGCTGCTTTCCTGTGAGCCGTGCATAAGGGAGCATTTTGGCTGAGCACAGAATCTTTCCTTTAAAGCAGTGTGTAGGAGTTGTCACCTTTAGATGGGTGAGCTCCCTGGAGACCATGGTCACTGGGGGTGTGGCAGAGGGAACTCCTTACTCATCTCACTAGGTGGTTGGAAGAAGAGACCTTGGTCAGCTGCCAGGAGCTGTAGAAATGCAGGGCCCCGTCATAACCTCATGACCTAGGTCTGGGCTGTGGGTAGGGGAGGCTCCCAGGGCTCTCAGGTGCCCACAGGCCTTTCCTCGGGAATTTAGTGGTGGATTTGGGGGCCTCCTTCCCTCGGGACACTCCTGGCTGGACCATATCTGTTCCCCTCCCAGTGAGGCTGGGTGGAAACGAGGCTGTTCCCGACCCCACCTCCTCAGCTCCATCCAGTGTTTGGTTTTGTTGCTGGGTGGGATCCCCACCCAGCAAAGGAAAGCACACATTTTGTGGTTAGAGTGGAGTATCTTTTAGTAGGAAGCAGGGAGGGGGAGGAGTTGGACAGCAGCTGCTGCCTTCCTGCCTCTCTCGGCACGCAGGCCGGCCTGTTCATATGAACAAAGGGGAAAAAGTGGTTTAGTTTGAAGAAGTTTTTCCAATTATGTTTTCAAAGGCGATAATTTCTGTTGTGCTAAGTTCAAGACCTTGTTTTCCTCATCATTTCGTAGGGGCAACCACAGGGGTTGGCCTTGGGGGTCATGGTGACAAATTATAGGGATGGCAATGTTGTCCCTGTCCCCCTCCCCTTCCAATCTGGAGTATTTCTGTGACTGTGATGCTGAGCCAGTGGCCCTGGGCCTCCCCACGGTGCCTCCTCTTCTCCCTCATCATCTCTTGGCACCCCGTGGAGCCCCCATGCACCGCCCCCCACTCCCAATGGCATCATCAACGTGGTATCCAGACAGGGCCAAATGATGACATTCGGATACTTCTGTTTTCATTTAGCTCTGCTAGACCCCAGAAGTTTCATCTTTCGGGCTTTATACCATAATGGGCTGCAGATGTCTGTGGGATATCTGTAGTCTACACTGCCACCCCGGAACGGACCCCTCCCCCCAGTCACCCCCCACTCAGCGTTGTCAGAGAACATCTCCCAAAGACAGAGAAGGACAAGCTGTTTCCATTGCCCTGCACTTAGGCTTTGGGTCTCTCAGAGCGGTTCCTCTTCAAGGTGGGGGATTTTGTTGGGACTTTGTCACGTCTGGGGTGCTGGCTCCATCATGCAGGGGATTTCTGCTCTTCTGTGTCTAGTGAGGCCCCGGGCCCCTTCTCAGTCACGTTTTTAAATGGATGTGATAAAATGTGTAAACTTATGAAGGAAAGCAAACAGCCTTCAACGTATTTAAAAGAAAGGTTCACGAAGCCTAGGTTAAGAACGGCCTTAGAGAAAACTGTCTTCTCTTCCGAGGTGAATTTGAGGCCCTGAGGTACTGTGGAAAGATCCCTGGCTTGGGGTCAGAGAACCGTCCTCAAATCCTGTTTTGGACATTTAACTCCTGTGTGCCCTTGGGCATGTTATCTCATCTCCCTGGGCCTCAGTTTCCTCCTTGGCAAAACAAAAGGACATGGCTGGCCGGCCCCTTTGGGTCCCTTCCAGCTCGAGGGCTCTGATAACTCATTTATTCGTCTGGTGCCCACCCCCTCAGCTGCCAGACTCTGGGTGGGCCTGCCTTTGGGAGGGCTCCTCTGGCCGGGTCTGTGTTCAGGGCCCATGGCATGTATCGTTCTCTGCCCTGTCCTGCTAACATACCCACGCTGTTCTTTGCAGAGGGGCCTGACTAGGCAAGATGATGGATGGGAAGATCCCCGGCTAGCCTCATCAGTGCTAATAGCAAGCCACTCAGACACGAACTCGGGTGCTTACACACATGCACACACCACCTACATACATACTACCCACACCCACACACACCACCCCCCCACACACCCCCACACCCACCACAGACACAGACACAGACACACACACACACACACACATGTTGGTGAGCTGTAGAGCAGGGGTACCTCTTTTGGAATATACATAAGCCTTTTTCTTGGAATGAGGGTCTGCCATCTTCTTAAGGCCAGCATTCTCCTGGTGGAGCTGTGGGAATGCCTATCTTGGAAACCCATAGTCATGAAAGTTTGAAGGTGAGGATCCCTCCCCAAGGCCCTGAAAAAGTGTGTAGTGGGAGGGTTCTGGACAAGGACGTGTCACAGAGTTGAGGGAAGGGTGCTAGTGACAGTGCACATTTAGATAGCACTTTATAAGGTTATCTAAGGATGTGACCCTAGACCTGGGGATCTACTACTTACTGTAAGTAAGGGTAAAGTATTACTTACTTTTTTACTTAGATACTTACTGTAGCCCTGAGAGGCAGATGTTAAAATCTCTACATTGTGCTGATAAGGAAACTGAGACAGCAATTAGATGACTTATCCAGGGTCATACAACCTCTAGGTTTCTGGAGTCAGGTTTGAACTCAGGACTTCCGGCCTCTAGGCCTATAGTTCAGGCCATTGCACTGCCTAGCTGCCTGGAGAAATGGATGAACAGGGGAAAAAAGGCTGGGTCTGTTAAGTGACGATTCAGTGTAGGCAGCCCCTGTATTTCACTGGTCCGCCATGTCACAGTGCCATGGGGGAGACTTCTGGCAGGTTGAGTGGTCCCTCTGTGGTGGGTTTATTGGAGGCCGCAGACAGGAGACACATGGGTGTGGTTAGGTTACCATTTGCATTAGAGGAAGGACCATGGGAGCTTAGATCTAGATCACCTTGTCCAGTTCCTTAGCTGACCTCGTGCATATTTTGTTCGACCACAGTTGTCTACATGTTACCTCCCCATTACATATGAGTTCCTTCAAGAGCGATGCCATGCTTTCACCTTTCTTTGCACACTCAGCCATTGGTTTGGGTTCTGCACACAGCAGGCACATCACATCAAGGTGACTTGACTTATTGCCTTGTGGATCGGGAAACTGAGACTGTGAGACAGAAAGGGACTTACCCAGGGTCCCACAGGTGGTGAGCCGCAGAGGCAGGGCTGGGACCCAGGTCCTAGGACTCCAAACCCTCCTCTCTTTCTACTGTTAACTTGTAGTCCCTTGCATCCACACCAGTGAGGTCACTGACCCATTGGCAGACCCATAGTTTTTAAGGTGTCTTTTCCAAAACCTCCCTTAGAGTAACAGCAGGTCTATATTTCTGAGTCTCCTACCAAATGCCCATCTTCCAATTCTTCCTGCCTTTCCACCTTCCCCCTCACTCTAATGATGAGAAATAGAGTGCGAAGGCCTTGTGGTCAGCTGGGTTGTGAGAGCCAAAGAGAGCCCAGCTCCCCATCTCGGGCACTTGTGTGACGATGACAGATGCACCAAATTAAGAGAAAAAACAACCTGGAGAAAACAAATGACCAGTAGAAAAAGCTTCGAGATTAACTAAGTTAACAAGGAACCAAAAATATGCTCCAATGGCACAAGTAAATATTACAAAATCAAACAAACCAGAGAGAATTTCCTAGAAGAAGAAAATAATGAAGAAACATTTACAGGGACTCCAGAAATAAACCTGGGTCTATCAGAAGGTGCTTCAATGTGGAGAAATGGTGAGCCTGACCCTTCTCTTAGGGGCATCATCACGAAGTAGAGGGCCACCTTGAAGCTGAGAAGACCTGAATTCCAGTCCTGTCTCTTGACATTTAACTGGCTGTATGACCTTGGACTGGTCCCTCAATCTCTCTCTCTCTCATCAGTCTCAGGCTTTTCTAATAAAGCTATGCTAGTGGAGGGGGCTTCCTCCCCTGGGAGTTTCCTATGAAATCATGGGTCCAGGCCCTATCCCATACACCTAGAGGTCACCCACTCGTTTTATGGATGAGGACCCGGGAGGGACCCATCCTCCTGATCCTGACAGCTACAAAGATGGAATTGAAATCTGTAAGGGAAGATCCAGAAAGTGATTCAGGAATGTAGAATTTGTCAGGAAGCTATGTGTCATAGTGGATACAACAGTGAACTTGGAGTCAAGAAGATTGGAGTCCAAATCTAGCCTCAGACAGTTTTTAGTTGTGTGACCCTGGGCAAGTCACTTAATCTTGGCCTCAATTCCCCCACTTATAAAATGGGAATAATAGCACTTCCTGAGATTGTTACGAAGAGAAAATGGGATAATATATGAACGTTGCATTGTAAGCCTTAAAGCACCATATGGAAGTTAGTTGTTATTATTGATAGAGAATTTTAATACAGTTCTGGGTCTACTGAAGAATAAAATTGGCCTAGTAGAGTACAGGGCCAACAAAATAATAGAGCAAATAGCAAAACCAAATCTGGAATCAGCACAACTTAAAGAAGATTTCAGATCGCTAGAAATTCAACAGAGAGGCTGGAGGTGTGGGCTTGGAGAGAGGGGCGGAGCAGGAGGGTACTTCCAGGAAAGTGGAAAGAAGTCTGAGAACGTTAGAGTGTGCATGGACACAGGAGCAAAACCAGGGGCACCAAAGTGTGCGCCCATCATCTGGAGGATGGAGGATATACAGACAACAAATGGACATTTAAGGAAGAGGAAGAGGGAGGTCATAAGGAGAAGCAAGAGAAACATTCCCAACGACCACAGCAGTGTAAAGGGAACACCATTGAAACCTTGAGATCTCTGCCCAGTCTTCTCTCTGGCCTTTATCTACAGGAGGTGATGGGCTCTAGGTGCCCAGGGAGGCACATATTAGCAGGGGTGGAGAGGTTTGGTTTGTTTAATTTTTATGTGAACAGGAAGATTCTTTTGGGAAGGAGGATAGTAGGTGTCAATAGAAAGTGACAATGATTTTTTTAAGTATCATCAAAACATGTATTATTTAAAGATATTGTTCCCCACAGGGTACTGAAGGAGGTTTGTTCCAGGTTCAATTCACATAGAAATGTCAAACTCCAAAATCTTAGCAGCAGAAATAGAATTTTCCAAGCAGCCAGGGGAAAAAAAAGAAAGTAAATAATAACAAAAATCCCTTCCCTCATCAAAAATGACCAACACAAATTGTATTGGATTTTTCAAACACATTGAGAAATGGGATTCCAGAAATATCTGGAATGGGGTATATGAGGAATCAAGAGAAACAGACTTCATCCTCGAGTTCTAGGCATTCTGACAAAAGAAATGTAATCTCCAACATGCAGCTCACTCAGAGTAAGACCTCACACTACATTTTGTACCTTGAAAACATTGAATGAATGTTCATCGTGAACTGAAGGGATGTTGTTTCTTTGAGGTCCCATTTTCTTAGTCACTTGAAGTGACTTGACTAGTGAACACCACCAGTTCCCATCAGTGTGGAACAGAAAAACCCCACCAAACCTTAGGGGGCAGATGGGAGGTTTGCTTTAAGGACGGGAGTCACAGATGAATAATAAGTAAAGTAAAAATTCGTTAAAAAAATCCCTTGTCTCCCTCTTCCTATATTTGAATGTTTCTCTTTGTTGATAAAAATTACGACATCTTTGATTAACATAAAATGACCATTGTTCAGATTCTCCCACTGATTTGCTGTGTGGTATTTGCATGACATTCATCTGTCATCTGAAAAATGAATGGAGCAGGAGCCCTCTGATCCTTCTTGATTGTAAGGAGAGTAGTCCATGGGCTTCTTGGTTCCTCCACTGAGCAGCGATTTCATTGTCTTGGTCCCCTCCAGAGAGACATCATTTGTCTTACTTACTGAAGGGATGTTCTTTACTATTAATGTCTCTTGAGTAACGTGTTATGGAGGCGGCTCAGTCTGGCAGAGAGACTGGAATTGCTGTTGCCTTAGCAGTTCAGCTTAATGACCCATCTGTGTGATGGGAAGAACCTGTGCTTTCACTGACCTGGCGGACACCTTGTGTGGGAGTGCTCTCAACCACTGGAGATGACAGCCTGTTGGTGGAGTAGACAAGTGCTAAGCAGTCGCTTGAGGTACATAGAAATGAAAAGGTTTTCACCGAGTGACACAAGTAATAAATGTCAAAGGCAGGATTTGAACCCAGGCCTTCCTGTCTCAAAGCCCAGCTCTCTTTCCACCATGTCAGGCTGTCCCTGGCGCATAGTAAGCACTTAATACATTTGACTGGTTAAGTGGAAAAAAGAGAATGTTCTTCTAATATACCAGGTGAATTTTACTTCTTTGGAAATTTAAGACATTACAGTGCTGTTTCTATCGGTTTAATCTTCATTTATTAAGCTTCGGAACTAGTTGTGAGGAACCTCTAAGCCATTTAGTCTGGCCATTTCATTTTATAGAGCAGGAAACCAGGCCTCAGAGAGGAAAAGTGACTTGCTGGGGGGTCACACTGTAGGAAGCGGCAGAGTGGGATTTGAATCTGGGTCTTTTTCTGGTTCCAAATCAGTTTTTTCCCCTGAACCACATTGCTTCCCATATTTTCATTAAATGCTGATATTGGGTAGTCAAGGCAGGTCACAAAGGTGACCTTGTCTTACTACTGCCTGTGCTGTGAGAAATAACTGGCTCATTTTCCTTCTAATTTGCTCCTTTCACATATTAGCCAACACCTGCCAGTTGGGTCAGGAGCAAGGCCCCAGGGCTGGCAGGGTTGGAGTGCTCCTGAGTTCTTACTGGCAACCACAGCTTCTTCCTGTGAGGTCACCTCTTGGTTATCTCTTCCAGAAACTGTCTGGACAGCAGATAAACCCAATGCTGCGGATGTTTGGGCAGTCTATCTCCGGAGGAGTCGATATGGATGGAAATGGTTACCCAGGTAAGGGCTGGCCGTCTTTCTGGGATTGTTTTTGGGAGGAAGATGAGCTAACCCAAGCCCAGGATGTGGGTGAATTGTTTCCAGGCTCTTCATCAATAATTCCTATCAACTTAAAGTGATGACAATGCCCAGCAGTGGAAGGTGGAGGCTTTGGCCTTTGCCCAAGGAGGTAAGTCAGCAGGAGGTTTGTAGGGGGCCCTATCGTTCGCTCTGCGTCACCTGTAATTCTGCCCATTTCTCAGATTCTGTATTAGGAGATGCAGGGCAGTATTGGTAGATCAGAGCAGTTAGGGGGTAGCTTTCACTGACAAATCCATTCCAGTAGTACCCCCCCCCCTTTTCCAGTAAAGAAAAATGTCCCAGTGACAGTTATAGATAATAAATACTTGATGGACTTCCTTCCCCACCTTGAAGAAGACATGGAATGATGGGTGTGTGGTGAGCTCCTCAGCATTAGGAAAGGAGACATCTTCTGGATCGCTGGCAGAGGGAGAACTGAGCCCCAGCAAATACACAAAACACCCACCCTCACCCAGGATGATGATAGCTGGCATTTCTATAATGCCTCCAGTGTCCCATGTTTAACTCATCCAAAATAGGAATGACAATAACTGGCTCTTATATAATTCTTGAGGTTTGCTGAGCACGGCATATGTCAGTCAGTAAGTATTCATTAGGCCCCCACTGTGTCCCAGGCACTGCTAAGCACTGAGGCCGTTCCCGCTCTAACTGGGGAGACACTGTACAGATAGCGCCCCATACACAAGTGGAGGGAAGGCCCTCGTGAGCCATTTCTCCTTTGAATCTTACAGCATGGGTGCAGTTTGAGGCCAGGTCTCTTGACTCCGAGCTCTTTCTATTAGGCTTCACTGTCTTTCAGAAATGATGTGAGCAATGAGAAATGTTGAGGAAAGAAACCATAAAAGGAAAGCCAAGAAAGTCAATCTCGTAGGCCCCTTGAAAAGACAACGCTATCCCAGTAGAATACAGACTTACTGAGGGCAGGGAGTATTTTCCCACTTTGATAGTGTATCTGATGGGTCCAGGACAGTAATTGCTAAATGACTATTTCCTAGTGGAAGAATCTCTGCCTTAAACCATCCATGGCTCCCACTCAGATCACCCCAGGGGGCTGACTCAGCTCTGCCTTTCGTGTTCCTTAGTTCTGTGGGTGGTGGTTGGAACACTGCGTTTGAGGGCCATGGAATGTGTGAAAGCTTTTCTAAGGGAGGGGAGCCAGTTGGGATCTGAGAGATGTCTTTTTCCCCCCCTCGTTTGCCCCTGACTTGTCACGTGCTTCTGAGGAAGATTCCCCTATAGTACTGTGCCTTGGTTTCCCCGTCTGTAAACGCTTCTTCCCACATTAAGTGCCTTCCATGGAGGTTTGGGACATTGATAGGACCCAGTCCTCCAGCTCTGACTTTTCAGGACCAGTTTTTCCATGAAGTAGAGCCCCTAACTGATCTGGGGGCGCTTGGAGTCGGGAAGATTTCCGTCTGAATCCCCACTCAGACACTTATCAACTGTATGGGAGAGTTACCTGACCTCTGGGCCTCAGTTTACTTATCTGTAAAATGGCGTCCCTGGGTGGTTGTCACACAGCTGGTTAATAGCAGAGCTGAGGTTAGATAAATCCTTTGTGTCACATGTACAACAGGAAATAAAAATCAGCAAATTAGTCAAGAGCTAGTGTGATATTTTAGGTGCTGAAATCACTTAAATGTTTGTAAAGTCATGACTGAAAAACGTAACTCCTTTACAATGCTCCTTAAGATCTATGAGACGCTTTACAAACATCCCCATCTTACAGAGGACCAGACTGAAGCCCAGGTTAAATGACTTGTTCAGGGTCGCAACTAGCAAGCGCCTGAGGCAGGATTCTGGCTCTGGGCTTGCTGAATGATTCCAGCACCAAGCTGCCCCTCACTGTTTGACTGATTGTATTTGAGTTTAATCTGAATTTTTATCTGACCCTCTACCACTAAATGTTAATAGCAACATTAGAATTAGGCCTAAGGATATAAAACCTGAAGGGTCTTCCATAGGGCCTGTGTTTTGGGGACTTGAGGTACTTTCACGTGCCCTAAACATCTTCTCATCTTCATTCTTACTCACACCAGTGACATTGTGTGGCTTTGTTTTGGTCATTTGGTCCAACCCCTTCCTTTTACAGAGGAGGAAACTGAGTCACAGAAGGATCCAGGTGAAGTTGGCACCTGGCTGTGGATAGGTCCTCCCTTCTGGGAATGTCACTGTCTCAGCAGAATGCCGCCCAGCCTGGTGTGGCAGTCGGGGCGGTGGGCACAGCAGGGGTGGGGCACGGGGAGAGAAGTCCTCTTGGATCCTGCTTACCCATCAGCCTCCATGGCCAAAATCTGAGCGTTGTGAAATTCTAATTTTCAGATGTCACCGTTGGAGCCTTCATGTCGGACCACGTTGTACTGCTGAGGTGAGAATGCGTTCTTACTAACCACAGCTGGTTCTTGTCCATCCTCTCTGCTCCTCCCTGCCTGTGTTGGGGGGAGGGGAATGGGGTCATTTTCACATTTGCATCCCTGTGTGAGTGAGAGTCACATAGCTAGTGAGTGTCTGGATTTGAACTCAGGTCTTCCTGACTCCAGGCCTGGTGCTACCTTCCTGCCAAGACCAAATAAGCTGCTACACTGTCTAGTGTCTAGAAAGTGCCTATCGTGAAATGTGTGTGATTCACACCTGTCTGTGTGTTTAATCCTCTCATACTGGAAGTTCCAGAGAGAACTCTCACCATCTCACTGTCTCCATGCCTTCGTCTCTCTCTATCTCTGCCTTTGTCTCTGCCAGCCTGTCTTTTTGGGGACAGGGGGACCAGGCCCTTGCCTTTCCGGCACCAGCCTTTCCAAACATTCCAGGTTTCCATGGATAGCAGCAGTACTTTTAGATGCTGTCCTGTACAATCTTGTCCTGGAGGCAAAAACTCCACTTGTAAAAGATTGAAGCAACCCCTGTGGTCAGGCATCCATTCCTTGACTTTCCCTCCTTCTCTAAGACTCAGGCACTTGCCTCACTGCTGGGGTTGCTCTAGCATGTCTCTGTTGGCCATAAGGAGCCCTAGATGCTTTGCTGCTGGGGCGGAGCCTGTATCCCAGCGCCAGACTGGGTCAGCTGCCAGGTGGCCAGTGTGCTGTCCTCGATGTCTGGATGAGGAGGAGGGGAAACGGAGACAATCATGGATTCCTGGTCCAAAAGCGCTTCCCCCTCCCCTCCCCCCATGACCTGGTCGGTGGCTCGGCAGAGCTGCAGGGAGCCGTGGCTGGGCAGCTGATGTCTGACGGAGACAAGCATTGTCTGTGATCCTCAGTAGACTAAAGCTTAATGACCCCTTAATAAATTTAGTCTGCGTCCCTCCCGTCACTGGCCTCCCTCCCTTCCCTGCTCAGACCAAAGCTTCTTCTAAGGCACAGAGATCCAGCCTACTACTGTTAGGGCCTTTGGGCTGGAAGACCTTAAAAGGCCACCTCTGCCAACCCTGTCATTTTACAGATGAGGAGACTGAGGTCCAAAGATGTTAAGTGAAATCACTCAGGATGGTGCAGATACTGTCGGAGGCGAGATTCGAGCCCAGGTCTTCTGGTCCTACAGCTAAGGCTTTTTAGACTGTACCAATCTGGTTCCCGAAGGGTGGTTTGGATTGTGAGGAGCCAGCCCTGTTTCTCTTCATCTTTGTATCCAGCCTAGTGGGCTGGGCCAGTGGCTGAGTTAGGACTGACCTTTGGCTGGGGTGTGGAAGGTAGTGAGTCTTCCCCTCCTGGAGGTATTCAAAGCTATGAGAGTGTTTTTCAGGGATGTCCTGGATGGGATTTTGGGAGGGTGCCTGGAGTCCCTCCCAACACTTAGGGTTAAGATCTGAGGGTTGAGGCAGGACTGGGAGAAGTTGGGCCAGAGGGCAGCCCCCTGCTTGAGGCTCTGTTCTTTTCCAGCCCTCAAGGCAGGTGAAGCATGGACTTGGAGCCAGGAAACCCTGGGTCTGAGCTGCAGCTGCAGTATTTACTAGCTGTGTGAACAGCTTTTCAGATTCTCAGTTTTCTCTTCTGTAAAATGGGAATCCTAACGCATTCATCACTTATGTCAGGGAAGTTTCTGTTTTTGGCTGGACCTCTGATTTCATTGAGCAGGGAGCTCCAGGGAGGAAACTACTACAGATGTGTACTTAGTCTGCTCCAGAAGCCTTTGGGCCCCAGATGTTCAGTGACCACATGGCCAGTGTAGGTGAGAGGCAAGCCTTGCCCCAGGTTTTCCTGACTCCGGGGCTGGATCCCGAGCCACACTACCACTGGAAAGGTCTTGGTGGTTTTGTGAGGCCTCAAGTGTTCAAGTCTGGTTTTAGAAATGCCAGGAACATTGCCAGCTTCTACAAGAAGACTGGTGCTCCGAGTTAAAGTGGAATAGGCCAGAATGCTGGTGGGCTGGAGATGTTCTTAGTGTGGTGGTTCTCTCCACCCCTGCAGATCGCAGCCCATCCCTGGAGGGTCTTCTCCATGCCCTCACATGACTCTGATGTTTCAAAGGATCCCCGGCCCCGCCCCTCCTGCCCCCGACCAGTGTGCTCAGGGACCCCTCTCTGTCTCTTTACGTTGTGTGGGTACAATGGAATACAGTTATTCCTTAATCTCTCCATGTGGCCAACTCATCTTTCTTTTTTTAATTAGAAAAGCGTTTATTGTGCGTGGAGCAGACTGACGGGACATCGGGTTCTTAACCTTCTGGTTAAGCCTGGTCCCCTTGGGCTGACGGTCTGGGAAAGCCTGCTGATGGGCCCCTTCTCAGAGTAATGTTTCTAAACGCAATACCTAGGATTACAAAGGAAGCCAATCATGTCAAAACACATGACAAAATGGCAAAAAAGCCCCTTTATGGCTCTTACCTTGGCTTAGATAATGCTGGCTGTGCCGGTGATGTCCAGGGCCTCCCGGTGGGGTGGGGGATGCCCAGGCTAGTGCTTCTCTCCATCAGGCCAGAGGACAGCACTGACCTTGGCCAGGCCCAGGTCTCATAGCTTTGGTCTGCTGCTTCCCGGCCTCGATGGCTGCTGTGGCCCCCACAGGGGTGTCATCCTCAGTCTTCAGGGAGAAGTCATGGCCAGCAGAATCAGCAGTCATTCAACAAGCGTTTATTAAGCCCTTCCTGTGGAGCAGGTACTGGGGAGACGGACAAAGCAGAAAATCGTCCCTGCCCTCAGGAACTTACTTTCTAACTGAGCCTCATATGCAGCTGGTCCAGATCCATGCAGTGTAGCTGGAAGTGTCAGAGATAGGAATGTTATGTGTAAGGAGTAGTAGGTGGGCCATGATGGCCAAGGAGGGGACTGTGTAGAAGAAGAATGGGGAGGAAGGAAAGGGCTTTAAACGCTACACAAAGAGGTTGTTATCCATTGGAGAGGGAATAGGGAGCCACTGGAGTTTGTGGAAGGAGGGGGGACTATGAAGCCAAACTTGTTCTTTAGGAAAATCACTCAGGTGGCTGTGTGGTAGAGGGTTGGCTTGAGGAGAGGCTGGAGGCAGGGAGGCCAGTTAGGAGGCTAGAGATGATAAGGGCTTGGACTGAGGTTCAGACTATGTGAATGGAGAGCAGGGGGTATACAGGAGAGATGTTAGGAAAGCAGAGGTAAGACTTGGTGCCAGACTGGACATGGAGGCTCATTTGGTGACTGGGAGGATGGTGATCAAGCTTGTCCTTCCTCAGGGACATAGTAGATGCTTAATAAATGCAGGATTATTGGTTGGGACTATGCTAAGAGAGACCAGGGTGAGTTAGGTGGTGCAGTGGATAGAGCACCAGGCCTGGGATCAGGAAGACCTGAGTTCAAATCCAGCTTCTGACACTTACTAGCTGTGTGACCCTGGGCAAGTCACTTAACCCTGTTTGCCTCAGTTTCCTCATCTGTAAAATGAGCTGGAGAAGGACATGGCAAACCACTCCAGGATCTCTGCCAAGAAAACACCAAAACGACCAGACAGCAGAGTGAAGCCAAGAGGGGTGTGGAAGGAGCAGCCTGCCATGTTGAGTTTCTTTTGGGTCCCTTTCCCAGCTTCTCTCAGTGGGTTTTCTTTAGGCTCATAGCCTGGTTTGCTTTGGTTTTTGCTCTGGTTTTCTTTGAACTTGCAGCTCAGTTCTCCAACTTTTCAGCCTCAGGCCTAGTTTATATGCTTAGAAATTACTGAGGACCCTGCAGAGTTTCTGTGTATGTGGTTTACCTCTTGACAGCTAACACATTACAAATTAAAGCATCTCAGTGTTATTCTGAAGATACCCCCAAGGGTTCCTGGGCTAATGCTTTAGTTCTGCTGCTTAGATCACAGGCCTGGGGCTTGGACTCATTGGCTTCTAAAGCCCCTTTCAACTTAAAGGTCTCTGATCCTGTGATAATGAGAGGCTCCCCAGGAGCCCAGACCCCAGGACATGGGCGAGAGGGAAGGGGCTCCCTGTGTGGGTGAAAGCTCCTACCTGGGCAGCTTCCTGCTCCCCAGGCGCTGAGTTCAATTGTTTCTCTGCTTCTAGAAGGAGTATGAATGTTGTCGGGACCATTCCATTGAGGCGGTCTGGGAAAAGCCCCCTTGGCCAGCCCTTGTTACAGCTCTGTTAAGCTTCCTTTGGATTTCTTGACTGGGGAAGTAGATGTGTTACTCAGTGATTCGGTTGGGGGTGGCGGGGAAGGATGTGGAAGGGGATCGTCTAGCTCTGTGAGTGCAGCTGGAACATTTCAAGTTATTCTTGTAATGGAAGCAAAACTTCTGGGAGCAGTGGAGGCAGGAGCTGTGGCTCTAATCAGGGCATTGTTACAGGAATTCCCCTTCTGTATATACAGTTAGACCCAATAAAATGGAACCAGGAACTTAATTGGTGAAATTTTAAATGATCCCACAACATCTGGTGGTTCATTTATGACTCTGGCCATATGTGTCCCATTAGCACATCAGCTTGTCCCTCTCATTGTGAAGTTAATCATTAAATTATTAAGAACAAGCCTTTCCAAATCACAGAGGAGTGTTTACAGACCGTCGCTCTTCTTCCTATGTTCAGGCCCCAGCTGACCCTGTCCATTTAGCCATGACTTGTTTGGCAGAGCCTGACCCTTTTTTGTTGCCCCATAGGGCCCGGCCCGTCATCACAGTGGATGTCTCCATCTTCCTCCCAGACTCCATCAACATCACGGCACCCCAGTGCTATGATGGCCAGCAGTCGGTGAACTGCCTCAATGTCACCACCTGCTTCCGCTTCCGAGGCAAGCATGTGCCAGGAGAAATCGGTAAGGAGCTTGTTCTGTCCTGGGAAAGTCCATTCACATGAGTAATGTTGATAGAGTGTCTGACATGCCAGTGGGGGTGAGGTGCGGCGGGGCTACAAAGACAACTCTGAGATAATCCTGCCCTCAAGATGCTTCCATTCTCCTTAGCTCCATAGCTCCCATGCCTTAGCAGGGGGATTGCATTTCAGCATTGTGGGCCAAGATTGTAGGTGGTCTGTGGAATTGGACCAAACGATAAAGGATCTGATGATGATAAGAATCACTGACATTAGAGAACACATAGAGAACAGTATAAAGAACTCTATACTACAGGCATGATTGATCTCCATTTTATAGAGGAAGAAACAGGCTCAGAGAGACGAAATGGCTGGACTAGGGTCATGTGCCTGGTAACTGTTGGAGGGAGGATTAGAAGCCAGGTCCTCCTAGCTGTCAAGGCCAGAACTCCATCCAAGACACGTTGTTCTTTGTCACTTGTAGAAGTTTTTGCAGTTAGTAGGCCCAACAGATAAAGTCTTTCTTTTTTGAAAAGCCATGACCTGTTTTCTCCTTCTTCCTCTCTCATAGGGATATTCTCAGTTAGTTTATATTGAAGGAAGAAAAGATTTTTAGTCTAGTGAAGAGCCAACTCAAGGGGGACATGAGAGCTGTCATCTCAGAGGGTTATCATGTGGAAGAGAGATTGGATTCTTCTTCTTCAGCTTGGGCCCCAAAGATTGAATTAGGAATAATGGCCTCCAGTTTAGGATTGGAGTCAGGAAAAGACAGATTTCCTAAAAATCAGAGTTGTCCCAGTGTGTAATGGGACTACTTTAGGTGGTCATGGCTTCTCCCTCACTAGAAGTCATTAAACAAAGGTTAGATGACCATTATGTGTTATAGGGGGGTGTTTGGGGTGGGGCATAGGTTAGAATTCTGAGGCAGAAGTAGGAAGAGTTTGTTACTCTGTCTTTGTCTCTCTTTCCATTTATATGTGTATCTATTTTTTTTTGTGTTTCTGTCTCTGACTCTCTTTAATCCATCAATCCACTTATCCATCTATTCAACCATCTATCCAATCATCCATCCATCCACCCATCCATCTATTCATCCATCCAACCATCCATCCATCCATCCATCCATCCATCCATCCATCCATCCATCCATCCAACCATCCAACCATCCATCCTTCCATCCATCCATCCATCCATCCAGCTAAAAACAAAGACTGTTTCCCCAAGCCTACAAGGACCAAGCAGACCCCCCACTGCAACAGCTGTTCAGAGAGTGAGTGTTTGTCTCCCAGAAATGCTGTAACTTGAGCCTGGGAGTGGGTATGGCTGAGACAAAGGGACACCCCTTTTTGCCTGTTGCATATACTCTGTCACTGAGCATGGGGAGAGAGGCGAATTCTTGGCAAGCCTAGAATGTTACACTCTAGGAGAGGAGACAAAGGTTGGGAGCTATAGCAGAGGCCGGGTGTTTTCACCAGGGATCCAGCAGCCCCAGAAGGATTCTGATTCTGGAGTGTTAAATAGTTTAGAAGGTGCCAATATCTTATGAGCCAGTGGGGCTAGTGTCCCCCATTTCTGAGCCAGGAGAGTTTGTTTACTCTTGCACCATAAGGGACTGGACAAGTGGCATGGACTAAAATCATGCACATGGCAACTTTTTATTAGGAGCAGCAGGGAAACGAAGCCAGAACATCTGTGCATTTACATGAACACAGGGGAAACAAATGTAGAAGTCTTTTCTTTTCCGTTTTTATTTGAAAGAAGGAGCAGAGAGGAGACAGGGAAGAAAGCAGGAGACGTTGATGAAGGCTTGGGGCATGCCTGGATTTGCTTAGCTCTTTCTAGGTTAAAAAAAAAAAGAAATGTTTTTAGTGAATTTGCTATTTCCTCACACACAGAAGAAACTCTTTTCCATGCTGTGTCTCTGTTACCCTGGATCTGTTATTTTTTTTCTTTTTGGAGGGGCCAGGGCAGGGCAATTGGGGTTAAGTGAGTTGCCCAAGGTCATATGGCTATTAAGTATCGAGTGTCTGAGGTCAGATTTGAATTCAGGTTTTCCAGACTCCAGGGCTGGTGCTCTATTCACTGCACCACCTAGCTGCCCCTGGATCTGTTTTTCTGTCTTTCTCCTACACACTCTTTGATTCTTCATTTTATTTTCTATTTCATCTGAAAGAATAAAAACATATTTATATGATACTTGAAATTTTACCAAATACTTAATTTTATTTAAAATACAGTTTATTCACCGGCCCTGGAGTCAGGAGTTCAAATCTGGCCTCAGACACTTAACACAAAAACTAGCCATGTGACCTTGGGCAAGTCACTTAACCCCAATTGCCTTCCAAAAATAAAAAATAAAATACAGTTTATTGATTTTTTTTTTTGCAAGACAGTTGGGGTTAAGTGACTTGCCCAGGGTCACACAACTAGTAAGTGCTTGTTAAAAACAAACCATCAATGTCACTTCCCAAAGCCTCCCCTCCCCTCTAGCCCCCAAGAACCTTCTCTTCTGATGTATAGCCAAGGGGAACAGCTCAACACGGTGCCCAGGTCTGAAAACATGCCTCCCTTCCCTCCATCTCTTTGCCAGTGTGCTTTGCCATTGAGTCCTCTGAAGGCCTAGCTGGCTGCCTCTTTGCCCAGCATCCAGAAGCCCTCTTTTGCTTTCTTCCATATGATTGTGGTTGTCATGTAAATTCTTCTCCATCTTCTGCTTTCTTCCTTCTTTGTCAGTCAATGAGCATTTATTAAATGTGTTGGGAGCATTAGGGCCATAGGCAATACCGTGGGCCCTGCCCTCAAGGAGCTCACAGTCTAATGGGGAGACATCATGGAAATGACTCAGTACTACAAGATCCATGGAGCATGCAGAAGGTGGTCTGAGGGAGGAAGGTACTGAGTAAGAGCTTGGGGAGCCCGGGCCAGGCCTCCCGCAGAAGATGGAATTGGGACTGAGTCTCTAAGGAAGCCCAAAAAGCAACGGGGCAGAGGTGAGGAGGGATGCCAGTGAAGGGGCAGCCAAGTGACGGTGTGCCAGGGGCATGGAGCAGGACGTAGGCCAGCGGGCTTGGGCCTTGGAGAGGGTGTGGAGAGGAAGAAAGTAGAATGAGGCTGCCCAGGTAGCCAGGGCCAGACTGGGAGGGCTTTGGGTGCCCCAGGGCTGAGTTTGTAGCTGAGACTGGGGGTCCTAGGGAGTGGGACATGGACAGCCCTCTGCTGTTGGAGAATCACCTTGGCAGCAGCTGTGTGGAAGCCAGACCAGAGCAAGGAGAGGCATGAGACAAGGAGGCCAGCCAGGGGCTGCTGTAGTGTAGAGTGCTAGACTCAGAATCAGGAGAACTGAGTTCAGATCCTGCCTCCTACTTCCCAGTTATGAGACAGCCTCTCTGATCTTGGTTTCACCATCTGTCAGATGGTGATAATAGCACCTACTCTACTCTTGAAGCTGCCTCTCTGTAACAGCCCTCCCAGTTCTAAGCACATAGTCCATGCACAGAGAATGTTGGCCTGGGTAAATACCCAGAGAATGGTGGACGTGAGCCTAGTCCTGAGTGCGGGAAGTACAGAAACTCCCAGAGACTCCTCCAGACTTATGTGTCATACTTGGTCTCTGGCTCCATCCCTGACCTCCGGCTTTCAGAGATTTAGGAAAAGGAGACAAAGTCCTTGTCTGAAAATGGGAACTAGGGTACAGAGTTGGGACTGAGGAGAGAGGAACACAGCAACAACGAAAAATGGGCATTTTTATGGGCTTCAAGGCTTGCAAAGCTGTTCCCGACATGTCTTACTTGATAACCAATAATGAGCTAGCATCTATATGGTACCTGAAGATTTGCAAAGCATTTTACAGATATCTCGCTTTGTCTTTCCAACAACCCTGGGAGATAGACGATATTATCATCTCCATTTTATAGCTAAGGAAACTGAGGCAGACAGAAATTAAGTGGTGTTACCTGAGTGTCTAGGAGGGGATTTGAACTCGGGTCTTCCTGACGGCAGGTCCACTGGACCACCTAGTTGTGAGGTCGGGGTTATTCCCTCCGTTTTAGAGCCAAGGAAGCTGAGGCTCTGACAGTCATACAACTGATAAGTGTGAGAGGTGGAATTCAAAGCACAGGCTTGGTCAGCTTTGGGTCTAGAATTATGGTATGGCAGAAAGAGCACTGGCCCTGGAGTCATAGAAATCTGGACTGCACTATTTCCTTCCTACTAAGTGACCTTGGCAAAAGCCTGTCTCCTGACAGGTCCCTAGTTTCTTCAGGGCTGTCCCAGATGACCTGTGAAGCCCTCCCTGTGTTCAGTCTGGGATCCTGTACAAACACTTCCTTTCTCAGCACAGAGATGGGAGTTGAGTAGTAGGATTACTAAAGTGCCTTGGTTGTGCTGCGTACATGAAAGTGTGACTCTATGCAGGGACCTATGGCACCATCTCAGGGATCATACCCATGCCATTCCAAACCCTAGTAAAGAAAAAGATCAGAAACCAGAGGCTCCTGCCAAAGAGTGGGCTAGAATAATACAGGGACTCTGGTGTCCTTCGAGCCCACCCAGAATCCATTCTTATTTTGTACTTTGATTTAAAAAAAATCTGGTCCTAGGAGTCCATCAGGAATCCAGTGTGAAAAGTCTCTCCACTGATGTAGTTTGACCACTCATCTCTAAGCTGGAGTCTCAGGAAGTTGCCTGGGAGCAAGAGGAGGGATTTGTATGTGTCAGAAGTAGGCCCTGAGCCTAATTTCTTCTCTTCTGTGAACTCCCCTGTCTCTTGTGTACCATGGAATTCACGTTTTAATGCACATTAAAGCAAACTGTGAGACGAGGGGCTTAGCCAACCTTTGTCTTTCCCCACCGAGTGCTCAGTGGAGCTTTGAACCTGTTTCTGGATAGTCTCTTGGCCCTTGGCCCTGGTGAAAGTTCCAGACAGATATTTCTAGTCAGAGTGGTTGTGTCTGGATGGAACAGTCTGTGGGAGTCTGGGAGGGAATGTGGTTTCCATGATGCGCCAGGCACTGGGTGTCCCATCGGTGTTTCCCTGAGTACATGGGAAGCAGGAGCTCAGCTAAACAGGCTGCCCAGTACTCATGGGATAGTCCTCATCAGATGTGCTTGTTTGAGAAGCAGTGAGTTTGTGGAGTGATCTCTCCCTACCTCTAGAAGGATGAGATTCTTGGGACTGATGTCTCTGGGTGCTAATGGATCCGTTCTCCATTCCTCTAGCTGGGATCTGGGTGTCTTGGCTTCTCAGTCAGAGGGGCCGATGGGAATCCATTTATGAGTTAGGACATTGGGCTGCTTAGTACTTGAACACTTTGTGGGGTAGAAGGGACTTCTGTAGAAAAAGGTGCCCACCATGGACTCTGGCCAAACTCCTCTGACCACTGGTGGGAGATTTGATTCAAAAATAAGCGTTTATTAAGCGCTTACTGACCCAGAACTCTGTTTCTTAGCCAGCACCACATGGTTTTGATTAATACTTTGTAAAAGGGAATGACTAGGCCACCCTCCTTCATATTTCTTTCATTAATTCCCTTGAGATTCTTGACCTTTTGTTCTTCTCAATGAATTTTGTTTCTGTTTTTTCTAGCTCTACAAAACAATTCTTTGGTAGTTTGATTGGTATGGTACTGAGTAACTGAACCAGTTTAGGTAGAATTGTCATTTTTACTATATTGTCTCAGCCTTCCCAACTAATGTTATTTCTCCAGTCATTTTGATCTGTCTTTATTAATGTGAAAAGCGTTTTGTAATTGTGTTTAATAGAGTCCCTGGGTTTGTCTTGGCAGGTAGACTCCAAGTATTTCATGTTGTCTGTAGATATTTTGAATGGAATTTCTCTATCTTTTGCTACTGGGTTTTATTGGTAGTATGTAGAAATACTGATAGTTTATGTGGATTTATTTTCTATCCTGCAACTTTGCTGAAGTTGTTAATTATTTCAATACCTCTCCTTCTCTTTCTCTCCAAAGGAAGGTAAATTTTGATGGTCAGAAGCTGTCCACTTAACTTGGGATTTACTACCTAGATTCCTTCCTTCCCTTCCCTTCCCTTCCCTTCCCTTCCCTTCCCTTCCCTTCCCGTCCCGTCCCGTCCCGTCCCGTCCTGTCCCTTCCCGTCCCTTCCCTTCCCTTCCTTTCCCGTCCCGTCCTTTCCTTTCCTTCCTGCAGTAGGCCCCTGGCCAAGCTCCACTTACTGGCTGTAAATTGGGTCCTCTGGCCTTACAGTGAATGTCAGTGCCAGTTGTTGCTCCTTGCAACAGCAAACCTCAGGGTCTCCCCCTCCTAGCTTGACTTTTTTTCTTTCTCTTTTTCTAATTAAAGAAGCTATCCCTTGACTCACTTCTTAAAGAGGCCTATTCACTCTCTGCGAGTACCTGCAAAGGCTTTAGTGAAAAAGGGCCATGGTCTCCCATTGCATCCTGAGTCATCTCCAGTTGTCCTGATCTATATCTGGCCACTGGTCCCAGATGGCTCTGGAAGAGAAAAAGAGGCTGGTGACCTTGCACAGTCCTCTCTCACTCAAATCAAAGTCAACTGCAAGTCACGTCATCATTTCCTCGATGCCATGGTCCTCTTCAAAAACTAAGGACAAATTGGAGTTGACCATCCTATCATTTATAAAAAGTGATAGTTTTGTTTCTTCATTGCCTATTCCAATTCTTTCTTTTTCTTGTCTTATTGGTATAGCTAGCATTTCTAATGTAATGTTGAATAATAGTGGCAATAGTGGACATCCTTGCTTCACCACTGATATTACTGGGGTGAAGTTTATCTAATATTGGGATAAATTGTTCCTTAAATATTTGGTAGAATTCACTTGTAAAACCATTTTGTTCTGTGGATTTTTCCTAAGGGAGCTCGTTGGTGGCTTGTTCAACTTCTTTTTTCTGGGATAGGGTTATTTTTCTATTTCTTCTTCTGTTCATCTGGGCAATTTGTATTTTTGTAAATATTCATCCATTTCACTAAAACCTGGCATATAATTAGATAAATTAGTTCCTAATAATTGCTTTAATTTTATTTTCATTGGTCATTCATTCATTTCATTTTTGGTACTGGTAATTTGGTTTTGTCTTTCTTTTATTTATTTATTTATTTATTTATTTATTTTTGCTTTTTGGAGGGCAATTGGGATTAAGTAACTTGCCCAAGGTCACATAGCTAGGTTTTTTTTTTTGTTTGTGTGTGTTAAGTGTCTGAGGCCGGATCTGAACTCAGGTCCTTCTGACTCCAGGGCCGGCACTCTACTCACTGCGCCACCTAGCCACCCCTGTCTTTATTTTTAAAAATCAAATTAACTGATGTTTTATTTTACTGTTCCCCCCCATAAAATCAGCTCTTAGTTTTATTGATTAGTTCATTGTTTTTTTTTTTAAACTTTCATTTTTGTTAGTTTTCCTTTGATTTTCAGGATTTCCACTTTGCAATTTAATTGGGCATCTAAAATTTGTTCTTTTCTAGTTTTTTAAAAAATGGCATATGCTTTATTGATCTTCTCTTTCATTGATATATACATTTAGAGATATAAATTTCACCCTAAATATTTCTTTGGTTGTATTCCACAAATTTTGGTATGTGGTCTCATTATTGTTATTCTCTTATGAAATTATTCATTGTTTCTCTGATTTGTTCTTTGACCCACTCATTCTTTAGGATTAGATTATTTAGTTTCCAATTGATTTTAAATCTATGCTTCCACAGCCCTTCATTAAATGTATTTTTTATTGCATTATGGTCTTAAAAGGATGCATTTAATATTTCTGCTTTCCTGAATTTGGTTTTGAGGTTTTTATGCCCTAATATATAGTCAGTTTTTGTGAAGGTGCCATATCCAGTTGAGAAAAAGGTATACTTCTTTCTATTCCCATTCAGTTTTCTTCAGAGATCTATCATATCCCTCACCAATTTCCTCTTCACTATAAAAGTCTTTCCTTGACCACCTCTTTTATGTGAATTAATTTTCCCCACCCTTCTATCTCCTTTCCCCCTCTCCCAGAGTATTCCTCTTTCTTGCCCATCTATTTTTTTTTTTTACATTGTCTCAGTATAATCAACTCACTCCCTTACCCTTTTTCTATGGAGAATCCGTCTAATTCCTCTAATAATGACAAAGTCCTTAGAAGTTAAATATGTCATTGTCCCATATAGAAATGTGTTTAACCTTACTGAGTCCCTTATGACATCTCTTTTGTGTTTACTTGTTTATGCTACTCTTGAGTCTTGTATTTGAAAGACAAAGTTTCTATTGATTGCTGGTCTTTTCATCAGGAATGCTTGAAAGTCCTCTATTTAATTAAATATCCATTTTTTCCCTTGAAGGACTTATTGTTGTAGGATAGTTGCTCTTGGTGGTAATTCTAGCTTTTTTGCCATCCAGAATATCCTATTCCAAATCCTCTGCTTCTTTAAAATGGTATCTTCTAAATCTCATGTGATATTGATTGTAGTTCCACAATATTTGAATGTTTTCTTTCTGGATGCTTCAGATATTTTCTTTTTGACCTGGCAGCTCTGAATTTGGCCATAATGTTCCTGGGAGTTTTCATTTTGGGATTGGTGATTGGTCGATTCTTTCAATTTCTATTTTACTCTCTGGTTTTATAATATGAGGGCAATTTTCATTTATAGTTTCTTGAAATAAGACGTCTAGCTTCTTTTTTGATTGTGGCTTTCAGGTAGTCTAATAATTCTTAAATTATCTCTCTTCCATCTATTTGCCAGGACAGTTGTTTTTCCAATGAGGTATTTCAAATTTTCTTCTATTTTTTTCATTCTTTTGATTTTGTTTGATATGTTATAGACTCATTATTTTTCACTTGCTCAATCTTAATTTTTAAGGAATTATTTTCTTCAGTGAGCTTTTGTACTCTTCTTTTTCCATTTGGCTGATTCAGCTTTTTAAGGAGTAATTTTCATCAGTGAAGTTTTGTACCTCTTTTTCGCATTTGACCAGTTTGATTTTTAAAAATGTTATTTTCTTGAATATTTTTGTGCCTCTTACCAAGCTGCTAATTGTCTCTTCGTTTTCTTCATTTTCTCTCATTTCTTTATTGTATTTTTCCTCTGCTGCTCTTTTTTTAATTTTTACAATAATTTTTTAGTTCTTCAGGGAATTCTTGTTGGGCTTGTGTCCAATTCACTTTTTTTTTTCCTTTGAGGCTTTGCTTGCTTTCTTTTCATTTCATTGTTTTCTTCTGAGTTTATGTCTTGATCTTCCCTGTCACCATGAAGCTTTTTTATGGTCAGATTATTACTTTTTTGTTTGCTCAATTTTCTCCCCTATTTCTTAATTTGGAACTTTATATTAATGTTGGGCTCTTTTCTCAGTGTATAGGGGCAGGGGCTCTGTCTCTAGACTCAGACTTTTTTGCACTGCTATTTCCAGAGCTAATTCTGGGAATCTGGAAGTTTTTGATGCTTCTAAGGTGATGTGACCTAGAGAGGGATGTGGTCATTGCTCTCCTGGTCTTTGCTCTGGTCCTTACCCTGGAAGGGACCCTGATCCCTTGGGTGCTGCTCCTCAGGGCCCCTGCTCCCTTGGGACCAAAAATGACACTGCCCCCTCAGAGTCCCAGGCTCAGTTCCAAGGCACTTTAGGTCTCCTTGGCAGGGACTCTGAGGGCAGGTTTGGGGGCCATGCTCTTTCAGGAGTTACCCAGGATGTGCCAGCTGGAACTCTGCTGCTCTCCCAGTTCTCTCTGTTCCTAGAATATTTCCTGAGATTCCCTGCAGTTTATCCTGCCTGTATCTTGTTTGCATATGGCTGTTTTCCTGTTCTCTTGAAGACAGGGCCCGTCCTTTGCCTTTATTGTATCCCTAGCACTTGGCATAGTGCCTGGTACATAGTAGGCACTTAAAGGTTTGTTGACTTAACCTGGAAACACAATAGGTCATCATGGTAATGTCGATCATTGCCTTAGAGAGTTACACTCACAGTTTAGGAGGCTTAAAATAAAAAAAAAGATAACTGTCATTTGTAGGGTGTTTGGTTACCTTATTTGAATCCCGTAGCAGCCCTCTGAGGTTTGGGCTACAGGGATTGTGATGCCCATTTTATGGATGAGCAGACTGAGACTCAGACAGTTAAATGATATACCCAAGGTCACACTGCTAGTGGGTGTCAGAGGTGGGATTGGAAACCTTGGTTTTCTTGATCCCATAGTCCAGTCCAGACATGGTAGGATATGCTGTCTCTGTGGAAGTTGGCTTTGTCCTTAGAGGGTCCTGATCCTAGCTGGCCCTTGATAGTGGTCACCTCTGTCCCCTGATCATTGAGATTCTTCACTTTTACTGTGCTCTGGAACCCTTGGGCAGGCTGATGAGATCCATGGTCCCTTTCTCAGAATCAGGTTTTTAAACTCATGCAGTAATATATCTATGATTATGGAGGAAACCAGATTATATTGAAGTATGGTCATCCAAATATTAAAAAAAATGAATTCAGAGACCTCAGGTTCTAAGACTCCTTGTCCTTTCTTCATTAGAAGTTGGCTGGCCACTACATCGGGGACTCCTTCTTTCAAGGATGGATTGGACTCCTTGGCAGCCAAAGTCCCTTCTCCTTGCAAATTCCCACGCCATGGCTCTCTGCTGGAGTGTGGCCACCTAGACACTTGCTGTCTTGCAGAATTTCGGACCTGGGACCAGGAAACCAGAATTGAAAGAAGGAAGTCATGAGGTTTCCGTGGTCCCCATGGCTCCCCGGCATATAAACAAATACCAAGGCAGGACTGTGGGGAAGGGGCTGTGGCCCCAGACGGGGAAGTGGACGCCCAGGAGGGCGAGATGCCTATGAGCTATTGGCCAGATCAGGAACTAAGCTTCAGCTTCTTCTTTCTGTCTCGTGTGTGTGTGTGTGTGTTTGCTATGAAAAGCACTTTCGGAGACTGTTCCCCTTAGATGTCATGGCAAACAACAATCTAATGCCCTACATTCGCTGGAGGGACTGGTCAGCAAAGCTTCCTGTCCGGGTATGCTCGATTCACTGGGACAGTCACAAATGAGCTCACTCAGTCTGAATAATACTCACGGTTCCAATCTGCTGCGCACCCCTCCCCGATCTGCAGGGTGCTTTACAGAGCTCATTTTAGTTGGTCTTCACAGCAGCTCCTCTCATTATCCTCATTATACAGATGGAAACACGGAGGCTAAAGGAAGCCGGACTCATTGAGGGTCTCACAGCTGATGATGTCTCTGAGGCAGGGCTCAGATTCAAGTCTGCTTCCCTCTGAGGCCCGAGTTCTCTCTGTTATACAGCCTAGCTGCTGAGTCTTGAAAGGGGTGCAGCTTAGGTTTATTGCATCATAATTTGGATCTGGAAGGGACTGTAAAGACCATCTGATCTAACAACCATCTCACTTACATATGAGGAAACTGAGGTCCCCCAGCAGTGATTTGCCTGACATCACCAGGGGAGTGGGTAGCAGAGGAAATATCTGATCTGTGTCCTCTCCAGCTAGGAGATGTGGTGGCCAGTTGAGTTCCTTCTCACTAGACCTTATTGGACTTTTTCCTCTACTCATGCTCTGTCTTAATCCTCTTTTCTCCCCACAAAGAGGGCTTCTAAGAGCTTGTTCCCGGGAAACTCTGTCAGACTAGCATCCCTGGAAGTTTGATGTAATCCTGTAGTGGAAATCTCAGTCAGTTGATGGGAATGAATTGAAACTCGCTAGGAGAGATGAGAATATGAAATGTTCCAAGGCAGCTGGCTGCCTGCTGGCCCAGCCCCTGGTTTGGGACCTTCTGGAGGCAGCTGGGACCTAGCAGGAGGGGAAAAATCCCTGACTCACGGCAGTCTGAGCTTTTCACCCCCTTGACGTCATTGGCTCTGGGGCTGCTCAGAGGAAAGCTGGAAAATGGGGGCCTGTGCTGGGGGGAAGCATGGCCTAATGAGAACCAGCGGGGCCTGCTGTCCTCGAGGGGAGGGGCTGACTTTGCTTAGAGGCTCCTCTCTAGGGCTGAGGGGGCCACCTGGATGGAGTCCAAGCCCATGGCGAGCCACGGCACTAGCCTAGTCTCTGAGTGGCTGGAGACTGACCAAGTGTTTATCTGCACCATCCAGGAGTCCTGAGGGTTTGATTGCAAATAGTCTTACAGTGTTATATGCACCAATGCAACTGAGGGCCTCAGTGGCTACTGTATTTCCTCTCTGTTTTCTTTGGTGAGGAATAATGGGAAGGCTTTGCTGCCCGGATGGGGCTGAGATGGGCCGGTGTCCCAGAGAGAAAGAGAAAGTCGTGACCCTGAGCCCGTCACCTCCTCCTGAGGTGATTTGCCCCATCCACTGTGGTGACTCCTCTATGAGAGGTTCTGATTAGAGGTCACCATCACCCCTTTGTAGTGCTTAGAGATCTGCAAAGCAATGTACCTGTATTATCTCATCTGAAAGTTACAGTAGCTGCCTGAATGTTCTCTTTCCCTCTATGGTTCAGCCTCCGGGGAGCTGGCAAAATCATCTTCTTGAGGCCTCCAGGGCTCCCCGTGGCCTCCAGCAGAAGAGCCAGCTCCAGTGAAGGTGCTAAGACGTTTACAAAGTTCTTTATGCAGATGCAGTGGTGAGGGAATGGAGGCTGAGAGAGCTTAAAAGGACAGGTGCCTAGAGCTCAGTTATTTCCCAGCACTACAGAAGATGCCATGGGGCTCGATCCTTTCCTAGGAACTGGCCCAGAGTTCAGCAGAATGAATTAGAGCTTCCCCAGCAGAGCTGATGGACCAATCAGTGAGCATTTATGGAGTGCTTGCTGTGTGCCAGGCACTGTGCTAAACCCTGGGGAAAGTGCAGAGCCAATCCCTGCCCTCTAGGAGCTTATGTTCTAGAGCATGTGTGGCACAGAGGTTAAGGCAGCGGACTTGGCGTCAAGATCTGGGTTCCGATCCTTCGCTGGGTGACCCTGGGAAGACCACTTGACTTCTCTTTGCCTCAGTTTCCTCATCTGCAAAATGAGTTTGGGCTTGACCTTTAAATCTTTCATTCTGTGATTCACAAGAGACTTACTAAGTAGGGAGGGGGTAGTGTAAGCATGGAGGGCACTCGTAGCTGGTGAGGGGGCATGTAGCAGGGACAGGCGAGGGTCTGCAGAGGGTGGAGTAGGATCTGGAAGAGTCCGGGAGGATGCAGTGATAGTGATACCTCAAGCACCATTCCCAGGATCCTGTGCCCTAGGAAAGAGCCTAGTGATTTCTCATGCAATCCCTTCTTTTTACAGTTGAGTAAACTGGGTCTCAGGAAGATTAAATGGTTTACCCAGGGTCACCAATAAATGAAATGGAATTCCAAGCCCACTCTGTCGCCATCCTTGGGACCTTGGCAGGGGAGCTTCGAGCTGTCCCTTTTTTCCTTTGTCACTCCTTTTGTCTCTTAGGGAGTTCATTTGTAGAACAAAAAATAGATTGGGCATGATAAAAAAGAAACACAGAAACCCCCAAACAAAAATCCGGTGTGGGGCCTCAGAAAGCTTTTTTCTGCTGTCTTTGGAGCAAGGTCCATCTACATGAGTTTGTCATTAGCAGACATAGGAAACATCCACACGGTCTTGTTCTCTCTCTGCTATGCTTATTGGTGGGTCTGGAGCTGACATTTCAATAGCGCTTGAAGGTTGGCAAAGCTCTCTACAGACATGATCTCATTTGATCCGTGTGTGGGCCTGGGTCTGATACCAGTTGGACTGGCTCTTTTCCTAGGTCACTGGGTCACTGTTATGTTTGTGATGGAAGACCCGCCCCCCTGGGGAATGCACTCCTCTTAGTCCCTCATTACAATATCAGCACAATTGCTCAGTCCCCTGGAGACCCCCCTCCTGAAGCTCCAGCATTTCTTGAGGTCAGTGCACGGAGGTGGCCTCTTGACCTCCCCAGGGTTCTCGTCTGGGTGTCTGCCAATCTTGGTGGTGAACGAACAGAATCCCAGAGTGGCAGGGGCTCAGGAAATCCATTAGCCAAAGAAGAAATGTTCCCTGGGGCAGCCACTGAGGATGCTTCCGGTCCCTTCCTCCCCAGGATTGATTGCTTTGATATTATTAAAAGCCAGGGCAGGCACCTGTACTTCTAATCCTAAGTCAGTGCTTGCTGATGGAATTGCCTCTCTTAGTTAATGAAAATCGAGGGAGAAGCTGGGCGGGGGCGTGTGTGTGGTCAGCCCTGGCCAGGGCAGGGCTCTGTAAAACGTGGCCTGGATTTTTGACCTTGTGTTTCTTCTCAGTGAGTGAGATAATCTCCATGTTTGGTTGGGCCCAGGCTGTTGTTCTTATGTTAGAAAAGGATAATAGTAGTAGTGGAAGTAGTAGCGGTAGTGGCAGTGAGGCCACTGAGGTGGTGCAGTGCATAGAGCACTGGGCCTGAATTCAAATACCGCCCCAGATACTTAGTAACTGTGTGACCCTGGGAAAGTCTCTTCACCCTGTCTGCCTCAGTTTCCTCATCTGTAAAATGAGCTGGAGATGGGAATGGTAAATCACCCCAGTATCTCTGCTAAGAAAGCCCCGATGGGGTCATGGAGAGTCAGACCTGACCAACAATAACAACAAAATATGGTGTTACGGTTGAGTTCACAAAGCCAGCGTCACAATTCCAAGATGGCAGACGAGGTTGGCAGTTTGACTGAAAAAAGAGTGGGCACTTGAGTGGCTTTAGGCTCCCTGTGACGTGGCAGCTCCAGGATTGTGTCACTAGATTGTGCTTCTTGGAATAAGAAGGCAGAGAAAACCTTCGTTCCCCGCCTGCTCAGATCACTCTGGGGGTGTCGTGTTCAGTCTGGGAACCAGAGTTTAGGAGATACATTGGGGAAGTGCGGAGTGTCTGGGGGCTGGCAGCTGGGATTGGTGAAGGGCCTGGAGGCCATGCCCTATGAGGATCACTTGAGTGACTGGTAACATTTTCTCCTGGAGAAGAGAAGACTCACATATTTGAAGGGTTGTCCCTGAGAAGAGGGGTTGGATCTCTTCTGCTTTCCTGGCAGGAAGTACTAGGAACAATAGGGGGAAGCTTAAAGAGGCCAATTGGAGTTGAAGAGAAGGGAAATCCTTCCTAGAGCCAGAGGCTGGCTAGAGCAGAGGGGCTTCCTTGGGAATTCCTCCTTGTTGGAAGGGTTTGGGCACAGGTTGCATGACCAGTCTGGGGGTGTGTGGTAGAGGCTGTCTGATCCGACCGTGCTCCAGGGATGCCAAGAGGTGCCTGGCAGAGTCCTTTTCTTTAGGGTCTATGTGGGGTCTAAGGCACAAGATGGCAGCCCTCTCATCACTCAGTGTGTCCTTCTCGTTACAGAACGAGTTATGGTTTCTTTATTGGCATCTTCTATAAGAGTGGAAGTGAAAGCTACAGTCATGAGGCAGGGTGGAACAGTGGAAAGAGCATAGTATATAGCATCCTGGGACTTAGCCGTCATCTCCATATGGGGCGTCACTTCAGGTGGGGCCTTTGTTTCCCCAGCTGTAAGATGAGCCCTCCCAGGACATTTGTCCTTGAGAAGGATTTTGATTTGTGTTTCATTCAATGAGTGTGCCATGCCACGTTACTCATGGGAATTCCCGAGTTCAGGAATTGGCAGGGGCCTGCTTCTCGTGAGGGTGGAACACCAACCTCACCCCACTTGTAGCCCTTTAAAAGAATTGTGACTTTGGTGGGAGTTGTGTGCTAAAGCAACTTCAGCGTCAGTGACAGGATCACAGAGTGCCTGCTGTGTGTGTTATCTGGGGGACCCTGAGCCTCCCCTTCCTGTGGCTCAGCCAGAAGTAGAACTAGTATGGACTAGAAGATAGAAAGAAGGAAAAGGGAGTGAGGGAGTCTGCTTTGGGAGCAGTGACCAGGGCACTCCAAAAGGGCTTGCAGTTGCTTTATGAAGTCAATATGATTTTGTGGGGAGAAGTAGATTTTGGGGTGATTGGGGTGGAGGGCCTGGGAGGATAATCGCCCTTTCTGCATTATTGCATGTCAGCAAGCATTGAGCTCCTTTCAATTCAGTTCAAAAAGCACTTTCTAAGGGCATTTTCTATTTTTATTAGTATCATTTCTTTTTGCATCATCTCCATTTCCCACTGTACGCCTCCTTCCTCCTCTCCTCCCACTCCAAACAAGCAGTTCCTTAGTACAGAGAATAAAAAAGGAAGAAAAAAACAGCAAAACTAAGCAGCAAATCACAAAAGCCTGGCATTTTTAATGCAGTGTTCTGTACCCACAGGCTCTCACCTTGGCAAAGAAGCAGGGAGAGTATGATCAGAAGTGAGGGACAGGAAGAGTTGAGGCTGACTGAGCTTGCCCACCTGGCTGACTGGGAGGGTGGTGGCAGTGACCTCCACCAAAATGGGGAAGTTGGGAAGAGGAAATTTTGGGGGAAATAATAAAGAGTTTTGTCGTTCTCTTGGATTTCCTCCAGTCACTGAAGCTTTCTCAAACTTGGGTCCGACGTCCCAGTGTTAAGTGATGCCTCTTCATGGCGGTCAGGAATCAGCATACGGGGCATAGGTCAGGTCACTGATCCAGTCACATCTGTGAAGACTAGTGCTGCATGGCCAAGTCTGGCCTGTGGTGTCCTTTGAGAGAGAGGAAGTGGACATGGGCTATAATACGATATTAATATTGATCATGAGAATGCGTATCCCCAGGGCAGTTGAAGCAACGTGGGCAGTAGAAATAGATTTGAACTGGAAATCAGAAGACTTGGGTTTGGATACTTCCTCTGGCATGTACTAGCTTTGTGACCTGGGTCACCTCTCTGGGTCTCATTTCCCCATCTGTAGAATGAAGACATTGGATTGGGCTAGATAACTGCTAAGTTCCCATCCAATTCCAAGCCTGTGATCCTAAGTACATTTGCTCCTACGATCCTGCAATCAATCTGGCTTTCATCACAAATGGAGAATAAATATAGGATTTAGAGTGAAGACTCAAAAGACACAGTAATCTTTACTTGGAGACATTTCCTCTGGAGATGTCTGGTTTTAGTTTCCACTTCTTACATTCCAGTTTGGAATGCTTTGTCCCAGGGTGGTCATAACATTGTCCTGATTGAAGGTGTCTAGTGTTCTCCTCTATACACGACACCATACAAAGATTCACCAGATCTGGTCTTTCCCCCTTGGATCAGGAGAAGATTGCATTATATCTATTCTTTTTCTGTCTATCGATAGGCTTGAATTATGTCTTGACGGCGGATGTGACCAAAAAAGAGCAGGGCCAGCAGCCTCGGGTATACTTCGTGTCTCTTGGAGAAACGATGGGGCAGGTCTCTGAGCAGATCCAGCTTTCCTACATGGAGGAGAAATGTGAGCACTACCAAGCCCATGTGAAGGTCAGTCTGAGACATCCTTCTTACGTCCTGGTTGTCATCAGTGGGGGCTTCTCTTTCCCTGTACTTATAGTGTGAAATTACCAGGGAAATTCGTCCAGGGTCATGGCCAATTCATTCACTCTTTTGACTTGTAGCAGAAGACCTTTGGGGAGGACATGCCTTAAAGTCACAATGGTCATGTTTGACGGCTCTCTGAAATTCTCTCTTGGTTGTTCTTTGAGAACAAGGCAGCCAGATAGGCAGGAAGGATCTTGCTCTGCATTCATTGGAGGGCTGTTCCATCCTTTCCCTTCCAAGGATCCTCTTGGAGAAGATATCCAGGCAGAGGCTGTCAAGTTGCCTGCCTACAAGGATGCTGGTTTTGCTAACACCTGTTGCTTTGCTTGGTATCACTGCCTTCTCATAGTGATCCCCCAATTCCAAAATAGCTATGTTTGGTTGATATTGTATTTTTTTTATCCTCCTTAATTACTTTCTGTTTATTTTGGGAGTGCACTTTTTGGGCTTCACACCTTCTCTGAATAAGCTTTAAAATATTTTCTCCTCTTGTAATTGTTTATTAAATGGACTTTGCTGTTAAGCCTGGGAGTGAGGGCCCAGCCTGTGGTTGGGATGCCTGGAGGCTGTGGTGGTGGATGGGAAAACACTCGAGTTAGAATGAGCAGATGCTGTGAACATGAAACATCAGTCATTGCAACCTCATGTACTAAGAAACCCTTTGCCAGAAGGTTAGCAAGTGTGGGCCCTGGAAAAGCAGGGGCCTTGGCGTTGGAAGATCTGCATTCTGGGCCTGCTTCCCTTATCTCTTGACTGTGTGACTTGAGTAGTGTTTTTCCTTTTTAGTCTCAGCTTTTTCACCTGTAAAATGGGCATAATAGTACCTGCCCTGCCTACTTCATGTGACTGTTGTGAGGACCAAATGAGACAATGTCTGTAGGCTCAGCAGGGGGAATCATAGGTCTTGACCTGGAAGGGACGTTTGAGGCTACCATGTTCAGCTACCTCATTCTACAGGTCAGGAGCTGAGGCAGGATCTGAGCATCATGTGCTGGAAGCGTCTGAGCAAATCTGTGGCTCCAAGACCAGTATTCTTTCCCCTCTGTCACACTTATCCAAAGAGAAGAATGAACCAGCCTCTGCCTTCAGTGATTGCCGCTCTCTCTCCCCCATCCTCTCTCCCTCTCTCCCTCCTTCTTGTGTTTAAACTCCTTGAGAAGGCTGTCTGGGATCTCTACCTTCCTTTCCTCTCACTCTTTTCTTCTCTCCACAATCTGGCTGCCAAACTGCTCTCTCCAAGGGTTTCTCAATCACCGAGCCAGTGGCTTTTCCTCAGTCCTCCTCCCTCTTGCCCTCTGAAGCTGTGGATGTTGCTGACCACCCATTTTCTTCTCTCTGTGTTCTCCCTGTTCTCTTCCTTCCTCTCTAACAACTCCTCATCCCCTCTCATTTGCTGGATCTTTTTCTAGGTGATGCCTGTTAACCATGGTTGTGTCCCAGGGCTCTGTCCTTGGCTTTCTCTCCCTCCATACAGGTCTGTTTGATGATCTCGTCAGTTTCCATAGATTAAATTATCATCTCCATGTTGATGGTTCAAATCCCTTTAACTAACTGGAACCTCTCTGCTGACCTTTAGTCTTGTATCTCTCACTGCCTCTTGGACATCTTACACTCAATGTCCCCTGGGCATCTGTCCCAAATGGAATTCATTGTCTTTCCCAGCAAACTCTCCCCTCCTCCTAACTTCCCAGTCACTGTTGATGTCTTAGATTTTGGTGTCATTCCCAACCCCTCACTCTCTCTTACTCCCATTTCTAATCTGTTGTCGCATCATGTTGGTGCTACCTTTGGAACATCACTCAAATATGGCCCCTCCTCTCCTCCGGCCCTGCCCTCACTCTAGTGCAGACCTTTGTCTCCTCGTGCTTGGACTGTTGCAATAGCTGCCGATGGGTCTGCCTGCCTCCAGTCTCTCCCCACTCCATGTCATCCTCCATTCAGTCATCAAAGTGATCTTCCTAAAACACAGGTCCAAATTTGTCACTCCCATTCAACAAGCTGCTGTGGCTCCCCACTCCCTCCAGGATCAAATACACAGTCCTTTGTCTGGCATTCAAAGACCATCACAGTCTGGCCCCAGCTGTCCTTCCAGATTTGTTGCACAATACTGGCACCCACCCCAGCCCCTTGGGCTCTGCATTCCAGCAAAACCTGCCTTGCTCTTCCTCTTCTCATGCAGCCTTCCACCTTTCATCTCTGTGCCTTTGCATGGGCTGCTGCCCATATGGAATGGGGAATTCCCCTCCCCATATCTGATGATTAGAATCCCTAGCTTCCTTCAAAGCCCAGAGCAAATGCCACCTTTTCATGTGAAGTCTTTGGGGATTCTCCCACCTGGTAGAATCCTCCTGCCAAAATGACTTCGTAGCTATATGTGCTTTGTATTCTCATGTCTTGGTATGTTCTGCTTTCTCCCAGTGGAATGTAGGCTCCTTGAGGACAGGGACATTCCCTTTTGACTTTGTGTTCTCAGCTTCTGTAGAGTGCCTCATACTTGTCAGGGACCTGATGATTGTTTATTGAATCAAATCCCTAATTCTATTATGAATCTTTTAAAATGGATCAAGACAGAAAAATTAGAATTCAGTTAAAGAAACAAAGGCAAAGCCACAATGCAATCCATAATGAAAAAGGCGCGCTTGAACCACTGTATCCTTAAGAAAATGTCTTTCAAAATGTATCTTCTTGATCTTTCTCTGAAAAACAAAGCAATGACAAAAACAGCTAACTTAATTGACGTATCAGAGAACCCCCACCTTGATGTCTGCTTCAGCAGACAAGGACAGCACGTGTGTTCAGATATTGTCTGTTATTAGCACAAGGACCAGAGAAGCCTGGGTTTGGAGCTTAAAAGGACCTCAGAGGCCGTTTGTCCAAGCCCTTGTTCTACAGATGAAGAGGTCCAGAGAGGAGAAGGGCCCTGTCTGAGGTCATGCAGGTTGTCAGCAGCAGAATTAGGATTCAAACCCAGCTCTCTGACCCCCAGATCCAACCCCCATCCCCTGTGCCTTGATGAAGATCATGCGTCCACAGTGAGACGCTTTGTGGAATCCACTAGAGAGGCACAGACTATAAACAAACATGCATAGCTTGAGAATCGATATCCGCATTAACCACCGCTTAAGATGCCACATATTTGGGGCATGAGAAGTGGTTTTCCTACCCAGAATTTTCTGGATTCCAACGGAGGGCTAGAGTTTAGGCAATGAGGAAATAATGATATTATCTGACTGGCTAGGTATCAGGGATGGGGACCAGCTGTGACCTTTGTGGCTTATGGTTTATCCAGCTGTGGGTAGCAGCTGTTGGGGCCATTGGCTCTTGTGAGAGAGGTTGCAGGCCTAGAGGGTGGAGGTTATCCCAAACTGTCTGGGCTTCCCAGCAGAGCCCGCATCAAGGGTTTTGGGACTCTCCTTGGCTTGAGGCACTTAAAAGGTCCGTGCAGCCTCCAGAGCCTCGGAGCAGGGTTTTTCCCATGGGGACCTTTCACTCAACTTCATAGAAATGTCTGGTAAGATAAATAGAAGGATTCGAGTTTACTAAACACCATCTGGTCAGCAGATGATGACAAGAGGCAGGCTGTGACAGGCAGTTTGTGTCTTGTATGGGACATCTTTATGTAAAGCTTTTGTGTCTTTTCCTTCCCTTCTGGGATGTTCCTTCCAGATACAGATACAGCAGGGTGTATAATCTAGATGGATGGATGGATGCCAGTGGGTCAGGCTACCAGTTTGGGGGCCTTCTTTCCCAAATCACCTTGTATTTATCTTGTATATATTTTTCACGTGCCCATACATGTATCTGTCATCTTCCCCAATCAAGTATAAGCTCCTTGAGGGCAAGGCTGATTACTTCTGCTTTATCTTTGTATCCCCAGTGCCTGGCATGAAGAAGTCATTTAATAAATTCATGTCACTTGGTTTCTTGATTTTTTAATTTTGATAAAGCTGATTGTTGGGGGTTTGAAGCCCATCCAAGTTTGCCCAGGCTGTATGTGACCCTAGTCTTGAACCTTCTTTAAGTATCTCCATGGGAAGAGGTGGGATGTGGGGAGGTGGTGGAGACTTTATATCTCTTATGGGCATGTCTGTGGGTACCCATGGAGCACAGACCATTTGTTATCCCTAAATCTTCCTATGGGAGCAGCTCACTTCTTTTTCTGGTCAATCAATCAATCAATCGAGAAATATTTATTAAACTCTTAGTTTATTTGAGGCATTATCTACAAAGACAAAGCAAACAGTCCTTCCCTTCAAGGAGTTCCCAGTTCTGGTGAGGATGACCCCTTGTGTAGAAATAGACACATAAAATATAAAAAGAGAGAAGAATGAAGATAACCCTGGAGGGGAGACTGGGAAAGGTCTCCTGCAGAAGGTCTCATTGGAGCTGAGTCTTGAAGGGAGCCAGGGATTCCAGAGGCTGAGATGAAGAAGGAGAGTATTTCAGCTATTGAGGACAGTGGAAAGTCCTATAGAGGGGAGGCTGCCATTGGGAAGGAGGCCAGCATGCCTGGACTACAGATAGGCAAAGGGCTGTGAGGGATCAGAAGACTGTGATGGTTGGGTGGGGCCAGGCTGGGGCAGAGCTTCAAACCCCAGGGGGAGTATTTATACTGTATTTGGTCCTAATGGTAATAGGGAGACACTGGGGGTTATTGACAGAAGCTATTCTTTAGGGTGATCTCTCTGGAAATTGTATGGAGGATGGGTTGGGGAGAGCCATCATCTAGGCCGTCCAGTGGAGGCTGTTGCAGTAGTCCAAGGGAGAGGTGATGGCTTGGCTAGGGAGGTGGCCATGTGGGTAGAGAGAAGGGCAGATGTATCAGAGACAAGACATTTTCCTGGAAGCAGAACAAGATTTGATAACTTAATGGCTCCACAGGATGAGTTAAAGGAAGGTGGAGACGATGGCCTTGAGGTTAGGTCAGTGGTGCCCTTGAAAGTAATTAGATGAACTAGGCTTTCTTGGAGTGGAAGTTCATTGCTCTGTATTTTGAGTCATCTCTTACTTTCTGCACCTGATGTAGTTTTTTTTTCTTTTCCTATTTTGTATTTAAGTTTTTAATATGTTTCTTTTTCTTTTATTATATATTTAAGTTTTAGAAAAATAAAATTGAAATAAAAAATAAAAAAGGAAGTAATTGGCAAGTTTGTCATTGGAGAGGAAGGTTTGGGGGGAAGATAGTGAGTTATAGGGTCATGTATCTCTTTGAAATCTGTAGTACACTTTCTGATATGAGGCTTGTTCTTTATTGGGATTATGGTGTAGCCTGTTTATCCCCTTTCTTCATCTCTCCTTTGTTCTTTGGGTAACCCAAGTTTAATTCTTCAGAGATCATTTTAATAATAGATTTCACAGTCTCTCTCCACAGCAAAACTTCTCCTGAAATTAGAATGTATGCTCTTTGAGGCTAGGGACTGTTTGACTAATGTTTCTGTATCTGTGTTTCCTTGTACAGTTTCTGCTCATAATAGGTGCCTCATAAATGCTTCTTGAATTTTGAATTAGCCATTGGAAGGATACTGGTATTAAAGATTGTCCACCATTTCAGGGTACACCTGGCAACTTTCCAAATGCAATTTGGAGTCCCAATTCCAAATGCAGTCCATCCTGCTCTGTTAAAGTTTGGGCCCAGCGACTTTGTCCCCAGTGACTATCCAGAATATACATGTACTGGTGGACCAGTTCTATGGACTGTCCTTCCTATTGCATGTCATAGTATGAGCAGTAGGGTTTTTTTATCCACTTGGTTTTTCTTGTGTGAATAGTTTAGCCAGACTCTTTAGAGTGATTTTTTTTTTTTAGCTGGATCTGCATTGTCCTTGGTGGGAGGTTGCTTCTGGTGAAGAATTGCTTCCAATGCAGTTCTGTATCTTGTCTGAAGTTCATCATGCTGGAGAGTTGCCTGGGGCATGGAGAGGTTAGGTAACTGGCCCAGGCTCAGCCCGTCCATGCGCATCAAGTGGAGACCTTGAATCCAGGTCTTTCTGATGTCAAGACCACTCTCCATTTACTTTAAAACACTGCTTCTCTCAGTGATTATGGATCCTGTAGATGCTTCAATGGTTCAGCATTAGAGAAATCTACCCTGCCCCCAAAGCAATCTCATTTAGGGCACTTGGTGTAATCAGCACAGTGTCTGTGTAAATAGGAGAATTTGGAGGATCTCACAATCTATGGTGAGGACTTGATATTCCGTTCAGATTCTGGATCACCTATCCTCTGTGACAGGAAAGTAGCCCCATGGTCAGTAGTCAATGAAATTTCCTCCTTTGTCTTTTCCTGTAGTAGGACCAGCTGCTATTTCTCCAAGCATTCCTCTTCCTCCTCTCCTTCATGGAGCTTGAGAACTGCTCCCTTGGTGCCTCCAGAATCAGGGTACCTCAGGTGGGGGACTCCCCTGCACAAGCTCAGTCTAATCCAGTCATCTTGAATTCTTCTGAGCCCTCTCTCACTTCCTCATATAGCGTGTTGGGGACTGTGGGATACTGGAGTCTCAGTGTGGTTACTTTGTTGTTGTTGACGGAGAAAGTGGATTTTAAAGTGATGCTGACCCATTGTTTCCCTTCCTAATCTGCTCATCGTCCTTCTGCCAGCTGCATCCTCAGATGTTCTCAGAACGATGCCATCTTTGTGTCTCTTAACGAGCATTCTGCAAGCTTGTTCCCCTCTGCTCCTTTCTGTTTTATGTGGGGCTGCTTGTGATTTTCCTCAGTCTTCTGCAAGCTCAAGCTTTTGTGAATGCGAGTGTGTTCTGAAAGGGTATTGCCCTTTGCTGCTTGGCAGCCAGAGTGGGAACTGGTTGGCTAAGGTTGGCTTTTCTGGCCTCCTTGTTGTGGGGGTTGATTTGTGCTGTTTAGACACCTGAGGAAACCATAATTGTGTGTTTTGATGCCTGTTCTTTGATGCACTTCCTACTTTCCAACATCGACAACTCATTTAAATGGACCAGGCTGAATTGGTTTAATTGCATGTTATATTTTGGTCTCATTTTTATTCTTTATCCTCATTTGGTATTGATTTTGGTCTTTCCTCTAATAATTCACTGGCCTGACTATACATCGACAACTCCCTTGGAAAGGTCTTTGAAATCAGCAAGCCATCGTTTGCTATCTGTTAAGAAGCAGTCAATTCCCTTTTCTTGTAAGGCTTTTTATCATACAGAATTATGTTTCAAGGCCTAGGATTTGATCTTCCCTCCCCTCTAATCATTGTTGTAATTGGCTGTGTCATGATGTGGGTTTCGTCACAGTTAGTTCTTGGCCCATTCCAACTCAACTAGTGGCATTTCATTCTGGCAGAGAGATGCGTTAGGGTCTCCCAAGGAAGCAAGCTGCTTTTTCCTTGCTGGGTAACCTTGGATAAGGGATGCTCTCTCCCTGTGTTCTTGAAAATAGAAATGGAGATACTGGGGTGGGGTGGGAGGAATCAGGCAAAGCTTAATGTAGAAGGAAAAAGCCCAGGAGTCTAAAAAGGAGGAGTGAGAAGAATGCAATCCAGGGATGGCCTCGTGGAAAGTCACAGGGATGGGAAATGGAGGGATATGTATACGGAAAGGCAGCAGGGTCAGAGCAGCCTGACAAGACCACAGAGTGCAGAGTGCAGAGTGGGGAGGAATGTATAACAAGGGGAGCCAACAGGAGGGTCTAAGAAAAGCTTTAGAGGTGAAACCGAGACTTATATTTGATCCAAAAGGGAATTCAGAGCCACGCAAGTTTATAGAGCTGGAGAGTGATGCCTACACTCCCCTGCATTAGCAGCTTGCCAGCCGAGTGGAGGAGGGACTGGAGGGAAGAGAAGAGACACTTGGGACAGGGAGACCAGTTAAAAGGTCCCCTATACAATAGTGTTGGCAATGGATACAGTAGGTGAATGAAGACCTCCGGTCAGGCAAGGCAAGAAGCATTTATTTATGTACCAGGCCCTGTGCTAAGTACCAGAGATATGAATACAAGCAAAAAGATATAGTCCCTACCATAAAGGAGTTTACATTGTAAGGGGGCAAAGCTAGCATAGGAAAGGGAGCTGAAAATGGGGAGGCGCTAAGGGGCTTCCAAGTAGGGGGCATGGATCTTCAGCTCCTGAAATTATTTCAGGGTTTCCTGTGATGTGATTTAATTGAGAAATAATGGGAAATGGAAGATCTGGTTTCAGGTTAACCACCAGATCACAGAGGCTGATAGCAGCTCTGGGGTTCTGCACATTCTAACGGAGGCAACAAGCTTCCTCTTTGGGCTTAGTGAGTTTTGGGAGGAGTCATTGAATTTCTTTTCCTCTTTGAGTTTGCCTGAGATACGGTGCCTTTTCTTTACACATCAAATTCAGCTTCTCTTTCTCCACAGACAGTTAGGAGTCATTCATCATCTATGGTGTTTGCCAGGGAGGCAGAAATCCCCTTCCCCCAACATCTGCCTCAGTGGTTGTGATGGGCTCTGGTGGCAGTGGGCTTGCTGGCCTTTGGGTTCAGGAAATGAGAAGAGCATTAGGGGATCATGTATCTGCAGTCGTCTGAGCAAAGGCTGAACCACCCCTTGTGGAACAGGCCGGGAGGCCCAGGAGAGGCCATGCTGGTACAGGCTGGAGGAGAGGAGCTAGTCAGAGGCTGGGCCAGCTCTGAGGCTTTGCCTCAAAAGGGCCCAAACTCATTTGCTTTCAAGAGTAGCATCTGTCTTGATCTTTTTTTCAGCTCTTTACCCCTTTTATCCTTATGTTGTTATTTTGATAAGGAAACCCACAATGACGTAGAACCAAATCGTCTTTCTCGTCTTGCTTTCATTTCTCTTGAGAGGCAATGTGGCTTAATGGAGAGAGACTGGAAAACCTGGATTCAGGCCCTGCCTCTGACACACAATGGCTGTGTGACCCTGGACAAGTCAATTAGCCTCTTTATGTCCTGGGTCTCTAAGACTAGATGCTGCTGTGTTGGTAGGGGGAATTTAACAGAAATCATGGGTCCAAGCCCTGTCCCTGTCCAATCCCTTCCCCACTGCTGCTTGCCACTTCCCTCTGCCCTTGGCACACACAGAGCACATCAAAGAGAGGTGGGAGCTCTGTCTGGTTCCTACTGACCTTCAGCCTTTAGCCCGTTGTTCCAGAAGAACCATTCTTTTTCTCCTGTTAAAGAGAGGGAAGCCTTTAGCCCTGAGCTATGTCAGACTTGACTTTAGAGGGCTTAGAGGGGCCCGGTAGTGGCCAGTGAATGAAGATTGATGGGCTAAGTGACATTAGGACGTGATTACATATTTTCCTGGAGAGGAGACCAGAGCAGGGGGGCCAGCCCAGCTGTTTACCCCCCCCCCCACCTCTGTGGGCTTCCTGCATCAGTGAGAATGCTGAGTTAGATCTTAGGAATGATCATGAAAACCATGTGTTTGGGTGGGAAAAATGGAGGCAGGGAAGCAGTGTGGGCAGAGGATCAGATTCTCTCCATGGTACCCACAACATCAAGGGAGGCTGTAGTCCTGGAATTGTATTTGAGGGCGGAGGTGGCCCCTGGGGGATGTTATCTGCTCTGTGGATTGTTGTTACGGTGACTTTAGGAAGGATGTCTTCTGGAAGGGAGGAGGCATTATTGTGTGGGACAGGGCACCCAATTCAGCTGTTTTTATCTCTTAGAGGTGTTGGTAATGACTGCCTTTCCCTCCCCACACCCCAAACAAAGGGTCCTGACTCTTCTCCTTCCCCCAAATTGGAGTCTCATGTGTCTGTTGCCTTTAGGGCTGGAGGAAACCTTAAGACTTTGTAATTAATGGGTCATCCTGTCAGTGAGCCTTTGGCAGGCTTGACTATGGGGCACTATGGAGAGCAGCACCATTGGACTGGAATGGGTGGGACTTGAGTCAGCCTTTCATCGGTTGCCCAGTATAGTTCCACAATGGCTGCTTCAGAGCCACCTTATTTCATGGCCACAGTCAGGAGATGGTGGTTGTGGAATGGTGAAGGCAGGGACTGTTATGTTTTTGTCTTTGTATCCTGGTACACAATGGGTGCTTAATGGGTGTTTGATTGGTTACTAGAACCCTACTTTAAACTCTGCAGAGTGTTTTACCCAGATTATTCATAGTCCGAGGGAGGATGAGATGTGGCTTTCTGGTTCTAGGAGGAGCCCCAAGGTGGATGATGGGAGTTACTGCGCCTGCGTGGGGGGCAGTGTCAGAATTGAGAGTAAAGTCAAAATCGTGTGGGAGACAAAGGCAGAGCAGGGGGAGTGAGTGAGAATCCCGAGGGCCTAGAGGGTAGCAGGTCAGGGTTCTGTAGTCCCAAGGGAAAGGCATACTCTGACCTTGGTAGCTTTGGAATACACATGGCCCATTGAAGTAAATGGGCATGGGTAAGACCATGCAGGCCTTCAGAGCAGAGAGGCAAACTCTGAATAAACATTTCCTGTGTCCAAAGATAGCTCTGCCCACCTGCTCTCGTGTTTGGACAATGCATCATTGCGCTTTCTTTCCTCCCCATCTCCTCTCCCTACAGATGTTCACCTGGGAAGATTCCTTCTGGTCTTTATTTAGGAAAAAACAAATTATGGAAAGAAGTAATGAGGCATTATTTTTCATTGTTGTTAAATCTTGACCCTGACAGATGGCAGGCAGTCAGGCTTCTTCTTGAATACTTCTAGGGATAGGACACTCACTCTCTTGGGGCAGCCTGTTTCATTTTTGAAAAGCTCCAATTATTAGAAACAGTAGCCCTATCTTGGTCACTAAATACCCATTGGAACTTGAGAGAGAGAGAGAGAGAGAGAGAGAGAGAGAGAAAGAAAGAGAGTGTGTATGTGTGTGTGTGTTTATTCTACCATAGCTGTTTTTATTTTGAGGCTGGAGTAGGGTACATTAGGGTACAGAGCAGGGCTTGGGAAGGGGTTCATCTGGAAATTAAGCCATCCTTAGAAATGGCCCGTCTTGAGCTAGGCCAGGTTGAGTAAGGATCTGTACAGTGGCCAGAAAGGAATGGCAGAATGATTAAAATGTTGGATTAGGGGTCAGGAAAATCCGTATCTTCATCTATAAGAAGGGAATGATTAGAACCTCTAATGGGTATGTTCATCCCTGTGGTCTTCCCCGACAGGATGGAAGCTCTTTCAGGGTATGCACTCTTATCCTTGTCTTAATGTCTCCAAGGCCTGGCACATAGTAGGTGCTCAGATAAATGCTTGCTTGTAGATTGCTCAGTGGCCCATCCTCCCGGGCAATTGTAAGACATGGATGAGCTCAGGCCCCTGGAGTGCTTTGCATCCTCTCTGGGCTCTGCAGATGCACATTTGTGGTTAGTAGGTCTTCTTCTTTGCAGCAGGGTGTGGGCATTACTGATGTCCATCTTGCCTCCATCCTTGACCATACACGCTCACCTGGGAGGGGAGCTTCTGCAAACTCCATCTTTTGAAAGGAACATAAGATGGTGGGCCTTGAACAGTGGGCAGAAGGCAACATTTTAGAGAGGAGGAGAATTTCCCCACAGTCTTGGACTCAGCTCTGTCTGGTCCAGTATTGGCCTGAGGGCTCTGGAGTAGAAGGTGGATGCTTCTCTTTCCTTTGAGGATTTTGGGATCAGAAATGGAATGGGCCTCAGGGGCCACCCTCTTTTTACAGGGGAGGAACCTGGGGCCCAAAGAAATCAAGTGACTTGCTTAAGGTCACACACAGCTTCGTAACTGGGGAGCTCATGGGCCTTCAGAGGCTGTCTGATCCAACCCTGCCATTTTACGGGGAGATACCTGGGACTCGGACTTTCAATGACTTGGCCAAGGTCTGAAGCTGAGAGGGGTTTTCGAGGCCACTGAGTGAGGCCCAGAGGGGTTCACTGACAATTCAGTGAGACTTTAAAAGTGGTTAAATGACTAAGTACCCAGGGTCATTCAGGTGATCATTGTCAGAGGGGCGAAAATGGTGTAGTGTGATTGACAGGGCATTGGGTTTAGAGGGAAAGGACCGTCCTGTTCTTTTAGTAAATTGCTAATTGAAAACTCCAGAAGCCACCCACAGGGTGAGTAGGTGTCCTCTCCAGGCTTTTAAACTCAGCCAAGGTGGAAATATGCTTCCCTTATAACCTAATAAGCGACAGAATCTAAAACAGACTCCCAGTCAGTCAGCAGCCAGCCTCCAGCAGCATGGTCACACCCATCCCCTTCCAGTGAGAGACCAAGGACTGAAAAAGGCCCAGGGGACCTCTTGACATTCTGAAATGGGACCCTGAGAGTGTTGAATGGAAATTATGACTCAAGATTCAGAAGATAAAGCAAGTTAAAGGGCTTGGTTGATTTATTTTGAATCTTGACCTTCTGTTGAGTGGTCCGGTATGTTTGCTAAAGCTTAGTCATGGTGAAGTCAGACTGTTTAAACTGGAAGGGGCCTGATGAAGAGCTGGCCAGAACCTTCAAGATGTCTCTGAGATAAAGCCTCAGGACGAGCTCTGAGAGATGGGGAAGGAACCTTGAGATATGGACAGGAGTCTAAGCCTCATAGACCCAGCCTTTGGCAGTGTGGTAAAGTCCATGGATGGGCCTTGTCTCAGAAGAATGTTTGCTTCTTAAAAAGATTCACAAGGGAAGGAAATACAAAATTTTAGTTAGAGGTTGGTGAAATTAAAAGGGTAACAACAACAACAATAATACTAATAATTTTTCCCGTCCAAGGTCACAGATGCCCTGGATTCTATCCACAGATCTCTTGGGGGTCTGTGGACCCCAGGTTAGGAACCTCTGCTTTAGGTTCATAGATCCAGAAGGAACCTTAGAAATCCTTCTAGGTTTATAGATGGAGACCTGGATAGAGCGGGAAGAGACCCCATCCTTCTATCTGGACGGGGGGAGGTCGATGAAGCCCAGAGTGACTTTCCTAAGGTGGCCAGGCAGTGGATGGATGGTGGGGCCAGGATTCACACTGAGGCCTTCTGACTCCTCAGCCACAGCACAGCTGCCCCTGCCAGCATACCCCTGCTCCAGCTTTCTGCAGTGAGCTTTGGCTGGTAGAGTTTACTTAAGTCAGCACTAAATATTTATGTAGTGCTCCTGGTGTGGAGTGCAGCAGCACCTGGGGGGCAGATGGAGCCATCAGTCACCTCTGACCTCCAGAAACTATTTATAAACTAATGGGGGAGAAGAGACAAAGATACAATCAGCCGATTTGCCTGCATGAGCACAAAGTCATAGCCTGAATTTTATAATTGGCCTTAGGACCATGGCCAGTAAGAACTGCTCTCCCTTTCTTCAGGCCAGCGGATTCTTCAAGGACCCGGGTTCTTCAGAGGCAGAATGGGACAGTGGGTAGAGCTGCTGCGGGCCCAGGGACAAATCATTTTACCTTCTGGGCTTCGGTTTCTTCTTCTTTATAATGGGGACAGTAAGACCTATATTGCCTACCTCAGAGGACTGTTGTGAGACTCAGTGGAAACAAAGAAGTCTTGCCTGGGTCCACTTTAATTAAGACCATGGGATCATATATTTAGAGCTGCCAGGGCCCTCAGGAAGCCAATTGTTTCAATTCTGGCCTTTTTCAGGTAAGGGAGATTAGGTCATGTGCCCAGGTGAGAGCTGGGAGGGACCTTAGAGGTCAACCTCGCTCATTATATAGGTGGAGAAACTGAGGCTTGAAGAGGTCAAGGGATTTGGGCAAAATCACCCAGATGGTAAATGGCAAAGCCTGGATTTGAACTCAGGCCATCTGACCTCCAAGTCTGCCATTCTCTTTACTGTTCCTGCTGCCTCCTGCAGTCATGGATCAAAGCTACCTCTCTGGGCTGTCATTACCTGCTGTTGCCTCCTGGTAGCAGCCTCCAATTCAAATGCCCTGGAAGTATCTGCACAGAGGCAATGGTCTGGTGAACTTCTGGGGCCCCTGCTCAGAATCATGGCTTTACATGCACCAGATAGGGAGCCCAGTTATAATGAAATGTGGCCACCAGAATATTTCCAAATCAAGTTCCCTGCCCTTAGGTTAAAATCTCCTGGCCCAGGGCTCTGGGGGGCATATTGTCAAAGGGGATTTTTGGTTGGTGGGGCAGATGGCCCCAACCCTCTTTCCTGTTATGACTGTCCAGGAGTCAGGAGGAGCTCAGAGAAAGCCTCGATTTCTCTTAAGTGTTTGTTTTGGGGAGCTGGGGAGGCCCACCTCGCAGCTGCGGTGTCCATGGAGTCCTAAGAAGGTTCCCCCTCCATCTCCTGTCTCTCTTAGATATGATGCCCTTGAGAAAATATGGGGTTAAAGGTAAAGCTGAAGCTAGCAGTAACCTTGGCAAGGCCGCTACCGGCTGGACTGGGCTTCAAATTCCACTTGAGATTTTTACTAGCATTTTCACCTTTCAAAGCCTAGGATTTCTTCTCTGTTAAACAGGAGTCATAACCAATGTCACCCCCTCACAGGTTTGTTTCAGGAGACGAGTTCTGCCCAGTATGGAGTTAAATTGATAACAATACATGTACTGAGGCCATTCCTCAGACCTGAACCTGCCTTGGTGCCCAGGTGTCCCTGTGGGAAGGGAAGAGAAGAAGCATTTATAAAGTCCCTACTATGGGCCAGAGACCATGCTAAGTCTTCACAACAGCCCTGTGACATGGAAGCTGTTTTATCTTTATTTTACAATTGAAGAAACTGAGGAAGATGGAAGTTAAGTGACTTGTCCAGGGTCATACAGCCACTAAATGTCTGAAGCAGGATTCGAACTCAGGTCTTCCTGACTCCAGGTCTGTGCTCTGTGCCCTGTGGTGTCCCCTAGGGCTATGTCCCAGAGCTGCCTTTGATTAAGCTTCTTGATCTGGATCTCTTTGGGCTACAAAGCCAGGTGGGATTGCTTCTCATAAGCTTGAGATCTCTGTGCCCACCGAGGTCCAGAACATCAACAGAAACTTTCCAGAGGCCTCAAGACTTGCCTGCTCTTTCAGTCTCTTACCTGCCAGCCTTCTTCAATGCTAACTACCTCCACAGCAGTTTTGGCTTCTCTTCCCTCGGCCACCACCCAAATTCAGGCTTCCTCACCTCCTCCTTGCTCATCCCACCTTGAGTTCCCCCTTTCTCATCCATCCTGCCCACCACTGCCAAGGTGGTATTCCTGAAACTCAGGTCTAACCATGCCCTCCCCTCCTCTAGAAGCCCTATGGTTTCCTATGGCCTTGAAGTTAAAGCACAAACCTTTCTGTTCAGCATTGGAGGTCTGCAGTCTGCCTCCAGCCGACCTCCATGCACTGACAATGCAGCCAACTGGCCTCCTCATCTCTCTTAGACCTGTCATTCTACCTTCTGTCTGTGAGCCATCATGAAGGTTGGGACCCACCTGACTTGTGCACCTCCTCCACCTCCTCCTCTTAAATCCCTTAACTTCCTCAAGCACCGCTTCATACAGGAGGCCCACTGTGGTCCTCATGGTCGTTTGGTCTCCCCTTGCCCTCCCCTGCCTTGTTGTTATTTTTGTTTACTTCTTACTTATTTTGAATAGATATATCTATATTTGTTTGTCCCTCTCTCCTTCCCTCCCTCCCTCCCTTTCTTCCATCTATCTATCCCATCCATGTTGGGCCCCATGATAAAATGTAAGCACCTTGAGGACAGAGCCTGTTCAATAATTGCTTTTTTTAGCCTCAGTGCCTAGCACAGTGCCTAACCCAAATAAGCATTGAATAAAAATCCTGCTGAATGAATTTACATCTTTTATCATGGAATGGGGGAGACCAAAGAGAATTGAAGTGATCTCTATCTTTTCAGGCATTTCCTCGGTCCTGGTTCCATCATATTATTATACAGTAATGGACGTGTTATTATCTGGTTCATAAAATCCACAGCTGTGACATTGGTAGGGTGAGGGCCTCACCCTGCTGACTTTCTTTAGCTCGTGTTGGCCTCTGATAGCCGCAGCTTTCAGGAGTCCTGGTGGAAAGTTGCTAATCACACCAAGGCAAATTTTGGCTTGGGTTATGTTTCCTCTCATTTCCCACTGGATAGAAAAGGGCAGAGGTCCTCATGTTAATCTCTCTCTCTCTTTTTAAATTTGGAAAAGGGGAAAAATGGGATTATATAGCAGTAGGAAACAGAGAAAGGAAAACTTGAAAAACATTCCAGAAGTTGCATCCAAAACTTCTGGGTGTGAATCCAAGTTATGAGAACTCTGTATGTGGTGGTGCACAAACAAGGATCCTCATTAAGAAGGATCTGGGCCAGGGCTGTTTGTGTTGGATGCTGCATGCCTAAGGAGGGGCATTGGGCTCCAGTGTGTGAATACAGATTGGTCCTGGGCATTAGGTGATGTTTGTCAGTGGTCAGAGGGCTGCAGTGGAAAGAAGGATAGCCCTATGTTTCTTTGATTTCTAAGTGCCCATCACATAGTAGGCAGCTAATAAATATTGAATTGGAATGAGATGAGGTCATAGTTTCTACAAGATGAACCAGTCCTTTGGGAATCCTTTTATGTAATCATTCACATGCTGGAGAATTTTGTAAGTCCACAGGGTTGGTTCACAATTGAGAGCCAGTACTTGTAACCTGAGGAGTCAAATGCATTTCCACAATGGGGGTTAGAAAAGAGGTGCTGATGGGAGATGTCAGGGTCAGGGGGGCTCTAGGCTTCTTGAGCACCTTTTGTTTAGTCCCTTCCAGCACCTGACATTCGAGAGCTCCTTGAGGGCAGGATTTGTCTTGTTGCTGTCTTTCTACTTCAGCACTTGGCACAGTGCCTGGCACATAGGGAAGGCCTATTGATTTGAATTTGTTGAAGAGCATGGCTAATGGCCCTGAATGTAGGCTTGAGTAAAGAGGCACCTTCCTTGTAGAGTCTATGGTGGAGGGCTTGCAATGGGGAGCATGGGGGTTATGGCAGATGGATTCAGTAGAGCACATGAAGTCTGTCTGTCTTGGGATGTTGCCCAGCCCTACAGCCACGTGTAGCTGCTTACTCAAATTCCCTCCTTTCAGCTGCATCTCATTTTGGAAACATCGCCACAGGCCTCTGGGGATGCCTTTATGATGTCCTTGTCACCCGTGCACACTTGACTGACAAATAAATGGGTAATTCCCACTTGGGTGACTTTGTCAGGACAGGCATGTGCCCCTTCTCTTCTCATCCAACCATTTCCCCCTTCTTCCACTGTTTTCTCAAAGGGGACTGGTCATACTGGATATTTGACTTTGTACTTTTGGTGTCCCTAGCTAGATGATGGAAATAAGTCTATGACATTTCATATTTTGATACTCAACTAGATAGACTCAAGTACAAAATAGAGAAAGGCCTTTAAAAAAGCTGAAAAAAAGAATCCCTTATGTGTTAATCAGCAATCATTAAGAACTTATTAGGCACCTACTATGTGCTGGGCATTGTCCTAAGCATGGAGAACACAAAGAAAAGCAAAAACTGATCCCTGTCCTCATAGAGCTTACATTCTAATGAGACAACATATGTGAATCAGAACATGCTAGATAAATACAGAGAGGAAAGAAGGTGATTTTGGAGGGAATGGTACAGACCAGGAATGGCCTCCATGTTTACTTTGATATTTTGATGTCATTCAGCCCAAAAAGCTTTAAATGTCTCCTGTGTTCTTGGCACAGTGCTAAGCACTAGGGGTCCCAGGACTGTCGATCTGAAGTCAGAATGATCCTTGGGCCATCAGGTCACTTTACAGATGAGGAGCCTGAGGCACAGAGAGGTGAAGGCCTAGGGTCTCACAGCTAGTAAGTGTCTGAGATCTCCCTGAGTTCCATTTCAGTGCCGTCTGCTACACCAGTAGACAAAAATGAAACAGCCCCTGGCCTCAAGGGGCTTATATCCTGCTATGGGCAGTGGGAAAGGGAGCATAAACCATACATACACAAATAAATAAACACCAGATTACTTTTGGGAAGGAGAGCATATTAATAAGGAAGGAGAGAAAAAAAGGAAAGAGAAAGGAAGGAAAAAAAGAAGGAAGAAAAGAAGGGGAAACAAGCATTTAAACCCTGACTCTGTCAAGCAGTGGAATAAGCACTTTTTACAAACATCTCATTTGGTCCTCACAATAACTCTGTGAGGTAGGTGCTATTATTATCCCCATTTTCACAGTTGAGGAAACTGAGGTAAACAGAAGCTAAATGACTTACCCAGGGTCATATAGCTAGTAAATATCTATGGCAGGACTTGAACTCAGGTATTTCTGACTTCAAGCCCACAACCCTACTTACAGTGCCACATAAATGAGAGAATCAGGACCTGCTCCTTCTAGGACATGGTGCTTGAGCTGAGTCTTAAACAGGAGAGTCTTTGAGTTAGAAGTAAGGAGAGCATGCCAGGTATGGGGAACACCTCATATTACAGTATAAAACTGGGGGATGGAATGTTGTGTATGGAGAACATTGGCTCCTCTAGTTGTGTGTGGAGAACCTTGGCTAGTCTAGTTTGGCTGACCCATAGAATATGTGGTGGTGAGTGATGTGTAGTTAGCCTGTAAAGATAGGCTGGGTGAAGGACAGAGGAATTTGTCCTTTATCCTTGAGGCGTAAATGGGGTAAAGGCCATTGGAGTTTCTCAGGTCCTAGAACTTCTGGGCTGGGAGAGACCTTGGGAAAAATTGAGTTCCCTGGTCTGGCTCCTAGTGCTGAGTACCTGGGTCTTGGTCTCCTGGGTCTGAGTTTGGGGCTCTTTCCATTGCCCTGAGTCCCCCAAGTTCCTGGAAGCCCTGTATGGTATTCAATGATTACTTCCATAATTGGGTGAATTTTCCCTGCAGAATACATTGGGGGAATTATCAGACTGTCTAAAAATCTGTCTGTGATAAAAAAAAAAAATCCTGGAGTCAAGAACAAAGGATTTATTTTTTTTAAACTCCAGCATCCTGCCAGTATTTGCAAATCCACAGTGATGTCTGTGTTGTATTTAAATTCCCCTTTCCCTGGATTGATATAGAAGTAGGAGAGAAGCTATCCCTTTTCAAGTGTTTTATATCATGTCTTCCAGGCTAAGGGACTTTCTCCCTTGTGACTTTTCTTCACCCAAAGGTTAGAGCCTGAGCTGGTCTATGCATTGGTATCCTTGGAGCCTTTGTGTGTAAACTACTTGCCCAGTGTTACCCAGGGAGTAAGTATTAGAAGCAGAATTCGATCTCAGGGTTTCCTTACTTTAATTCTGATTTTGTTTCTGACAAACTTAGCTAGGACTTTGTAATGTTAATGGAATTTAAGATCTTCCCCTCCCAATAATAGGCCTCAAGTGGAGCCCATTAAGGGAAGCTTGCTTGGGGGAGGCTTGCTTGTAGGAAGGCTTTTCACACCTTTTGTTAATTTCTAATTAGGCACTAAGTCTTCAGGATTGTGATGCCCTCTGGCTCCAAAAAGGGTATATATATTCTGAGGTTAGCATTTTGCTTTGAGGCTCACTCTTTGGAAGAGTGTTCTTGTGCTTTGACCAGATGAGACTTTGGATAGCTGTTAAGGAGCCCCGTGCTTTGAAAAACCCAGATGTTGGTGCTTCTCTCTCTGGTAACTATGTATATATTGCCTTGATCAGACAGTTGGATCTATCTGTTGATCTGTGCTAATTTCTCAGACAGTAGAACAGCCCTGTCTGTTGCTCTTTATTTCTCTGCTTGTATTTTCTCTGAAGTTCAGGGTGCTGACTTTTCCCCTGAACTAATTAATGTAATTAAAAAAGATTGTTGACTGCTTGAACTGTCTTTCCTAGCAAAGCAGATCTAAGAACCTGTGCTAGCAGTCATCCTGGGTATGCTAATGTGGTTGCCGCTACAGTCTTGTGTCAGACTTTTGTCAGATGGGCATCTCTCTCTGTGGTCTCACTATTTGGTGAGGAAGCACACTTATCCCTGGTGGTGCTGTATCCCCTACAAATGGACATGCTAAAGCTGGAGTAGTGACCTCTCTCTCCGCTTTCTCTGTACTTCTCCTCTCTCCATCTTCATGCCCCTTGTTGCTCCCAAGACTGGTTTTAGAAGTTGATTTTTCCTACCCATCTTCCCTATTGGGGGGATAGTACTCCCCATTCTCAGTTAATTAGCATAGTTTCATCTTGGATGAAAATAGATCTTCCTGAACAGTTAGTGACTGATCACAGAAACCAAATACCAAATTTCCCTCCATCATTGCTTGGAAGCTGATGGATATGACCTACATCCCCTCACTACTGATTGTTGGTGACATCAGCATAGCTTTTAATGGCTTTTGGAAGCCAATGGGAGGTTGGGTGTCCCAGGAGAGGCATAAAACCTATGGCAATTGGGAAACAGCAGCATGGAACACTCTTGTGTTGGACTAGGCCATGGCTGAGTGAGCTAATTGGCTTTTTCCTTCTCTAATTTCCATCCCATCCATAAAAGATGAAATCAAAGATCATGGATGTTTGTTTGGAAATGTATTATCCTCTTCTGTGACCTCCCCTTGGTTAAAAAAAATCTCTATTGTTTCTAGCCATTAATGGTTTAGCCAAGATTATCTTCCTTGGTCTTAAAGCAATTACTGCCTTCATCCATCAGGATGTTATTTACACATCTGTCTGGAAGGCTAAATCATTTAATTCTTCGAGGAATCTTTTATGCCTGGATTACAGGTATCTGTATGAGAAGTGATGGTATGTTTGCAAGGTCGTGGCATTGTCACTTTGGAGCTGCAAGGGAATTCCCAGGGCATCCAGACCCACTTCTTTATTTGGCAAAGAAGGATTTGGAGAGTCAGAGAACCAAAGTAGCTTGGCCCAGCTCACACAGGGAGTAAGTAGCAAAGCCTCTCCCTCTAAATACAGCAAGCAATTTTTCCACTGTGCAAAATTTAAAGTCACTGTTGAAAATTCAAACTATTTATACTTACTTATGAACATAAGTGACTTTAATTGGGCCGGAAAGTTTTATTTGAAACAAACACAGGACCAGAAAACAGACAACAGAAATGCAAACAAGATTCCCACTGATTTTTGCCAATTTTTCTTCTTTCCTGTTAATATTGAGCAGTGTTGTTTTTAACCATTATGTATACATTTTATTGGAAAAAGTCATTATTCTGAAAACAAAACATTTATTTTTTGGTGGGGAACTTTCAGTGACTTAATTTTTTAAAAAATTTAGACTTATCCTAGTGTGCATCCCAATCCCCAATGTGGTCTTTAATATTTGTTTGCATTTGGAATCTTTAGTTGCAGAGGGAATTTTTTCCTTGGGTGGGGAGGTAGGGTGTAAGACATTTTGTCGTCTTCTCTTTTGTTGGCCAAGGCTTTTGCTGCTAGAGGGAATTTGCTCAGTTTTAGACCTCATAAAACTTTTGCTGGAGCAGGCTGCCTAAGTTTGAACTTATTTCTTGGAAATTCTGGATGAGCTGATGGTCCGGGCACTTACATCTTTTACTCGGGGAAGGCATGGAAAGAATCATCCTACCTTCTGCAGCTCTCTGCCCAGAGAAGCCTGGAGCCTTCTACCTGCCGACAGAGTCTCTTTTCCTGAGGAGAAGCATGAACTCATGAGGCCTCCCCTTGACAAGTGACTTACCAGACAGGAAACCCTTGCCCACTGGAGTCATTGTCTGTTTAAACTCTTTGAAAAGAAGCTTTGAAGCAGCCTCTGAGATAAAGCTCGCCTCCAGGAGCACATGAGTAATTTTTCTTTCTGTTTTTGTTTCTTTTTAAAGAGGTGGTTGATAGGGTCACAGGACAGGAAGGGACCTTTGGGGTTATCCAGTCCAGCACACTTCTTTTACAGAGGAGGAAGCAGATACCATACAATGGGGTGTGGAGGTGGGGACTTGATTCCTCCAAGGGCCCTTCCATTCTGAAGCCATGGAGCTCTGAGTCTGCTCTGGGCCTTCATTTCCTGCTTGGTAAAATGAGGGGCTTAAACCAGTTTAAAGTTCTCCTCTGTCTCTCAGTCTATGAATCTGTGCCCTGGGCCTCAGTTTCCCCATCTGTTAATTGAGGAGGCTGGCCCACATGACTTCTAAGGAAAGTCCCTTCCCGTTCTAAATCTATGAATTTATGATTCCTGTCTGGGACTCAGTTTCCTTATCTGTAAAATGAAGAGGTTCAACAGGATGCCCTCTTAGGACATCGACATTCTCAGTCCATGATCTGGTAGCCTTCCAAGGCCACATGTTGTAGAACAGCTTTTGAATCCAGGTCTTTGACTCAGAGTCTGATGCTTTTTCTGTTGTCCCCCATTGCCTGTGATCGAAGGAACGGCAGGAATAAGTCCCAGTGGCCTCTGGGATCTGGCAAGCAAGGATGGGGAACTTGGCTCTTTGCAAATGGATTGACCTCCTAGTTTAACTTATAAAAATGTCTTATAAGTGAAAAAAAAAGCAGTTGGTACCTCTCCCCATTCCAGACTTAGCTAATCCACATTTCTAGACTGCAAAGTTCTGGCCGAGCCTTTCTTGCCTGGCTCCTTCTGGCGGCTTTTCTTATGATCTAGGAATTTTGCCTCTTGCAGGCACTGGCTGTTCCCAGGCTGCTCTGCCCCTAGCAAGGCTTATGGGAATAAGGGTAAGGTGGTCAGGGGGCAGATTCTTTGTTGGCGTTTGTCAGCTCAGTGCCAAGACATGAAACTCTTTAAGGTCAGAGAGGTCCTGGGCTTGTAGCATGCTTCTCTTTAGATCCAGGTGAGATTAATTGTTTATTTTTAAGCCCATGTCTTTTTCTTTTAAACAAAGAAAATTTCATAGGTGGGTTTGGAGAGACTTTTTGAGGGGATGGAGGAAAGGATGTGGTTGTCCCTTAAGCACCCACCAGGAAACATCATTCCTGTTCTGTTAATACTGTCTTGTAATGCACTTGAGATATACAGGACTTTGTTAAATGGATTTCCCCACCAAGTTTGGTATCTGTACCATAACTAGATCCAGGGGGGCTCCTAATGAGGCTTAATGTGATGTCATGATGGTGAAAGGAAGAAGAGAGGAACTTAAGTGACCCTTTGCCTAGTGTTCTACTGTACCTGATCCATCTGCCACTTAAAGTGGGGGAGGGGAGAGGATAGAAAGGCTGAAAGGGCATATGACTGTCTAAAAGGGAATGGAAGATAATGACCTCCTCACTGGGAGGGTCTTCAAGTAGGGATAGATAGCCTTTTTTTGAATACAATTATTTGTGTTATGATTTGTCTTTGACCTTTTTAAAAACATTATATTATTTAGTCTCCATTAAAGTCAAAATTCTTTCTTCTAATGCCCCTAATTGATTATAATTATTATGTCATCAGTAAAGGATATGTTTAACAGTCCTTTCCTACATTCATTTATAAATTTTTTTCCCCTCGCACTTTGTCAATTTCTTAAAATTCTTATTTAGTAATCTCCAGAGGCCTGTGCTATCTATTTTTTCCAAAATTTTATTTAGGCCTTTAACTTCTTTTTTATATTTTTGAGATGAGCTTTGTCTAGATCTGAAAGGAAAACACTGAAGTCTTCACTGATTATTTTGCTATCTGCTTCTTTCTGTACTTTGAGTACCATTTTCTTTATTTAGATGCTATGCCATTTAGTGCCTATGACTTAATATTTACATAATTTTATTATCCATGATTATGGTAGATATAATGTAGTTTCCCTTATTTCTTTTAACCATGTTTATTTTTTACTTGTCTGAAATCATTATTGTTACTACTGTTTTTTTTATTCCTCTGAGGCATAATAAATTGTGTGCTAATGCCTCATGTTAACTATGTATAAAACTTCTTATGTTAAGAGTGTGTGTTTTTGCACCAGATAATCACTTCAGAAATTGAGTAACACATTGACTGAGTCTCAAAGAATAATAATCCTACAATCATTGTCCCCAAACTCTTCAAATGAAAGGAGGAAAAGGAAGTATATTTTTCATCTCTTCTTCTGGCTATGATTCTTACTGAAACATGTGATATTTTCCTTTTCATCCCTCATTATCTGTCCTAGCTTGATTTCTGAGAATGTCTTTAAAAATCTAGGCTGGTTGGAGAGTTCCTTGTGCATCCACACCAACCTTTTTAGACCAAAACAGTAATTTTCCTTCTTTCTTGCTCATCTAAATTATTTTTCTTCATGCTTTTGGAATTTCATTCTGGAGAACTTTATTTAAAGAGATAATTTATTTAGATCTGAAGAAGCTTCAAAACTGGATAAAACATCCTACTGCCTAACCAAATGTATTATATACATTTTTGCCATAATGAGTATAGGAGAAGGAGGGGAGAATGTGATGTTTTGTTTTTTTTTTTTTTGCGGGGGGAGATAATAGTGACATCTTATAAGTTAAGGATAATGAAGGCATCCTGAATGGTCATAATTAGGAGAGCACTCCTGGGCAGTGAGAAGAGAATGCATGATTCCAGAAGTTAGGAAAACCAATCTGTGAGTAGTTTCAGATTCTGACCATATCGGCAGACTGGATAATCATTGGCACCACTTGGGTGGTTTGGTAAGAAAGCACAGATCAGTTGCCACCTTCTCATCCCTCCAGCTGTGAGCCTCTCTCCTTCTTGAAATGAGTGTGCTAATTTCTCTTTGTGTTACATGCCTCCCACCCCCCACACTGAAGAGCATAAGCCTCTTGAGGCCAGGGACGGTTTCATTTTCTGTCTTTGTATCCCCAGTGTTTAGTGGAGGGTCTGGCACAGAGGGGATGATTAACCAATACTTGTTGAATTGAATTGACTTGATAGAAGAGGAAGATGCCTCATTCAGCACGAGAGTCTTCTGGACATGGAAGGATAGAGTTCTTCTGTAAACTCAGTGACGTCAATACATGCCCTAATGAAATAAAAATAACTTGGCAGGGGCCTGAGAGCAGGATCACTGGAAAGCAAAGCTTTCCCTTTTGCTTGGGTTGGGAAGGAAACTCTGACAGCTTTTCAGGATGTCTGAGTGGAGAAAGGTCTTTCACGAATCCTTAACTGTCTCTCTGCTTCTTTGTCTTTGCCTTCTCCAGAGAAAGGATGTCACATGGCTCAGGGGAGGGGAAGGGGAGAAAGGTCTCTTGGCATTCGAAGCCTGTTCTGTGGTGATCCAGCAGGAGCTTGGAGCTTTGCTCTGACTTGAGGCTCAAGAAGAAAACCTGAGGGGGGTTCATTCAGAAAGGGTTGATGGGACATTTTCTTCTCAAGTCCTCTTACTTGCTTTTCTTTCTCTAATGGCATGACCTCATCTTGGGTGAATCACTTCACCTAGAGGGCCCTCAGTGTTCTGGTGGCTGGGCCAGAGGATATCTCCCTCTTCTCTTTGCTCCAGGTGACTGTATCTCTGCTGCCATCTGATCATAGCAGCAGTCATTGGGTGGAAGGGAGTAAGATGAAATTTAATAGGGATAAATGTCAAGTCATTCACTTGGGTTCGAAGCATCTACTTCACAAGTAGAAGATGGAAAAGGCATGGCCTGAGAGTGGTTGATCTGAGAAAGATCCAGAGGCTTTAGTGGATCTCAGGCTCGTTGGTTAGCAGTATAATATGGCAGCCAAGAAAGCAAGGTGATCCTAGGACACAATAAGAGAGATGTCTCGTCCATGATGCAGTGCTTGGCGTATAGTAGGCATGTTGATTGGTTTGATTTAGTGGGGAGGTGGTATTCTTTCTGTATTCTTGGTCAGATCATACCATGAGTTCTATGGTCAGTCTTGGGCTCCATGTTTGAAGGAGGACGTTGATGAGTTGGATAATGGCCAGGATGGTGAAGGACCTTGAGCCCATTGTTTGGGTCTTAGCTGAAGGATTTCAGGATGTTTAGCCTGAAGAAGAGAAGATTTAGGGAGGGAGACGTGATGGCTGGCTTTTGGTGTTTGGAGGCCTGTCATGTAGAAGAGGGATTATTATACTTGTCCTGCAGAACCAGGAGCAAAGGTTATAAGTTGTAAACAAGTAGATTTAGGCTTGATGTCAGGAAACAAAACAAAAACTCAAACATTTGGAGCTATTCCAATGTGCAGTGGGCCTCCTTGGGAGGCACTAAATTAGAATTAGGCCCCCTCTGCCTGTCTTGGACATCTTCAGGATGATCGGATGAGAGCATATTCAGAAAGAAGGCTTAGCACAGTGCCTGACACATAGTAGAAACTACAGAAATGCTTTTCTCCTTCCCCTTCCCCATTTGACAGCAATGTTTTTCAGCCAGGAATTAGGCCAGATGGCCATTGAAGTCCCTTTCAACTCTGGGATTCTGATTCTATGAATGACCCCAGGTAGGGCTGTGAATTTTCCACTGTGCTCTTACACACGCAGAGACTTTGCTTGTTGGTCTCATGCAAATTAAACAACAAAAAAAGAGAATCTCTGTATATGTAGCTGGGGAGGAGAGAGGGTGGCATGAAGTTTGATGGGGGTGGGGGGTGTGATGGGAAGGAAACTGAGATCAGAAACTCGATTCTTCTTCATGGACTTAGCCTCCACATATCCCCCCCTACATTTTGGGTGCCATGTTTAGATTTTGAAATCAAAGTGGGCAGCTTTGAGTTGGGCCCAGTGAATAGTAGGAGGGTCTCTTGAGAGCCCTGGAGAACATTTACATTTATCTCTTCTTCTCTCCAAGTTTTATCAGCCCCTCCTGCTTTTATGGGGGAATGAAATAGCAAAGTGCTAAAATACACCCGGGAGTCTAGCCCAGTGACTGATCACCTTTTTGGGGAAAGGGCCATTCAGAGCTCTACTAAAGAGAGGCCAGCCTGCTGAAATTCCAGCTCTTCACATTGTCTTTGAAGAAATCATGCTTTTTTTCTCCTGCTCCAGAGGCAGCCTCAGAATGGCCATTAGGGCAAGAGGCCTCCATTTGCCCTTTCCTCCTTCCTTCCCATCGCACCCCTCCAAAGACAGAACAAACCCTTCTGTGTACCCATGAACCTTCTTGCTCTGGGCAAAGGGGAAAGGGTTTCTCTGTATAATAACAATGAACTCATTGTTTTCCCAGTTAAACTCTAGATAAACCTCTTTGGCAAGACTGGAAATAATGTTTTAGAAAGAAAATAAATGCCAAAATTTATAGGTTCTAAAAATAGCAGCTGAAATACAGCTGTGAGCATCTCCCCCTGACAGGTTCCCTGACAGCCTGGGCTCTGACATTCCTGGTTCAGTGTGGGGAAATGAGAAAACATTTCCAAATAGGGATTGATCCAGAAGTGAGGATTGCTGCTCGTGGTAGGTTTTTTCCTTCTTCCTTTCTCCTACTCTTTTCTCTCTAGCCTTCCTTCCCTCCCTACTTTTTTCCCTCTTTCCTTCCCTCTTTTCTTTTTCTTTTCACCACTCTACCTTTGTCTTTCTCCTTTCTTCATCTTTCCTGTTCTCCTTTTCCTTTCTTTTCCCTTTCATCTCTCCCTCCCCTTCTTTCCTTCCTTTTTTCTTTTTTGTCTTCCATTTCTTCTTCCCTTACTTCTCCCCTCTTATTCTTCCCTCTGTTAAGATGCCCCCCAGTCTTTTCTTTTCAAGGCTAAACATCCTTCAAGTGATGCTCATATGGCATTGATTCAAGGCCTTTGACCATCCTTTTTGCCCTCCTCTGGACACTATCCAGCTAGCTTATCAATGCCCTTCTCCAAGTTTTCACCCCTTCTGCTTCCTTTCTGTTTTATTGCTTTCATCGTCTTCCATTTTCCTCTTTTTTTCTTTGAAATTGGGCACTGCATTAAAAGAAAGGGGAAATGGGTCCAAGTGGCAAGATTTCAGACTATATCTAAAATGCTGTCATATGTTTGATGGCGGTTGGCTAGTAAAGATGAGAAGAATATTCAGGTTCATTGGATGTTGGATGGCCTCAAGCAAACCCAGCCAGTCTTTGTATGTCTGATTATCTGGGGGAAAACAGGTGCTTATTCTCAGTCTTAAGCATTATATCCCATGCTTGCTTCTCTCAGATAGTGAATTATACAGTCACAGAATTTTAGACCTGAAAGGAAGCTTCTCAGCCTTCTAGTCTCTCCTCTACAACATGCCTAAGTGGCAATCCAGCCTTTGTTTGAATCTCCTAGTGAGAGAGACCCCACTCCTTTCTGAAGCAGGCAGCCCGCTTTGCTTTGGGGCTGTGATAAATTGTGAGGAAGTTTGTCTTGCCATGGGGTTCTACCCTGTCTCTCTATACCTTCCACCCTTGGCTCCCAGTTCTGTTCTTTGGGGCCAAAAAGAATAAATAAAAAATCTGCTCCAAGTTACTCCTTGAAATAAGTGAAAACTACTGTCACATCTACCCCATCTTCCCCTCTCCGTATTACATCTCCCATTCTTTCAGCTGGTCCTCATATGCCATGAACTTTTGACTTTTCATTATCTGAACTGGCCCCTGTTGGTAGCCCTCCAGCTTATTCAACTCAGTTTAATAGGTATTTATCAAATCACTCCTGTGTGCCTGGCTCTGTGATTGTGTAATTCACTATCTGAGAGAAGTAAGCAGAAGATATAATGCTCAAGGCTTTGAGGATGAGCCCCTGTTCCTCCCCTGATCCTCCAATAACCAGATATTCCCACATACAAAGATTGGTTGGGTTTGCTCAGAGTCATCTAACAGCCAACAAACCTGAATATCCCTCTTATCTTTAATAGTCATCTGCAGTCAAACACATGACAGCATTTTAGATATAGTATAAATCTTGTCACTTGGACCTACTTTCTCCTTCCTTTCAATGTACTGCCTGATTTCAAGAAAAGAAGTGATCAGGTTGGGGTGGCTAGGTGGCGAAGTACATAGAACACCGGTCCTGAAGTTAGGAGGACCTGAGTTCAAATCCTACCTCAGACACTTAATGCAAAACTAGCCGTGTGACCTGGGCAAGTCACTTAGCCCCAGTTGCCCTCCAAAAAGCAAAAAAAATATATAAAATATAAAGTGATCAGGCTATAAAAACAAAGATGAAATAATGTCTGCCCTCAAGGAGATCATGTTCTACTGATGGGAAACTAAAAACTGACAAGTAAATTTAAGCTATATACAGAAGGAAGCCAAAGTATTCCAGGGGAGAGAAGTGCTCACTAATAACTGGGGGAATCAGGAGGGGCCTTTTGAAAATGAGGGCACTTGAGCTGAGCCTTGAAGATGGTTAGAAATTCCAAGTATTGCAGGCATTGGAGACACCCTAGGCAAGGCTATCACAGAGGCAGGAGATGGAAAGTTTTGTATAGGGGGCAGTGAGGCCGCCAGTTTAGCTGGAAAGGAAAATACATGAAATGGAGTAACATAAAAATCACCCTGGTCAGCTGGGATGGAGCCTGGTTGTAAGAGGCTTTACTTGCTAAGCTAATGGGGCTTTATGTTGGCAACCAAGAGCCATCAAAGCTTCTGGGTGAGGGAGGTGACAGGGTCAGACCTTTGCCATAGGAAAATCCTTTTGACAGTTGAGCTAAGGATGGTTGGGGTGTAAAAAGTTTTGAGGCAGGAAGACCAATCAAGGCTCTTATAATAGCTCAGGTGAGAGGTGATGAAAGCCTGAACTGGGATGGTGGTTGTGTGAGTGGAGAGAAGGGAACAGCGGTGAGAGGGGACAGAAGGATAGAATCGTTAAGGTGGCCACTGGTGGATTGGGGAATGTAAGGGAGAATGAGGAGTTGGAGGTGATTTCTAGGCTTCTGATTGGGTAATTAGGAGAAGGGTGATGCTTTCAATAGAAATTGGGAAGGTAGGAGGTGAGGGATAGGTTGAGAGAGAATAGGATGTTGTGCATGTGAGTGTGAGACAATGGTGAGACATCTAGGTGGAGATATCCAGGAAGCTGCTGGAGATGCAGGACTGGTGTTAGGAGAGAGACTTGGGTTGGATGCAGAGAGCTGGGAGTCAGTCATCCGCATAGAAGTGATAACTGGGAGCTGATGAGGTCATCAGCTGAGGTGAGGGGAGAGACAGAGACAGAGACAGAGGAGAGAGGGGAGAGACAGAGAGACACTGAGAAGGGAAGAGAGAGGAGAGAGTGAGGAGCAGGAGGAGGAGAGGAAAAAGAAGAGCTTAGCTCTAAGGGTCCAACTCTAGCACAGATTTACCCAAAGGGAGGTGGCCAGAGAGATCATTTTTCTGTGGAACTTAAAATGCTCTATAAAGGAGTTTCTCTTATTGGATTATTCCTATTATGATTATTAATTCCTTAGGAACTTGAAGACATTCCTGATTTTTCCATTAACATACAAATCATTATCTTATGTGAAGATGATGACTTACCATCTTAATAATAACTGGCACTTCTAGAGTGATTGATTAATTAATTCATTCATCATGTGAGCCTGACAGCATCCCTGTGAAGTTAGTCCAGGTGTTGCTATCCTCACTGGGGCTTGGAGAGGCGAGTGGGCTCGCCCGGTCTCACGAGTTTAGGAAGTGTCATAATTGGGGTTTGAGATCACTTCTTCCTGACCCCAGCCCTGGCACACCTCATTATGCTACCCTACCCTGCTTCTTTTCCGTATGCAGTTAGCCTTGTGGAGGGCTTATCAAGAATGGGGCTTTGAGCCTGAGGGGAGGCAGAAGACAGCTTGTGGTGGAGGGAGAGGGGTCTAAAAGAAGATAAAGGGTACTATGGTAGAAGGGGGGGGCAGGAAGCAGGCAATCCCAGGTGAACACCCCCTTCTTTCCCCACCTGCCTCCCTGGCAAGGTTCTGCTGGGCACACTGAAGGGGGAAGATCTGGCCAGCTTTAGGAGCCCCCCACCCAGAGATCCGGAAAAGATGAAGCCCTGAAGATTTGCTCTCAGAAAGTCATTAGCCAATGGAAACGTCCTCTGTCCAGCCCCATTTGTGCATGGTTCTTCAGGCTCGTGGAGGAAATCTGTGTATCAGAAGGCAGGTGCTACTGTAACATGGGCTGCAGATCTCTGTGGCTCTGTGTGATCTTCCATCCTCATCCATCCTTAGTTTTGTCCTCTGAGCTCCAGGCTGCTCTCTCTTTGGAGCTGGTGGTCCGGGGATACCTGTGGCAGGTCCCTACTTCTCTTCTCCAGCTTCTGAGCTGGGGTGGAACATTTTTCCCCTTCCCCCTCTCTTTTATTTTTGTGTGAAAATGGAAACTGGTTTATTTAAAGAAGGTTATTTGCCTAATGTCCCTGGAATTTCTTTGCTGGAGTATGTGCCTGCTTAATATTCCTTTCAGGCCCTCAGTGGGGTTCAGGGTAGGCTAAATCTGATGGGCATGGCGCTTTTTCTCCTGCCCCAGACTCGTTCCAGGGAGGGGAATGTGTTTTCTCTCCTTTTCTGTGGGGTGCTGGAAGAAAGTTCAGAGACTGAGGAGGCAGAAGAGAGGAAAGGAAGGAATGAGGGGAATGTAGGGGAAGACCTTGAGAAGATGGGCGTTTCAGGCTACCAAAGCTTAGCGCAGTGCTCTGGCACAGAGTAAACGCCCTTCATCCATCCAGTATCTGCATTATTCACCTTGAGAAGAATATGGTGCACTCATTTGGGATGGCATGATTTCTTTTGGGTCAGACTTCTCCAGCACCCTTGGAGAGTTAACAGATTATAATAGTCAGGACCTAGAAAGTTCTCTGCCATCTAGAAAGATGGGATACACTGGATAGGATGAAACTTAATAGGAATACATATTCAGTCTAACACGTGGGCTCCCTCTCCCCCAACTCAACTGTCCAAAAATTGAGGGGAGTGGGCCTGGGAAGGGGGCATTTGGCTAGACAGTTTACATGGAAGACATGTGGCTCTCGGATTGCAAACTCTATATGAGTGCATAGTATGGCACGGCGGCCAGAAAAGCTAATGTGATTTTAGGCTGTATAAATACAAGCACATTGCCAAGAACGAGACGGAATTGCCCCACTGTACTCCATCCTGGTCAGACCACATTTGGAGTCTGCATTTTAGGGATGGCCAACTAGAGAATATCCAGGGGGCAGGTAAACAGGATGATAAGAGACCTAGAGTCCCATTATAAGGTCAATAATTGGAAGAACTGGAATTCTTTAACCTGGAGAAGACCTGGGGAAGGAGGGGTGAGGAACCTCTCTAAGCCTCAGTTTCCTCATCTTCAGAATGGTCTCTAAGTTCCCACCCAGTTCTCAATCTTATGATAGTAAGGCAACTCTTACATGGAAAAAAGTTGAGTCTGGTTCTGTTTAATAGAACTAAGAAATAGAGATTTTACTTCTAGATAAGGAAAACCTCCCAAAGAATTTTTGGAGTCTCAAGATAGAAAAGATTATCTTGGGAGGTAAATGTATTCTTCCTCACTTAATGGAGGTCTACAAGCTAAGTCCCTACCCTCTTGTCAGAGATGTTATAGATGATAGGTCAATAAAACGTTTATTACACACTTGCTATGTGCCAGGCATTGTGCTTAGAGGGGATTCCTACTCTGGAATGGGTCAGAGAAGAGGATTCCTGAGTCCTTTCCAGCTTAGAGATACTTAAGGGTGTATCTTCTGCAATTTGACACTGACTTTGTTGGCCCTGGCAAAGCCTAGGGCCTTATGATAGAGGTTGTTGTTTTTATATAGTATTTTTTTTCAGTGACATGTAAAGAAAAATGTTAACATTTATTTAAAAAAATTTTTACTTTACCCTAAGATGGTAAGCAATTTGATAGAGGTTATATATGTGTAATCTGATAGAGTTTGAGAGGGGAGTGACTGTGCACCTGAAATGAAGAGAGCTGTGGGTCCTTGTTCATGATATCCTAGGTGACAGCATGTTTCCTGGTGGTGGTGATTGATTGAGAAGGTGTGACTAGGAAAATCATTGTGATGGAGTGGGAATAAGTGAAAAAAATTAATTCAGTCAATCAGTAAACTGATCGAAGTGCTTATTATATACCAGACACTGTGTTAAGTGCTGGATATTCAAAAGAGGTCAAAAGGCTGTGCCCCCAAGGAGCTTAGAATCTAATAGGGGAGACAACACACACACAAACATACAAAGCAAACTCTCTGCAGGACAAACAGGAAATAATTCATAGAGGGAAGGTGCCGGGATTCAGAGGGATTGGGGAAGGCTTCCCGGAGGAAGCAGCCAGGGCTGGCAGTAGTCAGAGCACAGAGGGTCCATATGTACCAAGTTCTGGGATTCCCAAGACAGAAGTCCAGCAGTCCCTGCCCTCCCTGACCAAAGGCTTACGTCCAAAGACAAGCTCCAGAGAAGGGCATCACAGCTGGAAATGATGAAGAGCCCTCACCTCCTTGTGGAGCTGCTGGGCTTGGTGAAGGCATCAGGCCCAAACCAGGGAGCCAGGCTGTTTTCATAGTACTGAGGAGGGGCAGCAGCCAAGCCTTTGGACACAGTATGCTTGCAGCTCTGCCATCAGGCTGGCACGGAGTTTCACCTCACCCTGCTGGTGGCACCAAGCTCTCCCTCTATCCTGGCAGACATATATGCTGGCATTTTCCAACCACTCTGTGTGGCTCTCAGTGCCACCCATGGCCAAGTGGAAACCCAGTGAGTGGGACCCAATACCAGAGGCAGATCTGGATGCGAGGAGTTTGCATCAGGCGGTCGTTTATGATTTGGCATCATCTTGGTCTCTCTGAGCTTCTTTCAAGCTGAAGTCCCACCTTCCACAGGAGGCCTTTCCCAGACCTTCAGGGGTCCCTTCCTCTCTCAGGTTACCTTTCATCCACTCATAGATATCTAGTTTTTGATACGTTATTTCCTTTGACATGTTTGGCAGCTAGGTGGCTTAGTGTGTAGAGTGCTGGGTCTGGAGTCAGGAAGACCCGAGTTCAAATTTGGCCTCAGATGCTTACTAGCTGTGTGACCTTGTCAAGTCACTTGGCCTTTGTCTGCCTCAGTTTCTTCAGATGCAAAATGAAGGTGATAATAGCACCTACCTTCTAGGGGGTATTGTGAGGATCAACGAGATAATTGTGACATGTTTAGCACTGCACCTGGGACGTAGCAGGTGCTATATAGATGCTAGCTCTCCTCCTCTTCCTTCTCTTCCTCCTCCTCCACCCTTTCCCCCTCCCCCTCCCTCCTCCCCCCTCCTCCCTCCTCCCTCCTCCCCTTCCCTTTCCCCTTCCCCTCCTCCCTCTTCTCCTCCCCCTTCCCCTCTCCCTTCCCCTCCCCTTCCCCTCCTCCTCCTCCTCTTCCAGCAAGGTGGGATTTTTGTTGTTTTCCTTTTAGAGTCCAGTTCCCCAGGCTCAGGCTAAATTGTAAACATCTGAAGGATTGAACCCTGATAATTCACAGCTGTGCTGAGTAAAGTAAGGGCGTGCATCTGGCTCTGAGCCAGTCTGGGGCCAACTCTATTATGTATTCTGGGAGGTTGGCCTTTTGCTCCGGGGGTTCCTTCATGAGAAGAATCTTTTGATTTCCTGGTTGAGACCCAGTAGCTGTTTGTTAAGAGCCTCCTGACTGCTCAGGTGTCTGTGCTCCCTCGCTCCAGTGTTGTATGTCAAATGAACAGCAGTATAGCTGTGCTCAGAGAGCTGGAGCCCTGTCTGTTGATTTTTATGCTAATTTCTCTGCTTGTATTTTCTCCAAGTTCAGGGTGCTGGCCTTTCCCCTGAACTAGTGAAGGTAATTAAGAGTAGGATTGGTAACCCCCTTTTGAGCAGTCTTTCCTTTAAGAGCAGATCCAAGAACCAGTGCTAGCAGGCCACCTTGGCTATGCTAGGGTACTTTCTGTTCTCCTCCTCCTGCTGTCTGGATATGTGATGTCCGGTCTTATTTCCACCCTAGAAAACCTGGTTTCTTTCAAAGCATAGCTCAGGGCCCCCTCCTGTTTTTCCTGTTCCATTTTTTTATTTATGTTTCCAGCCTCTAGCTCAGTGGTTAGTGCTTAATAAATGCTTGTCAGTTGAATGCATATGCATTATGCCTCCATCTGTATGTGTTGCTCCTCTGGTAGAATGGATGCTTCTTGAAGGCAAAGCTGCCTTGGCTTTGATTTTTGTATCCCCAGTACCTAGAACAGTGCCTGGCCCAGGGGAGGTGCTTAAGAAATACTTACTGATTGATTATTGACTGCCCCAGTTGTTGCCCACTTGCAATCGCTTTGTGTATATCAATTTGTGTTTACATTCACTTGTGTTTATATTTTATGCTACTAGATTGGAAGCTCCTTGAGGGTAAGGTATGTTTCATTTTGTGCCTTTGTATCTTCCTGGTGCCCAACATCCCATACATCACATGCTAGGTGCTTAATTAATTTAGAATTGAATGAAAAGCCAGCAAAGGACCCATCATGCCTCTCCTGGCTAATGTTGTTGACACATCAGGCTCCAGAGCAGGCCTCTGGGCAGTCATGTCTTAAAGGCTTATTGAAGGGATTTTCAGCTGGTGATGCACAGGTAATCAAGAAATACTTTACGTTTAAAAGAGCTTTTCCTTTTTCTTGTCCTAACCCATAAACGAGTGGCTGGAATTTGGGGGTCTGGGATCCAGGTCTCAGAAGAGCAAAACCAGATGGGTTCTTCAGAGCATGTTATCCCCGCTTGAGATAGTTTCTGCCCTTTTGAGTAAAGCATGAAGAAGCATGTTTATATTTAGTTTATGGAGAAGCAGAAAGCAGAGAGGTGCTAACGGGCCTCTCATTCTGGTCCTTTAAGGATCCTCCATTAGCCTTTTCCCAACTCTGCCCCCCAGACCTGCCTCTGATCCCTTGCTTGCAGTTTTTGGATTTCTCAATTTGTGGATTATTCAAATAGACTCTTTGATGGAACCCATGAGTTGGTTACTCTTGAATACACTAGCTCATTTCCTTTTTTCCTTGCTCCTTAAGTCAGCCCCTCACCCAGAGTTTTTGAATAGCTCCTGAATCCCCAGAACAATGCTGAGTAATTTGGATTCTTCTGAGTGCTATTCAACATGAAGCTTGTCCTGGAGGAGCTTATGGTCTAATTGGGGGTTGGAGGGAAATGGATAACCTTGGTGGGGCAGAGGATGAAATGCAGACCTCCCATGCTACTCACATGTATACCTGGTGGTAGGGCAAGATGGCAGGACTTCCCTAGTGGATGGCTAGATGGGATGGGAAGCATGGTCTAGACTGAGACACAGAAAAGTCAAGTGATTTGCCTGTCCCAGGGTCCAGTGGTGAATTCTTAGAACCAGGGAAAGGAACCTTGTGGGCCCTGAGAGTCTCCAACTGGGCTAAGAAATGCCCCTGGAGTTAAAGATAAAGGAGAGGAGAAAATAGCCATGAGTGGAAGAGAAGAAAGGAGGGGAGGGGGAGCAAAGGAGCCCCCTTGGTGGGAGGGGCAGAGAGCTGTCAACTGAGGTCTGGGAAGCACAGAGGAAGATGAACCACAAACGGCAGGTGAGCAGACTGGGAGGGGGTGCTCGATCTCCCAGTCCAAAGAATGGATGTCTGAAAGCTGCCTCTGGGCACACCCTCCTTAAGGTGTGGAGAGGAGACCTGGGCAGTATTGGCTCTGAGCTGATTCCCTTCTGCCCTCCACATTTCTCCCCTCAGCTTGTAATCTCTCTCCTCTCCACCCCTGGTCTGTTACTTGGGTTCGTCATTGTGAGGATGCTGGATGGACACATGAAGCCTCCGACTTTCCGCTGCCCTAGACTGGACGAGAGGCCCTTTCTGTGCCAGGTTATTGCTTGTTATGGGACAGCCTGAGATGGCTCCATTCAAAGGCCAGAGGCCCTTCTAATGTAACCCGTGGGCTGGCCCTGGGTGCTGGTTGTGACCTGGTCGTTAAGAAGATAGCAGTGGACACCATTGTTCAGTGGGGATGCAGGCCTCCCCTCCCCCTACCCAGTGTTATTTGGCCAGTGGAATATGCTCTGCATTTTTTGGGGGGGACTAAGGGGATATTGAGTAGAAGGTCCTGGAACTGTGAGTGTATCACTGTAGCAACTCTTTGTGGCAACATTCCCTGAACTAATGCAAATCTGGAACTTACCTGTAGCTCCTGTGCTTTCTGCTCGGGGAGGCTGCCCTCCATCTATCCTGAATGTAGCTTTATGGAGCCATTTATAACTTGTATGTAGCCTTTACGTCTTGTATGTATTGGGTATGTATCAGATATGTAGTCGTTTACATCTTGTATGTATCAGGTATGTAGCCTTTTTACATCTTGTATGTAGCCATTTATATCTTTTATGTAGCCATTTACATCTTGTATGTATTGGGTATGTAGCCATTTACAGCTTGTATGTAGCCGTTTACATATTGTATGTATCGGGTATGTAGCCTTTTATATCTTGTATATAGCCATTTACATCTTGTATGTATTGGGTATGTAGCCATTTACATCTTTTATGTATTGGGTATGTAGCCATTTACAGCTTGTATGTAGCCGTTTACATATTGTATGTATCGGGTATGTAGCCTTTTATATCTTGTATATAGCCATTTACATCTTGTATGTATTGGGTATGTAGCCATTTACATCTTGTATGTATTAGGTATGTAGCCATTTACAGCTTGTATGTAGCCGTTTACATATTGTATGTATCGGATATGTAGCTGTTTACATCTTTCTTGAATGTATATTGTAGGTGACCACTTCCATCCATGTTGCTGCCTGCCCTCCTGTAAAAATGGAGGCTTGTTGAGGGCAAGGATAGTTTCGGCTTTTTCTTTGTTCCCTCCGCACTTAGCACAGCACCTGGGACGTTGCTCTTCACTTGTTTCAGTCAGGTCCAACTCTTTGTGATCGTATTTGGGGTTGTCTTGGCAAAGATTCTGGAGTGGTTTTGTCATTTCCTTCTTTAGTTCATTTTATAGATGAGGAAACCGAGGCAAACAGGGCTAAGTGACTTGCCTATGATCACACTGTGTCTAAGGCTGGATTTGAACTCAGGTCTTCCTGACTTCAGGTGCAGTGCTTTGTCCACTGTGCCACCCAGCTGCCTGGGTCATAAGAGAGTAATAAATCCTTGTTGGTTAATTGAAGGATTGATGAGAGTCTTGGGGAGTTGCCTGGGCTTCTGGGAGGTTGAATGGTTTGGCAATGGTCCTGTGGTTAGTATATATCAGAGGCAAGACTTGAACCTAGGTCTTCCTGACTTTAAGGTTAGACCTCTGTCTAAGGTTTCATACTCCCTTTTATGCTACAAATCTGATAATTCAATTTAACACATGTTTATTGAGTGCCTGCTGTGTTCCCGGGTCTGTGCTAGGCACTAGGAATATAAGGACAAAAATGAATCTATTCTTGTCCTTAAGGGGTTTCTGTTCTCCTGGGTGCCAGGGGATACAGATTGTGACACAGCCAACCTGCTTCACGCAGCTCATGCATTCCTGGGCTGCCAAGCAAAGGACTTGGAATGGGTAACGATTGACCTCAGAGGTCATCAACTCCATACCCCTCATTTTACAAAGGAGGAAACTGAGGCCTGAGGTGGTGACCTAAGGTCAGATGAGTAGTGTCAGAGGTGGGACCAGCAGCTGGTGACTGAGCCCAGTGGCTTCCGATAACTCTGTGGGTAGAAGTAGCCAAGGATGTTGGGAAATTCTGTATTTTAGCTCCTTTCTCTACTCTTCCTTCCTGACTCTTTCTAGACACCAGTGAAGAGCAGGGTCTTTTAGGAAGCATTCTCTAAAGAAGGGATTCTTTGTGTGTGTGTGTGTGTGTGTGTGTGTGTGTGTGTGTGTGTGTGTGCGCGTGCGGGCCCCTTGAGTAGTCTGGTGAAGCCTTGGGGTCCCTTTAGGATCATGATTTGCATGAGTGGGTATCTATATAGGCATAGAAAGGAAACCAATTACATTGAAATGCAGTTATCAAAATAGTTTTGAAAAAAGGTCACACATTTCAGGTTCAGAGGCTCTGTTCTAAGAAGAGACCCCTGACTCAAGTGATTTGAAAGATGCTGTGGGTGGCCAGGGCTGGGGAAAGGGACAGTCAGCAGTTAGGCACAGGCTGGCTTCCCGACTGGGCCCTGAATTCTTTAGGTGGAAGGTTTGAATTGTAGATAGGGGTCAGAAGGCAGAGCCCTATGTTGGTGATTCAAGTGCCCTCTCTTGGGTTTTCTCTTGCTTTGTATCTTTGAGGTGAGACTGACCTCTGTCATCCCTCATTGGCTAGAGGAACGTCTCTCCCTGCCATGTCCCTGCCATGTCCGTATTTACAGAAATGTGAGATGCCCTTAGGGCAGCCAGAGGAAGCCCCAGACCTATCAGAGGCATTATTATTGAACTATTATTATCTTCCCTTGCAGTGAAGGTCAAAGGCCTGGGCCCGTGACCATAGAGACTCACAATGTCTTTCTTCTTACAAGGCACGGAACAGTGGAGAGACATAAGAACCAATAAGAAGCCATGGACAGCGTAGATTACCCAGATTAAGCTTCAGGGCATGACCCCCTCATTGTTTACTTACTTGTAAATCTACTTGGAATCTTAAGGGCCAATCCAATGACCAGTTCAAACATAGTAGGAGACTGTCTTTTTTTGGAATTATTTATTATTCTGTGACATCTGGAAGGAATTTATCTAGTATTACAGAGAAAGAAAAATAAAGTTAAAATGATTGGGCTGAGCAGGTGGTGCCAGAAGGAAAGACAATTCCCTGCCCTCAGGGAGCTCACAGTCTAATACTGCTGTCACCATCCCCGAGGCAGAGGGGATGGCTGCTAGGGCGCACTCAAGCCTTGAAGAGCGCTGAACCCTGGTTTGCAGTTTGGGGACCTGAGTGTCCCGTTCACGGTAAGCATACCTGAACATGGGGACACAGCAGGGCAGTGGACAGGGGGCTAAATTCAGAGGCCTCAAGTCCTGCCCCAGGTACTCAGGAGCTGCATGAGCTCGGACCTCGGGCCTCAGTTTCATTCATTGACTTCTAAGATTTCTTCCATCTTTACATTTCTGATTCCAGGCTCTGGCCAGGACAGAAAGGAGGCTTGACTCTGTGCCTCACCCCCGCTCTCTGGTTCCCCTTGATGCGCTGGCTCTGCTCCTTGAGGGAAGGGGCTGTCTGTTTTGCTGTCTTTTGTCTGTGCTTAGTAAGCACGAGAGACAGAATTTGGCCTCAGGTCTTCCTGACTCCGGCCCTTTGGCGGCATTATGTCATGCTGTCAGGGAGAGGTTGTGTGGGGACACATTGGTGCAATGGGGAGCCAGCTTTCACAGGTCTTTCTAACTGCATGACCTTCCCTGGGCCAGGCAGAGCTGACCGTCAGGCAGCCCAACACGCTTGTGATAAGGAACTCGGCAAAACATATGAAAATCTCTGTTGTTTTTGAATTGGGCCTCTGCCAGAGTTTTGAGAGACTTAAAAAAAAAAAAAGAATGTCCTCATCCTCCTTTTCTGGCACTGTCAAGGGAGAGAGGGATTGTAACTGAGTTTTGGAGGCCCCAAAGCTCTCTGAGAGCTTTTAAATAGCAGGAATGAGTGGAGATAAAGGGGCATCCGGCTTTCGGTGAGCCTTACAGAGACCCACTTTTCTGATTTCCTGGAAGGGTCTTCCCTTCGGGTCAGTGCTTCAGACATTTTGGGGTTCCGTGACTATGGCCATATCGTGGTCAGGAAGATATTGGCAGTAAAAATCTGGGTCATTGAAGAAAGAGAGAAAGAAGAAGACAAAGCTGGTCACCTGTGATGAGGAGGGAGGGACCATTGACTCCCCTGTTATTCTCAAGAGGTCACAAGAAGGCAAGAAGGGAGGCCTTTCAGGAAAGGTCTCCGGCATGGTGGGGTGTGAGGACACGAGCAAGGGCTTAAAGAAGGGGCAGACATAGTATAGTAATCATCATAGTAATGATAAGCAGCATTTCCATAGCTCTCGGAAAGTTCTGGGCTTGAGTCATCACATTTGATATCTCTGTAGGAAGAATACTGGATCTATACATGAGGGCCTGGCTTCAGATCCCACTTCTGATGCTTGCTACCAGTATGATCTCAGATCAGTCACTTAAGCACCCTGGGCCTCAATTTCTTTATCTGGAAAATGAGGAGGTTGGACTCCATGGCCTCTGAGGTCCCTCCCAGCTGTAGATCTGTGGGCCTGTCACCTTCCTCTTTCTGCTAATAGTCATAACTGACCTTGATGTAGTGATTTCAATTTGGTAAATCACTTTACGTCCATCACTTCAATTGAATGTCATAGCAATCCTCTGATGTATAAATTATAGATTCCCATTTTACAGATGAGTAGACTGAGGCTTAGAGAAATTAGTTGGCTTGCCCAAAGTGCCCCAGTTAGCAAGGACTGGAGGTCTGAATGCAGACCAAGCCCAGCCCTCTGTCTGCTGCCATCATACTGCCATAAGATTCTCTGTAATGGGGATAGAGATTAAATTCTGTCATTTTCTTTTTGGTGGAAATTTTCATAGGCTCTTGTTTCTTGGCATGCTGCATTCTGAATGGAGGCAATGTCACCCCCAGCTGGTGAGCCTGGGTAGAAAGCAGGTACTTCTGGGGGCAGCCTAGCCCGAGAAGCCGCCACGATGAGGAACAAGTGTTTCATCAGAGGGTCTCTGGACTGAGGGCCTTTGTGCTGCTTTGGGCCGTGGGGGAGGAATCACCAAGGGCTCTGATTCCATTTGGCATTTCACTTTAATTTACCGTTGGTGAATGTTCCCTTTCTGCCCCTCCCTTCCTGCCCCACAGAAACCAGAGAAATGTATATATTGGCTGGCTTCCTTGGCTGTTCGCATTTTTGCTCCGAGAGCCCCCCCCTTCCAAACCTGACAGGAGAGCTAGTTTCAGAAGGCAGAGGCAGCCTCTTTGCAGACAGATGAGGTGTTCAGGATAGCTCACGGGCCTGCTGGTCGGCGCCTTGGATGGTGCCATGTAGAACATGGAGGCTCAGGACTGATTAGGAGGCTTGGAGCACCAGCCTGGTCTGGCTTCTCATTTTGTCTCTGCCACTGAAAAGAACATCCGTGGGCATTTCTTTAGTGCCTGAAGATTTGCAAACAGCTTCATTCACGTGATCTCATCTGAGCCACTCAACCCTATGTGCTATTATGATTCCCATATTACAGATGGAGAAATCGAGGCTCTGCAGGGCTACATAGCCTGCCTTTGCACACAGGGCTAGTCAGGATCAGAGTTTGGGCCTCTCCTGGTGTCACGCTGAGTGGTCTTTCCTCTACTGTGCTTCCTTTGGTTTTGGACAGGTCATCTAACCTCCCCTGGGCTACATCTTTCCTCTTCTGTAAAATGGATGTAGATTTTCTCTTCCATTGTTGGGAAGATGAATTTTTCTTAAAACAGCCCTTCATAAAAGCAAACGAGTGCTGGATAAGTACATAACTCAGCAGTATTATAGAGAATGGGGTCAAAGATTGAAGACTTGGAAGGGGCCTCAGAGGCCATCTGGTCTAACTCCCCCTTCCTGTTTTGTAGTTGAGGAAACTGAAGCCCAGAGAGGTCAGAGATCTCAGATCTTGAGTTGTTGGGAAGGGGCCTCAGAGGCTATCTAGTCCAACCTTCCCCCCCTCCCATTTTATAGTTGAGGAAACTGAGGCCCAGAGAGGTCAAAGATCTCAGGTCTCAGGTGGAAAGGACCTCAGAGTCCATCTAATGTAACCTTCCTCCACTTTTATCAATAAGTAAATTGAGACCCAGGGAGGTGAGATGGCTTGTGGAAAGTCACACAGGTTAGTAAACAATCACTCATAGTCCCCTGGCCTCACATTGCATCAGAGTACTGGACTAGGACCCAGGAGAGACATGGGTTGGAATCCTGGCTGACACTTAGTCACTTTGACTTATGTGTCTTTGGGAAATCACATCACCTGTAGGTGCCTTGGTTTTCTTCTCCATAAAATGGGGGTGCTGCTACATCCCCACAGCACTATAGGGACGAAGGGGCTTCGTAAACTTTGAGGCACCTAATAAATGTGGGGAGTTATGTTTCTGAGAACAGTTAAGTGCACCTAGTGGTAGAAAAGAATGTGGATTCTCTCTGCTTTATCACTAGTCTTTCTTGGTGAGGGCAGGTGGGAGGGAGGGGGCATTCTTCCTAGGACTGTATCCTAGACTGTGGACAGTGCGGTGAAATACCTGAACTGTTTTTTTGACCTTCTCTGTCTTTCCTGTCTGTCAGTGATGGCATGTGTGTACCGCTGGATGCATGATGTATACTGTGTATGCAAGGAATGTGCAGTTGAGACCCATTTAAAATGACGGAAATGTTGTTGTTCCAGTGACTGAAGGCCAAATGTTCTTTACACCCGATTAGGCTTGCTAGAGCGCTATATATGCGAATCAAAATTGATTATCGTCTTAGGTCTGTTGCATTTTGTGAGTTACTAGGACAAAGCTATATCATGTTTAGCTTGAGTTTCCAGAGCACTCTCTTTCCTTGAATCTGGGCTATTCCCAATAAATGCTTGAGCTACAAGGAAGTCCGCCTTCATGATGGAAGGCTGAGGGATCCCCAAGGTGATAGCCATACGGATGTCTCCTGGAACTCAGATACCATTTGGGCACCTTGTCAGGGTCAGGGAATCTCAGAACTGATAGAGTAGGTTTCAGAATAGCTCCCTGCATTGGGAGCATTTGGGATCCCATCTTCCCAGAAGACTCTCTTCAATCAATCCATAAGCACTTCCTGTATTCCTGACATGGATAGAGATGAAAAGTTTTATACTTTTATACTGTTTTAGTCCCTGCCCATTGGGGGCTTACATTGACATGGTAGTGACCATATCAACCCACAGACATATAGACACAATCCCTGCAGAGGAGAGGGAAGACAGTTGTAGAGGGGAGGGCCCCAGCACTGGGGGAGGGAGTACATGGCTTAAGAGCTACCAGGACAGCTTGATGTGTCATGGCAAAAAAGTGATCTGTGGTCTGCGTTTTGAGTGGTTTTGAATTTTTTAAAAGGTTCCTAATGCGTGCGCGCACACACACACACACACACTGCACACACACGTATGCACACATGTATGCACACACACAATGCATACACATGTACACATGCACACACATGCAAGCACGCACACATGCACACACATATGCAAGCACACACATGCATGCACACAGATGCACACACACATGCACCCACACGCACATGCACACACACACACATACATACACATACGCAGCCTGTTGTAGAGTTTGGAATCAGGAATCCCTAGATTCAAGCCTTGCCTCTGCTACACCCTGGGCTGTATGGCCCTGGATAAGTCTGTCTCACTAACCCAGGCCCCAGGCAGCTTCCTCAGGCTCCAGGTTACAGAGGCCTGCTCAGGGCTCATGGCTGGAGGGAGTTTCCACTTGGCATTTTCTTCTAGTGATGGAATCCCAGACCCAGACCCTCCCCGATGCCTTTACCTCAAATATATGTGTGTGAATATATTTCTCAGCTATTTACTCCCCAAATGATGTCACTGTTGTAAGATAATTAAAACGTTCAAAAGGTTCATTTAAAAGTCAGGTTTCAAAGTAAAGTGAGTGTTTTCCCCTGTCAGCCAATAAGTATTTATGAGGCCGGCATGTGCTAAGCCCCAGGGTTACAAAGACAGACATGGAGCTGTCTTTGGCCTCCAGGAGCTTACACCCCACTGAGGCACAGCACGTGCACCCCTGCACAGGGTGGGGAAAACAGGGATAAAGTACTACAGTGGGGGTCACCCATTAAACCCCACCATCATTTTCTTTGCTTCCATAGAAGAAACAGGGTCATTTATTTCCTAAAGTGCATCACTGAGTCACCTAGGCTGTTCTCACGCTGTTTTAGGGGGCAGAGAAGCCCCATGAAGCTCCTTCTTCAAAACAAGAAGGGTTTGGGGAAAATTCCAGAAGTGGCAGCCCCTTCTTGGGTCTTCTCTCCAGTTCTAGAAGGAGAAAACAAAAAGTTCTGTAATGAGAGATGTGATAAAAGGGAATCATTTAATTGGATTGACAAGGACTCCATCGAATTAAGCCTCACCAAAGCCCCAGATCCCTGCCCTCACGGGAAGGCCCTTGGGGCTTGGAGCACCCATGGTTGATGTATGAAAGGACAAGACAGACAACATGCATTGGGAGCTAACTCCCACAGAGGCGAGACTCTGGACCCAAGGAGGCGCCTCTCCCAGGAGGCAGTGAGGGGTTGCTGGTCTCTCGACATTGTGATGCTGTTTCTTGGAATATAGGTGATGTATCTGGGCTTGTAGAATCACGTTTGGCAGGCCTGACATTGATACAAGAGGTGCTGTATATAATGTTCTTAGACACGTTTTTCCCATTCAAATAAAAGGCTTTTATTGAACCTCTCAGTGACCCTCCGTCTAGGACATAAATATTGTTTTATATAGTAACAGGATCAGGTTCTCTCTGGGGTATTTTATGAGACCACAATGGGGCCTTTGTTGGAGGTTTCTTTGAAACGCCAGAGTAGGGTAGTGTCTGAAGCTCAGGTTATAAATCCTTGGGGGCAGGGGGAGGAGAAGATGAAAAGAGGTCCTTAGATGTACATTCTCTTGGACCAATGCTCAGCCTCCTGATACTAGTGGAGTCTCAGCCTGTGCTTGGAGTTAGAAAGATCCGGGATCTTGCCTCTAACACTTGTTTGCCGTGTGACCCTGGGTGAGTCACTTGTCCTCTCTGAGCCTTAGTTTCTATATAGCATCTACCTGTGCAAAGCTGAAAGCATAAGTAATCTAACATTTAGGGCCAGAAAGGTCCTTAGAGGTCATCTACTCCCAAACCCCTTTTTGCCAGATGAGGAAACAAGGTCTAGAGGGTGTCAGTGACTTGCCCAAGGTCACACTGTAAGTGGCAGAGCCAGAATCTGAACCCAGGTCTCTGACTCTGAATCTAATGCTCTATAGCCCTTGCCACTTGAGCCCTCTGAGCCTCAGTTTCCTCATCTGTAGAATGGGCATAATCACATCTTCACCTCATAGGGCTGTTATCAGGATGAAATAAGCGAATATTTGTGGAGTGTCCCAGAGTATCAGCTCTTATTGTCAAAGGTGGGTTATTATCTCAGGATAGATGCTATCTTCTGCCTTCCTCTTTCATCCAAAGAGAGGCGTCTCCTTGGCAGAGAGTGTCTGGGGGAGGGAGGCCAGACAGAGGGAGGGCATCCCGAATTCCAGAGCAGGAAATGCTGATGTTGCTCTCAGGTGGGCACTGGGCGTGGGGTTGAACCATGGCAGGGCAGGGCAGGTCTAGCAGGCTCCGAGAGGTCTCTGAAGTAGAGAAGACAAGCATCCATAGGATGCCTACTACCCTGGCTTGTAGTCAGCATTTTCTGCCTCTTTGTTTCCATTCTGGCAACATGACAAGGCCCCTTTTTTTCTCCTACAATTCCCTCGGTGACTTTGTTGATCTCTAATACTTCTCTGTTTCAGCAAACCTTTAAAAATTTTTTCCCTTGTATTTTTCACTATTTTCTGGCTATCCTTAAACTGGATCTTAAATTTGGGCCAGAATCAGATTGGACTCCAAAGGTAAGACGTGCCTCCATGTCTTTCTTTATGTTGCTCAAGACTGAGTGGACTTTTTGGTTCCTGCATCTCACTGCTGATTCATGTTGAACTTGTAGTCCATTAAGACCCCCACATCTTCTTCATAGAAATGGTTGTCTGGCCATGCTCCCCCCAGTTTATATTTGTGATGTTGATTCTTTGAACTCCAGTGTAGGCAATATTGTTGTTATCTTTCATTCTTGAAGAGGACCGTGACATCCGAAAGATTATGCCATAATTTGCAAATGAGTTGGATTTAAGTGAGGGATGGTTATGCAAGGTCACTAGTCTCACTTTCCCCCGTGGAGCCATCTGGATCCAGTGGCCAGATATAGACGAAGATAACTGGAGATGGCCCTCCTTCTTGATACAATCCAGCTTTCAAGTACCCAACATTACTATTTATAGTAGTTTACAATAGATATTTGTCTACTTGGATCATAAACTTTGTGAAGAAAGCACACACACACACACACACACACACACACACACACACCCCTAAACAGAGGACATGAAGGGAAAAAAAGAGGTCTGGAGTTTGGAATTATTATACAGCTGTTTTTTCCCTTCCTTTTTCTTTTTTTGTTTTAAGGACAGGTTCCATGTGATTTGAATGTTGCAATGGAGATTTTTCTCTGGATTATGAATATCTGACAAAAATCCTGCCTATTTCTAGGAAGCCAGAATGCTTGCCTTTGGGTGTTTTCTCCAGTTAGACATGCTAGTCTGTGATTCTGAGGCTTGGGTTGAGTCATTGGATCCTGAGTGGGGAGAGGGGGAAAGGACAGGGTTCAGATTTTCTGGGCTTCTGCTCTCATCAGCTATTAGATCAGGAAGCTTGTGGCTTCTTTTGCTTGAGAGCAAATGCCTTTCCAGCCCTTGAGTTGGGTGTGACTGGCTTTGTGTTTGCTGATCTCATGCCAGAGAAAAGGGTGGGGGAGATGGAGGTGGTTCCCCAAGTCAAGTTTAAGGGAAGGAGCCCAGGCTGAGCATAATAATTTTTTTTTGATAGAGGAGAGAGCTTTGGACCTGGAGTTAGAGGACCCAGGTTCAAATCCTTCCTCTACCACTTATCAGCAAGTCATTTAACTTCAGTAGGGCTGAGTTTCCTCACCTGTAAAATGGAAGGTTGAACAAGCTGGCCACTGAGGTCCCTTCTAATGCTAGATCTGGGATGACTGGATTTGAATCTGGCCCTGGCTGCTGAGAAGCTGTATGACCATGGGTGAATGACTTAACTTCTCTGAGACTCAGCTTCTTCCCTTGTTAGATAAATGGCCAGGTTGGAAGGGACCCTGGAGGCCACATGATATGATCCATACCTCTGCCTAATTTGATGTACTTGACCAATGGCCTCTGCCTGAAGACCTCTCATGGGAGGTCTGAAAATGCTCAGTTTGCTTGGGAGAGCTCCAATTTTATCTAAGACTATAGGTGTAGAACTGGAAGGGACCTTGGAGGCCATCCAGGCCAGTTTCCCCATTTTGTAGGTGAGGAAACTGGGGCTGGGGCGAGGAAAGCAGAAATTAATGGACAATTACTTGTCCAAGGTCACACAGGTAGTGTCAGAGACAACAGATTCAAACCCAGGTTCTCAGACTATAGGACTATTTCTGCTGTTCCATCCTGTTTTTCCTGACATCAAGCCTAAAGCTGCCTCTTTGCAGCACCATCACTCCTGGTTCTGTCTCCTGGCACCCAGCATAACAAGTCTGATCCTTCTACCACTTGATACCCTTTCACATACATGAACTCAGCTCTCCATTCCCCCAACTCTTTTCCTCCAGGCTCCCCATCCCTCCTTCACCCAGCTTCCCATGATAGGGATGCACCATGCTCTGGTTTTCCACCAGACACTCCCAGCTTATCAGTGTCTTTCCTAAGGACTGGCACCCAGATCTCCAGCCTCTGCTTCCCCTTCATCTGGACTCATCTTAGCTGGATCTTGGCTTTCCAAAGCAAGAGATGGGCAACAGTTTGTAGTGTTGAGCCATCCAGCCAGACCAACATGTTGGCAAATGCCTCTGACCCAAGTTTTCATCTCCAGCCACCAAGCATTTCCCTATAGGCAGGGGAAGGAAGTCCACAGACAGGGAATGGGCCCTTGGTGCTCTGGGGCAGGAGGGGAGAGGAGATCCCCAGATTCCCTGCCCTGCTGTGGCCTTTCTTTCCTTCTCTGCCTGGACTGATTAGAAGTGAGTGGAGGTTTGACACTACCACATTTCGCATTCTGCCTAGTTTTCCTTGTCCCACCCACAGCTAAATCAATAATAATGAAATTTTAGAATTCACCTAGAAATATAAACTTCAGAGAGCCTTGCCTTTATCCAATTTCCTTTTTTCATTTCAAGTCTTTTCGTGAGGGAATTTTAGAGCAGTTTTCTGGCTCTGTCTGACTTTTTTGAGCACCCATAAAATTCCTTTTCCCCTGTAAAGTACCCAGGGAGGCCAGGTTCTCTGACTTGTTGCAATACTGGGAGTGAGGCATCCACTGCCTCGCGGCTGGCTGGCATTTAGCTCATGGAGGGCTTCCTGGTGAGGCTGGTTGTGATGGCAGTTTGGGATTTGGCTCCATTTCCCAGAAACTCTGCTCTTGGCATTCCAATTCCAAGCAAGGCTCAAATTACCCCCTTGGGCCTCAGTTTCCTTATTTATAAAATCAGCAAAGTGACTTAGATGGCCTCTCTAGTCCCTTCCAGCTCTAGAGCAGCAAGCCTATGGGCCTGTGAATTAGGGTCATCCCAGCACCAGTGGGTCACAGAGCCTATGCCTGTTCTCTTTTGAGGTTTTCTTGGCAGAGATACTAGAGTGGTTTGCCTTTTTTCCTTCTCCTACTCATTCTGAGGCCACTAGGTCTGACCATTTTACAGAAGAGGAACCTGAAAGGATGTTATCCGACTTATCCAGGGGCACAGGGATGAAGTGTCAGAGGTGGGTTTTGAACCTGATATCTCTGACTCTAGGACCAGGATTCCTTGCCCTCTCTTCTGTATTCTCCCCTGCCTGGCTTTTAACATTCACAGGGGCAGCATAGTATAGTAGAAAGAGCACTCTACTTGGAGTCAGATTCTAATCCAGTGAGCATTTACTAGCCTATATGTGCTATGTATTGGGGCTACAAAGACAGTGCCTGTCCTCAAGGATCTTACATTCTGCAGTGGTATAACATGTACATACAACATGTACGTACCAGGCCATGTGGGAGGCAGAGTGCATGATCAACTTTGGGAGCAGGAAAGACTGGCTTCAGGAGCTGTATGAAGGAAGCTCTAGATTCTGAGAGGTGAAGGTAGTATGTCCTAGGCATGGGGCACAGCCTGTGCAAAGGCAAGGGGGTGGGAGATGGAATGTGGAGGTCAGGGAACAGCTAATTTTTAAGCTTGATCAGAACATAGAGTATGTGAGGAAGGGTGATATGAAGTCAGATAGGAAAGTGAAGATGGTGTCAGATCCTGAAGTACTTTGAATGCCAGGCTGAGGCAATAGAGACTGAAGGTTATACAGGAAGGGAGTGACATTGTCTGACCTCTGCCTTAGGCAGATGATGGGGCAGCCATGGTGAGGGCAGGGACAGGGAGCAAGGAAATCTGCTGGGCTCTTGTGGGCTCAGGTGGAAGGAGAGGCAGCCAGCGGGGAGAAGATGTCCATCGTTCCCAGGCTGCTCCTTGCTAGCCGTCTGTTCTTGGGCAGATGAATGACTCTCCTTCCCTGGGCGTCGGTCTTTTGGTCTGCAGAACAGAGATGGGATATTTACATTACCCATTTCAGAGCGTCTTATGAGGAAACCAGTCTGCAAAATCCAGGTGGTCCCCAATTCTTAGCATAGTCTTAGCTGTTAAAGCTTAGGTCTGGCCTAAGGCTTGGGAGACACCCTCTGTAAGCTTTCATTATTCGGTACTTGTCATTAAAACCATGTTGTCAAGTACTTTGGCCGAAAGGAAAAAGGGGGGGCAAAGAGACCATTGGAAATTTTTCAGGCATTAAATTATTTGCTTTTTAGGAGCTGAAGAAGATGAGAAAATGTGTCTGTTTGAGATCTCACCATGGTTCACTTGGCAATGCTTGGTAACACTTGAAACTAACATTCAGATGTGGCATCCATGTATCCTGTGGATTTGGAATGGATTGTTCATTTGTATGGATAACTGTTCATCTTAGCTTCAGAAATCCAGATACCCATATGTCTGCACACATAAGTGTGTATGTCTGTATCTGTGTAGTTAGGTGTGTGGACTACGGCTGGGGAGAGGCCGGAGGGAAAGAGGCAGGGACAGGGAAAGCACTATATGTCCTGCAGATGCGTTCTTCTCATATTTGCTGGGTTCTAATACCAAGGGAGGGGCATGAGATTTGCCCCTGGCAATGTCACTTTGAAGGCCTTGGCTGTCCCCAGGTATGTACAGGTACTGACTCTCTACCCTCCGCTCCTCCCCCCAATCATCTTGGCAGTGAGCATTGTAGTGTTTATTGGCACCCCAAGTTGGAGGCAGACAGGATGAAGGCCAGGAGACAAATACTCACAGGGCCCTTTGGTCTGCCTCGCTGCTCTTGCGACCAAGATCTCAACAATGGAAGCTCTGGCAAGCTTTGGTCCATGTGATTTTTCTCCCCTCTTCCCCGAGCTCTTCTTCTGTGGATAATTTAAAGTTGGCTAGGCCCAGGTTGAGAATAAGTGAGAGGAGAGGAGCAGAAGCAAATAAAACTCCACATGGAACTGGGAAGTAACCTTTGAAGTGAGAGCCCCTGAAGGGTAGGGAAGGTGGAGGAGAGAAGCCAACCCTAGCGCCCCAGTGAAGGGAGAAGAGGCTCCTGGAGGGGATTTTATAGGTCAGAAGATGTGCTTTGGACCATGCCCTGGTGTTAACTACCTTTTATCGCTTGTTTAAGGAGGAGTATTTACGATCATGGCCTTCATGTGGGATTCGGTCTGGGTAGAGATGGCCTTTCCGATGCCTCCTTTGGCCCCTTCCCCAAGCTCTGAGGGTGGGAGTCCCTGCAAGCTCTTGCCTGTGACCCTCTCCTTTAGCTCTTAGGTGGTGTGTGATTTGGCTTGTGTGGGTCTATCCTTCATTGCTGCAGACCACAGATACCTCAGTGGGCAGTGTGGGTGAGAGGCACTGAATGTGGCCAGCTCCAACAGGAGCTTCTGCTGCCTCACCCAGGCCAGCCTTCAGAGGATAGATGTCATTGGGAATGCTTCCTGGCAGGGAAGGACCTCCAGGGTTATCTGCTCTGCTGACAAAGCCTTCAAGCACCAGGGTCATCTTGGTGTCCCAACAAGGCATCGTGGGATGATAGGCTTAGGGCCAGAAGGAACCTCTTACCCAACCCTCTCATTTGATAGATGAGATAATTGAGGCCTATGGAGGTGAGCTGACTTGGCCAAGGCCACATTGTTAGGAAGTGGAAGAATCAGGATTTGAGCTCAGGCTCTCTGAATCCAAACACTAGCTTTCCCCACCATCCAATGCTGCCTCCAGGAGAACTTTAGCAGAATTTTATTTGCGTGTTATTAGGGATTGGGACTAGACATGAGATTCTGTTATGTGGGGATCTCCTGGTGAGGGAAGTCCTTTCATCAATTTGGGTCAGCACCTTCTTGGCAATGTTAAGTCCTAGAGAACAGCCTAGAGCACTGAGGGGTCACACAGGGTGGCATAACCAGTGTGTGACATGGGACTTGAACCCAGGGCTGGGCTGCAGGATTAGCTCTGCATTCTCTCTGCCACATTATTAGGACTTGGTCTGGACGTGCAGGTTTATCAGAGTAGGGAACTCCCAGGATGGAAACTCCTTCCAGTCAGCACCAGGTTCTTATCTGTAGCATCTAGTCTTGGAAAGTTCTGAGTGTAAATCCTTCCTATTCTTTATACCTATGTATGGGAGCTACTCACAGTTAGTATTCAAGGAAGAACTGTAGGCATGGTACCACGTGCTGGGACTGTTACTGTTCAGTCATTTTTAGTCACGTCTGACTCTTCATGACTATATTTGGGGTTTTCTTGACAAAGATAATGGAATGATCTGGCATCTCCTTCTCCTGTTCATTTTACGGATGGAGAAACTGAGGCAAATAGGGTGACCCTTGTCCAGGGTCACATAGCTAGGAAGTGTCTGAGGCTAGATTTGAACTCAGGTTCTCCTGACTCCAGGCCCAGCACTCTATCCACTGTGCCACCCGGCTGCCCATGTGCTGGGAATACGAAAACAAACAAACAAACCCAAAAACCAAACCAAAAAACTGGTCTTTGCCCTCAAGGAGTTTGCATCCTACTAGACTGCACCAGGCAGTGGCTCACTGAAGTGGAATTTCCTCATTGGTAAGATGAAGGGTTGGATGTGATGGCTGTTGTCCCTGAATCTGTGATCTCTATTTGGGACACACTGTCGGCTTCTGTCAATTCTCATTTCCCTTCAGTTTAGCTCAATTCAGCGAGTAATTATTGAGCTCTTACTGTGTGCCAGACCTGGAGAATACAAGGATAAGAAAGGAATCAGTCCCTGCCCTCCAGTGGCTTCTGTTCAAAGTCACCACTTGTTACTTGCCTCCCCTCAGAAGCCCTCCTTGATTTCTCTGGCTGTTACTGGGTGTTCCTTTCTTCTTGGATGACTGTGATTTCCTTATCTGTTGTAGACCCAGTAGAATGGATGCTTCTCCAGGGCAGGGGCTGCCTCGTTTTTGACTCTGTACCCCCAGCTCTGAGTACATTGCTGACCACTTAGTAAACATTTATTGAATTGCAGTTACTCAAGTGGACCTACGTTAGTGAGGCTGAGGGGGTGCGTATGCAAGAGCTGGTCTTACTGAGAGGATGTGGGGAAGAGCAGTGGGCCCAATGCCCGGGCTTGACTTCAGGTCTTGTCTGTTCTCTTATTCCATCCCCGATGGCTAGTTTTCTAAGGTGAAGGTCATCCCAAGGCCAATTTTCACCCTGTTGTTTCAAAGGCTGGATGGGAGAGGAGCATGTCCTCAGCTTCACCCTTCCCCATGGTCTTTTTGTTAGTGGTTTTAGACACACAAACAAGGGCCGTTGGGAACTGCAGAGGTTACCCAAGAGTCTGCAGCCATGGGGGAATCTTGGCAGACACCCTAGCTGGAATCCAAAGCTAACAGCCGAGGGACAGACAAAAAGGCCGCCTTGCTTTGTATGGGGCCTGCCTGGGTGGCTGGACCAGGGATGGAATCTGTCTTGAGGAAGGCTCTGTCCTGTTCCTTCCAGGGTAATGTTTTAAGCCCAATCTTTTGTGGTTTTGCTCCTTATGTCCCCATAAGCATTTTACTGAAGCCACATTGTGGGTGAGAAGAGGGGGATGAGGAGACAGAAGGGAGATTAGCCCCACTGAATAGAAAACACCAGCTTAATCCCTCTCTTCAGGGAAGAGTTTACTGTCTCTAGACCATGCTTATTCCAGTACATTTCAATTTCCTCCTCTGTTTTTACTCAGACAGGTTCTGATGTTTGAAAAGACCTTGGGATCATAGGGCCCCATAAGTAGATGTTACAATAAACTGTCATCCTGTAAACTGGGATTGGCTGCTCAGGCAATGTTATGATAAGATCATAGATCGATCTGAGGCAGGAAAATACCTGTGGCTACCTAATCAACCCCATCATCTGATGGATGGGGAGACTGAGGCCTAGGGAGGGGAAGTTACTTTTGTAGGGCCACACAGTCAGTAAATGGCATGGCCTAGATTCCACCCCATGTGCAAGGCCACATAGGCATTAAGGAACAGGAGTGGATTTGGGTCATCCAGTTCCCTTTTCTCTGTACTGAGTCCTTGCCTGGGGTTCAGTACAAATGAACAGTACGGCAACAGCTACTCAAATCCCCAAGCCCCCTGTGATTTTTCCTATGTGTGTGCATATACATACATGGGCATATATACATGCATATGTATATATACTTATATGTGGTATGTATGTGTTTATTTCATAAAAGCATAGTTGTAGACTTGGAAGGATTGTAGAACCTCAGATTTCAAGCTGGAAGGAACCTCAGGGCCCACTGAGGCCAACTCCCAAATTTTATAGATGAGGACAGTTAAATGACTTTCCTACAGTCTCCCAGTCAGAGCCCAAATGGGACCCTCTGTCCTTCTAACTGCCAATGCTCCTTCTTTTGAAAAAGAAAGAGTGTGAAGGCATTTGGGCCCTGGAATAAGAAGAAATTTAACATGTCCATTGGTTAATTCATTGCTTTTTTCACTTCACCTGTGGGACCACTGTTGGTGTTTAGAAATTGGATTTTAATCATGGTAATAATGATTAAAGAGTTTGGTCCAGTGGATAGAATTTAGGGGTTGGAGTCAAGAAGAACTGGTTTCCAAATTCTGCCTTTGACACTGACTAGCTGTGTGACCTTTGTCTGCCCCAGGCATCTCCCTAGGACTTAGCAGCTCAGTCACAGAGGGGTTGTGAAATGTATGGGGGAGGGAGTAGTCATACAAGGAGTTTCTCACCTTCCTTCCCTCTGCACACCCTCAGCCACTCAGTGTCTACATACACATATATATGTATAATGTGGTGTGTATGTGTGTGTTTAGTTCATGAAAGCCTAGCTGTTGACCTGGAAGGGTCAGAGAATCACAGATTTCCAGCTGGAAGGAACCTGACCAGAGCACTGGCTATTCCTTGCACAAGGCACTCCATCTCCCCACTCTGGGCGTTTGCATTGGATGTGCCCCAGAGCTGTTCTTCCTCCTCACTCTCTTGGCTCAGATCTCACCCTCTATAAGAAGTCCTTCACGCTGGCACCTTCTCACTGAGATTGTCTCCAGTGTATCCTGAATGTATCATGTTTGCCCGTGGCTGTTGGCTTGTGGTCTCTCCCATCGGCCCGTGAGCTGCTTGAGGGCAAGGACCATCTTGCCTTTCTTTGTATCTGCAGCACTTAGCATAGTGCTTGGCACATAGTAAACACTTAATAAATGCTTATTGACCATTGGGCATACTGGACAGTGTTGGAGTAAGGCAAGACCTGTGTTCAAGACCTGGCGCTTAATAGCCTTGTGACCCTGGAAAAGTCATTTCATTTCCTTACTCCTCAGTTTCCAGTAAAATGGGGATAATGACCGCACCTAGCTCAGAGGGCTGTTATGAGGACAGAATGAGTTAGTGCTCATGAAACATTTTGTAAATAATAAAGTGCTACATAAATGTCACTTATCTTTATCATTCTTGTCAGTTTTATTATTTTTCCATGCCATGGAAATAATTGAACATTAATTGTTACATTGTCCAGGGAAATAGTTCAGTAGAAGGGGGCCTGGGTTCAAATCAGCCACTTAATTAGCCGTGACCTTGGTCACCTTGCTGACTGTCTCTGGATCTTCACTTTCTTAATTCCCCAAAATGGAGAGATTGAAACGGTGCTTCCTGGGTGCCTTGCTCGGGCTCTCCAGACCCAGGCATGTGAGATGCAGCCATGTTACGACTGTCAGCATACCACTTTGGAAGAATCCTGCCCCAGAATCCCCCTCTTGGTCCTCATTTCATTCTCAAGGGTCTGAAGAAGCTCTTTGGAGTCATCGTTCCATGCTGGAAAAGCCGTCTAGACAGAGGATGTTTACAGCTGGAGTTTTAAGGGATGGAGCGATGGCCTTTCTTGTCTCATAGGAATTCTCTCAACCAGTCAGTTCTTTTTTTTTTCCAAATGCTTTATTAACTTCTGGTTTACATCATTCATTTTTGCCAGATTTTGAGTTAATTTTCCCCCATTTTCCCCTACCCACCTCCCCAGAATAGCAGTCCCACAGGATACCCCCTCATCCAATCTGCTCTCTCCCATACCTTCTCCCATACCTCCTTCAACTTTTCCATTAGGGCAAGGTGAATCTCTGTGCCCCAATGCCTGCACATCTTATCTTCCAGCTACATGCAAAATAGTATTTATATATATTTGAAACATTGAATTTTAAAACTTTGCATCCCAGATCCATTCCCTTCGTTCCTTGTCACCCACTCCCACCGGGAAGATAAGCAATTCAGTATATGTTGTACATATATAGCTATGCAAAACATTACCATAGTAGATATATTGTAAAAGACTGACTATATTTCCCTCCCACACATTCCACCCCTCACCTGGTCCATTCCCTACTTTGATACTATCCCTCTTCAAAAGTGGGTGCCTCCAACCTCCCCTCCCCCCAGCATGCCCTCCCCTCCATCCTCCCCCCTCTCATCTCCCTCCCCTCTACTCTTCTGCAGGGTGAGATGTCCCATTTAGTATGTATGTCATTCTCTCCCTGAGCCAAATTCAGTGAGAATATGGTTTTTCCTTTTTGCCTTCCTGTTCTTCCCCTTCCCTGTGACTACTTCCTCTTGCCTCTTCTACATGAGATAGTTTACCCCCACCCCCGTCTCTCCCTCTTCCTCTTGCCACATTCCTCTCTCACCTCTTAACCTCACCCCTTAATTATCATCCCTTCCCACCAAATTCGACCTGTGCCCTCTATCCATGTATATCTGTAAACATATATACACACATTCACATATGTATTCATATGCCTGTATACCCTTCTTCAATTATTTTCATACTGAGAAAGGTGTCATCAGTCACAGTTATTGTTATTCCATGTGGGAATGGAAATAGTTCAACTTTGATAAGTTCCTTTTGATTTCTTTTCCTTGATTACCTTCTCAAACATCTCTTGCTTCTTGTGTCTGAATGTCAAATTTTCTATTCAACTCTGGTTTTTCCCTCAAGAATGCTTGAAAGTCCTCTGTTCCACTGAATGACCATATTTTCCCCTGAAACAAGATACTCAGTTTTGCTGGGTAGGTAATTCTTGGTTTTAATCCCAGGTCCTTTGCCCTCTGGAATTTCGTATTCCATGCCCTTCAATCCCTCAATATAGAAGCTTCCAGGTCCTGTGCTATTCTGATTGTGTTTCCACAATATTGAAATTGTTTCTTCCTGGCTGCTTGGAGTATTTTCTCCTTGATCTGGGAATTCTAGAACCTGGCTATAATATTCCTAGGAGTTTTCTTTTTGGGATCTTTTTCAGGAGGTGATTGGTGGATTCTTTCAACCTCTATTTTTCCCTCTGGGTCTAAAACATCAGGGCAATTTTCCTTGAGAATTTCTTGAAGGGTGATTTCTAGGTTCTTTCTTTGATGATGGCTTTCAGGTAGTCCAATAATTTTTAAATTATCTCTCCTAGATCTATTTTCCAGGTCATTGGTTTTTCCCATGAGATATTTCATATTGCCTTCTACTCTTTCAGTTGCTTGAATCTGTTTAACAGCATCTTGATTTCTCATAAAGTCACTAGCTTCCATTTGCTCCAGTCTAATTCTGAATGAATGAATCTCCTCAGTGAGCTTTTGAGATTCTTTTTCCATCTGGCAAAGTCAGCTTTTAAAGGCATTCTTCTCCTCATTGCCTTTTTGAGCCTCTTTTGTCACTTGAGTTAGTCTATTTTTAAGGTGTTATTTTCCTCAGTCAGGCTGTTGACTTCATTTTATACTTTTCCTGCATCCTTCTCATTTCTCTTCCCAATTTTCCCTCTACTTCTCTTCTTTGGTTTTTAAAATCCTTCTTAAGGTCCTCTATGGCTTGTAACCCACTTGTATTTTTATTTGGGGCTTTTGGTGCAGGAGTTCTGACCTCACAGTCCTCCTGCTGTTCCATGCTTCGATCCTCTTTGCCCCCCAAATAGGAGTCTAATGTTGCATTTTTCTGTTTATTTTGTTTCCTTTGCCTAGGCATGTTGCCACTTAATTACTTGACTTTTGGGCTTGTTGCCACAATAGGACTCTGCCACCAGATAGGGGAGCTTCCGTCCCAAACATTGGGGTCTTCTCACCTGCCAGAGCTATTAGTTGGGTGCCCTCCCTGAAGCCCCTACACACTCTGGCAAGCTGGACACACCCCAAGACCTCCACCCCAGACAGCAATCCCTATCCATGGAGGTTAAAGCAAGAGCGATTATCCCCAAGACTGATCACTGAATCTCCATACAGTTCACAGGCCAGGAGCTGAAGCTGCAACTGAAGCTGCAAAATGGTGGCTATGCCGAGTCTCCTCAGCTGTTTCTAGCCCCCAGGGGAAGAAGCTGACTGCTCCCAAATACTGGTCCCAAAGTCCATAGGGCACTAAGCTCTCACTTTGTGTTGGAAATTCTGGAAAAGCCGCAACTACTGGTGTTCTAGGGTCCCTCCAGCAGGCTGCTGGACTGGCCACCCTGGGGCTAAAACCTCCAACTCAAGCCGTGGTCCTGAGCTCGGCTCCCAGAGCACTGCGCTATCAGCTTCCAGAATGCTGTGCTGGCTGGGCTGCCGTGCTGCCGGGCTGTCCTCAGTGGGAAGTTAGCTTCTCTGTGTTGTTCTGTGGGTGCTGGAGCTCCAGAGGTTGTTCAGAGTCCCCCTTTTACATGATTTTGAAGTGGTGTGGGCTGGAGAGCTGTGGAAGCGCTGTTTCTACTCCGCCATCTTGGCTCCGCCCCTGAGTCAGTTCTTTCTGATTGCCCCCAAGCTCCCAGAAAGCCGAGGATTTGTTTTCCTAGTGTTTATTCTCAGCCGCATAGATCAGAGTCAACAAGCCTGGGTTATTTTTTTTTTCATCATCTATTGTTGACTTGCCGAGAATCTCCTAAGTGAAGTTACTTTCTTCTTCTGTTTACTAATCTGTAAAATGGGGCTGTGTTGCTTGTGAATCAATCAGCCAATGTGCATCTGTGAAATGCCCATTATGGGCTGGGCACTGTGCTAAGTAAACAGCAAACTGTTCCTGCCCTCAAGGAGTTTATGTTCTTGCAGGGGAAATAGCATATACAGACATAAATCAACACACAATTTATACGAGGTGAATGCCATGTAATTGGGGGGCACCCGCAGATGGCCAGATCAGGAAAGACCTTGTCTGAACTAAGTTTGGAAGGAAGCTCAAGGTTCTAAAGGGGAGAAGAGAGGGAGTGCCTTCCAGGCATGCTTGACAACCAGAACAAAGGCACAGAGGTGGACATTGGAATATCCTGTTTGGAGAGCACCAAGCAGACCCTCCTGGCTGGAGGGCCCAGAGTGTGAAGGGGAGTGATGTTCATTCACCGTCTTCTGCGCCTGGAAAGGCAGACTGTAGCCAGACTGTGAGTGGTGTTTGTATGTGATCTGAGAACAGTAGGGAGCCCCTGGAACATCTTGAGGAGGGGAGGGATATGGCCAGACCTGGGCTTTAGGAATATTACTTTGTGACTGGGGAGGCTGCATTGGAGAGATCATATACTGGAGACATGATGGGAAATGAATCTTTGCTGAATGACTATTACATAGGACCCTAGCAAGACTCCATTTAACAACATGTATGAAATACTTTAATATTTTTAGAGAAAACAATTTAAACACTACAGTCTTGGAGGAATTAGGGTAAAAAATGTTCTGATCTTTAATTGCTTCATTGGTGCCTTACTAATTGCCAGTAGAATCCTTCATGCCCCTGGTATTGCATTCTTCATATACTAATTCTCAACCTTCTACGTCTTCTTTCTGGTCCTGCTTGTAAGCAGCCCCTCCCCCCCCTAACCATGGATCATTGTTTTTTCTTTGTTTTTTTTTCCTTTTTCTTTTTCTTTTTGGAGGGCAATTGGGGTTAAGTGACTTGCCCAAGGTTACACAGCCAGTAAGTGTTAAGTGTCTGGGGCCCGATTTGAACTCAGGTCCTCCTGACTCCAGGGCTAGGAGGCCCTGCGCCACCTAGCCACCTATTCACTGTGCCACCTAGTCACCCCTCATGGGTCATTGTTAATCTAGTTTAGGACCAGTGAAGAGCAGTGTGGGGTAATGGGCAATACAATATTTGGCATCAAGCAGACTGGGTTTCAAATCCTACTCCAGATACTTATTTAGCTGTGTGACCATTAGGGAATTACATAGCCTCCCCCACTCCCCTGAGTCCCAATTTCTTTCTCCATAATTTGGGTAGATTAGCACCTACCCCATGGGGTTGTTGTGAAAATCATGAGATAACATAGTTACTCTGCAGACTTTAAAACAATACAGAAATAGCTGATCTAATTAATTTTTTTTATTACTTTAGAGTTTCAAATGGAATCATTTATTTAAAGCATTTTTGCAGAACCTTAAAAGGCAATGTATACATTTATGTCCAGTGATGAGTTGTTGTTATCTCATTCGTCTCCATGGCCGTTCTCTTCCTTTTCATCACCTCAGGAGTGATACTTTTTTGTTAGGGATCTAGAGGTAGTTTGAGATGGTACCAAGAGCCTGGGGGCTTCTCATCTTTTTTTGGCTCTGGAGTCGAAGCCTTGAACTGTAGCCAAACTCTCTGACCTCAAAATCACGTTATTTCTACTGTTTTCTCTGACTTACTGAGTTTGTTCCTTCATCAGCATGGTTCACTTTGGTTGACTGATGTTCAGGCTTCCTGAACAACATTTGTTTTTCCAAACTATAGTGTTTCCCAAACAAATCTGACCGTGACATATTGATGGAATCCGTAAATGCTAGCCTGGGGGTACATCAGATCCAAGATTGAGAGGGGAAGAGGAAAATCTGTAGGAAAAGAGACAGAGTTCATTTCCTCTACTTTCCTACCCAAGGAAGAATGGGAGTGAGTAGTTTTCCATAAGTACAAGAGGAAATACCCTTGCACAGAGAAGAGTGTTTGGACAACTTTCTTTGGAAAATGAACACATGTGCCTTCTTTGGTTTGAAGGAAAATTCGAAATGATTCACCAGTGAAACCCATTGTCTCAAATACTTTATGCTGTTAAGAATTTTTGAGATTTTGGGGTGTGTAGTGAAGGTTATGCATCTAAAGTGAGAGGCAGAAGTGGTGTGATAGGTAGGGAGCTAGTGCTAGAGTCCAGAAGACCTGGGTTGAGACCCTGCCTCTGATCTGTGATTCCCAACAAGTCACTTACCTTCTCAGTGACCCAGGAGGAGCAGAGAATTTTCTAGCCTGCATTGATAGAGGGCATTTCCTCAGTGGGAGTTCCCTACACCAATGAAAAGTCCAGTGCCCACGAAATACAAAAGTCCATTTCAAAAGGCCTCTTGAAGCCCTAGAATTTCAAGGATGGTGTGAAGAGAGCATTCTCTGACTTCCTTTGGGAGGAGAGATGGCAGGCTACCAGCAGAGCTTGGCTAGAGCTGAGCTTAAGGTTCCAAGAATATAGAAGATGCAAAGGGAATGTGATTTTGTCACCACAGGAGATTCCTGCTTTGGAATTCCCTTCACTCAAAGTGCAAGTGACTTGCCCAAGGTCACACAGCTAGATAGTGTCAGAGAAGGGATCAGAAGGTAAGTTTTACCTGATTTTAAACTCTGCAGTCTATACCCAATGCCAATCTGCTTCTAAGCCCTGGGGAATCAAAGGTAAAAACAAGTATCCCTTTTCTCAAAGACCTGAACTTTTAGTGGCTACCCAGCAGCAACTAGGCAGCAAAGTTGGTAGAGTGCTGACCTTGCAGTCAAGAAAACCTGAATTCAAATCCCAATTCAGAGACTGACTGACTCTCTGTGTGCTCCTGAGCACGTCATTTAAACTCTGCTCACATCAGCTTCCTTTGTGGCAAAAGTGGGGACAATAGCCACTTACCTCATCGGGTGTCAGGAGGAGGACATGAGGTCATAGCTTCGTGTACTGCTCTGCACACAGTAGACTCTTCATAAATACTCATGCCCTTCCCCCTTTGCTTTCTGTGAGCTTAGATGTAACAGCCTCTCTCAGTCTCAGTTTCCTCATCTGTAAAATGGAGATGATAATCACCCTGGGTTGCTGTGTGATTAAGATAAGGTAACATTTCTGAAGCTCTTTGGAAACCTTAACTTGCTACATAGTTGCTGGTCCTTCTCAGCCCCTTTCACCTCCTCTTCCTTCTTCCTGTCATTACTAGGGAGGGGTTGTCCTGGAGGACACTTTATAACATGACTACAGCATGACTCTACTACTGGGGAAAGTCTCTCCCAGGCTCGGGCTCCATTTCCTCTTGGGCTGAGTGGATGCGGACTCTACCATTTTTACATCTGCTCCTCATTTCCTTTCTCTGAATTTGGATTAATCCAGACAGAATTAACTCGTTTCCAAAGGCCCCTTTGGAGGCCAGTGCTTGTTTCTAGAGGCTGCTATGTTTCTCCTCTTCTTTGCCCTCAATGTTGCTCTCTAGAAACTGAACATTCATTCGTGGAGGGGCAGTACAAACTGGCACACTAATACATTATTGGTGGAACTGTGGTTGGTCCACATTGTTAGAAAACAATTTGGAACCAAGCCCCTAAAGTTGTAAAATGACACATATCCCTTGATCCAGTGGTGCTATTAGACATATACCCCAAGGAAATAAATGATGATGGGAAAAGTTCCATAATGCTGCATATTATATGTAAATTTACAATATTATGTGCATAATATATGATATATATGTAGAGTATAATAGAGAATTGTATAAAGTAGCAAAGATATGGAAACCAAATAGGTACCCACCAGCTGTGGAATGATAGGACAAGATGGTTACATGAATATATAATGAAGTTTTATTGTGTTGTGAGAAGTTGTGAAAAGGATAGATTCATTTCCATGAAGTATGCAAAGACTTCTCTGGGCTGATGGTTAGAAGAAGACAACAGCAGCAATCTGGAGGACAAGTTCTGAAAGCCTTCAGAGTTTCAGTTAAACCATGGCTGACTGGCCATGAGCCAGAGCTCCCATCTCTTGATGGAGAAGTAGAGGTCTCTGGGTGCAGAAGGAGACTTGCTTTCTCTGACTTGACTGATTCGTGGATTTGTTTTGCTGGGCCGTTCATCACAGTTCCAAGGAAGAGTTTCTTACTCAGGGGGCTGTGGGTGGACGTCAGTGATGATGAAGGAGAAGGGGAACAAAGAGCCTCTGTGAAACCTTCTTTTAAAAATGTACAGAAGAGAACAAAAAGGGCCAAAGGACAATTACCTATTAGGCACTTGCTGCATATGAGACGCTGTGCTAAGCTCTGGGGACACAGTGGCAAAACCATGGTCCCTGTCCTCCAAGAAACTTCTGTTCCACTCTGGGAGATAACATGCATGTCCGTCCGTGTAAGGTCAATACAGAGCAGACGGGAGGTAGGGTGAGAGGGGCAGGCACTGCAGTGGGGGCACATGAACTTGTCTGTCAAATTCACAATAAAAAAGAGAAGCTGTGTTCGGCACATGGTAGGTACTTTATAAAGACTCTTTCACTAGTTGACTTGGAGTCAAGAAGACTTAGGTTCGAATCTGGTTTTTGGCACTTACTGTTTATGGACCACAAATATCTGCCCTAAATACTATCTTGGTGAACACCAGGAAAGGGAAAAGCCATTGGTTGGGTAGAGGTGAGTAACTTGGCAGGATGACAGGGAATGTCTCTTTCTTTTTAAAAAAACATTACTATAAAAGTGATTTATTATATATAAATATAAGCAACGATACTGAAAATATTGTGCCTGGCATTTACAAGCTTGATCAGAATTCCTTGTTGCACAAGTATTTCTTTGCCTTTCTGTGAATAGTTAACAATAAACTAACAGCAGAATTGATAGCTTGTTTAGAGGTAAGCATATGGAGCACTGAGCTGAGGATTCTGGGCCCTTCCTATTTCTCTCTGTGTATAAGAAGGGAACGTTTCTGATGCTCTTCTCTGTGGAGTCTGATCTTGGGCATTAGGAAGCAGGAAGGCTTCCAAGGCAGGAGGTGTGGTGGGGCCCCGGGACAGAGCATCTGTGTCAGTCATGTGGACCTTGAGATGACAGTGAATGCCTTAACCCATCTGTGAGCAAAACAGGATGGGGCAGAGTGTGGGACCAGGGAAGGCAGCCCGAGTCTTCTTAACCAAAGATTAGCTCCCATTTCCTCTTTTCCTCTGTCGCTACAACATGGAGACATCTGTCACCCAAGTCTTGTTCTTTCCATTTTAAAGATGAGACAAGACAGGTCTTGACCTAAGGGGCCATAGCTTGCTAAGTGACAGAGTCAGATAGGGCTCTTTGAATTAAGTGCAGTGTTTCGCATCCAGGCAGGCTCTACATATAAAACCAAAGAGATTTTAAAACAGAACAGACACTAGGAAATGTTTCTTTTAACAGGTTTTCCTTCAAGATTGGGGTCCTCCAACGGGATTCTTGTGGGAGGATGCCTGCAGTTATGCTGAGCAGTGTTGGTCAATAAGAATCTATTAAGTGTTTACTGTATGCCAGGCTCTGGGCTAGGTGTTGGGGATACAAAGACAAAAATGAAATAATTCTTGCCTTTAATAAATGAATCAGCAAGTATTCATTAATCATCTACTGTGTGCCAGGCATTTGGGTTATAGAGACAGAAATAAAATAATCCCCACCCTCAAGGATCCCTTATTCTATTGGGAGAGACAACATGGACATAGATAATTATACCTCCCAAAATGAGGCATTTTTGGGGGAGGAGGAATGTTATTAGCAGTTGTGAAGATCAGTAAAGGCCTCAGGCTTTGAAGGAAACTCAGCAATCAGAAGTATGGAATTAAGGAAGGGGTACATTCTAGGCAGGGTGTACAGCTTGAGGAAAGGTATAGTGATGGGAGATGAAGTGTCCTATGTGACTAACAGCATGGCTGGTTGGGCTGCACCATAGAGTATGCGAAAGCAGTGGTTTGTGAGTGAAGCTAGAAAGGTGGACTAGAGCCACGTTAGGAAGGTCTAGAAGTGACTGCAGGCTCTTAGTGGGTGAGTATATTCTAGATTCAGAGTTCTGAGGATCACAGTGTTTATGCAGAAGTTTCAGATTGAAAAAAACAAGCAAAATTGTATCTTCTGGATGACTTGAGAATCCAAATAGGAAGTTTGCACTGTCTTATGCTCCCCAACATCTGAAGGGCTTTTCCTCTATAGGAACCAGAGGATTCAGGTGTTTTAATGGATCTATGAAGAGGAGACTTGGGGCAGATACAACTGTCTCCCCCTAAGTGTTTGAAGAGCTTTCATGGGAAAGCGGGATTAGATCTATTCTCCTTATTCCCAAAGGGAAGAATTAGAAGCATTGGATAGCAGTTAAAAAGAGATAAATTTAAGCCAGGAAAATTTTCCTTATAATTAGAGTCATCTCAAAGTGGATGAATGCTGCTGGCTGTTCCTGTTGAACAAGGAGGCCTCTGAGGGCCCTTCCAAGCTTGAGTTTTTGTGATTCTTGCTCTCAAGGTAGCTTGTCCTTGGAGCCAATTGTAGGCCTCTGTGCCTTCCTACTCTGTTATTCCCAACCGTATATTTAAAAAATCCTCCGTAGAAGATCTATCTGGAACCCAGGAGGCTTTGCAGGGGTTCTCTGGGGCCACATCACTTCTGGTCCTTCCTGTCTTTGGTGGTTTGTTTTTGTCAACTTTTCACATGCCTGTCACCAGGGAGAGCATGCAGCAGCCCGTGTATGAGAATTGCCCACCTCTCCATGGGACTTTGGGCCGCCTTTCACTGGGACCCTCCTAGAATCTGCAGCCATATGGCATTGCCAGATGGGCAGCATGGGGTAGAGGGCAGAGAACTGGCCTCGTTCGTGTCACCTCAAAGGTGACATAGCCCTTTGGTGAGCAGAATTAGACATTGAAGCTGATGTTGCTCTTCTGTGATTTCCTCAATTGGGAACAACCACAAAACCAACTGTGTCATCGCCAGGAGAATGCTGTGCTAAGGAGCTGAGCTCAGAAGCTTTAGAAGTCACTTTAGAGATCACAGAACTGGCTCCTCTGGGGAGGCCAGCCTTCCCAAGCTCATCTGAGTAATGAATAGAGATGGGATTCACACCTGGGTCCCTTGATTTTTCCAGTGAGGAGTATCTCAGGGAGCCTGAGAATATAGTGTAATTTCTCCCATGCCACTGGGCCTAGTCCATTCCTACTCGGTCTGGGAGGCACCTCTTTGTCCCGCCACAGCATCTGCCTACATTCCATACAGATGTTGAGATCCCCAGTCCCCCTGGCTGAGGCGGTTTCTAGGCTCTCTTGGCCTCCTCATTGTGGCGGTTCTTTGACAAGCATTTAACCTTTTAAAAGAAGTATGGAAAGCATGTTACCAAAGGCTATAATAAAGCCTAGGAAAGTTTCAGTTAAAAAAATTGGGGTGTGTGTGTGGGGGGAGGAGTATGACTGCAATGCTTCTCTTGCTTTCCTCCCTTCCTAGAGGAAAGCCAAGGCATGTGGGAAGGACTAGACCTCATGCCACTTGGAGTCCTCTCAGGATATATTCCCAGAGAGGGAAGGGTGCTCTCCCTGTGGGAGCTTGGGCTGTTGAGTGATGCCTCTGGAAGCTAAATCCAGGCTTTGGAGGCGGCATTGCTACATTCTTGGACTGTGTTCGACGGTGCCGGGTCCAAGTTCAGCATTTTTCATTTGTTCCCAGCCTGGACGCTGTCAGGTTTTTACAATGTGTGCGTTCGGCCTCGGGATCCAGATTAGACCCACACAAACAGTGGGCTCTGCCAAGGTCTGACACAATGTAGGTCAGACAGCCCCCCCCCCCCCCCGGCCACCCCTTTCCTTCTTGGCTCTAGGGGCCTCCCGCAGACTCCTGCTCCTTGCTGTGTCGGGATCCACATGGAAGGAGACTGCTTAGCTCCCCTAGAAGAATGAGATTGCTTCTCAGGAAGAGGGTCTGGAAGTGCTGGGCTTTAGCGGTCAGTGTGGACTCTGGGCAGGGGATGCAGATTCTGATCTCAGTTGTGCCACTCAGCACCCATGGGGCCAAAGTGCTGAACTTGCCTGGCTTCCAATGCCTTTTGTAAAATGATGGAGCTGGACCAGATGGGCTCAGTCTGTTCCAGCTTTGTATCCATGCGTAATCCTGTGGGCAGTAAACAAAAGATGGGAGAGGTCCCTCCTCTCCCAAAGCATGCCACAGATTGCTTGAGCTGCAGCTGATGCCGCTGCCCAGCCCCTGTGTGTGCCTCTGTTTCCCTCACTCCCTTTCCCCCTACATCCTTCTGGCTACCTTTGTGCAATGACATTGGCAACTATGTTAAGTGAATCGTCCTTTCTTGGAATAGTTTGGAGGAAGAATCCACAATCGCATCCCTGTGTCCTCTTGTTCATCAGAATCCCCCGTTCATCCCAAACAGACTCCCCTGAAACCAGTGTATCATCAGGGTGAGGCTTCTTGCCCTCACACAGTGAATCAGTGAGGCAGTTTAGGGGGCACAGTGACTGGAGTGTTAGGTTTGGACTCACAAAGGCCTGAGTTAAAATCCTGCCACAGACTCTTACTAACTATGTGATCTCAGGAAGGCCACTTAGTCTCCGTTTCCTCAACTATAAAAGGGGTTTAATAGCACCTCCTTCTCTCGATTGTTGTGAGGCTCAAATGAAATAATGTGTGAAGTATTTTGTAAGTAGACAAGTGCCGAGTAAATGCTAACTGGGATTGATGATGCTGTGGTGGTAGAGTTCTCCATTAGCCTCTTCCCCAGTCACCGTCACACCTAGAGTATTTTGTTCAGTTCTGGATGCCACATTTTAGGAAAGAAATCAGCAAGTGGGAGAGAATCCCAAGAGGGGACCTCTGATGAGTAAGGGCCTGTTGTGCCTCATGATGATTGATTGAAAAGACTGGGGGTATTTAGCCTGGAGAAGACAGTACTTGGGGGGGTATTAGTTATTTTAAGTATTTGAATGGGCATCATGTGGAAGAAGGATCAGATTTGTTTTGCTTCAATTAAATTCAAACCACCAAACATTTGTTACACATCTGCTCTGTCTAAGGCACTAGGGACTGCCCAAGAGGAAATGGCCCTTGCCTCCCAGGAGTTTCTGCTCACCTTGGACAGAATATGTATCTAGATGATGCAAAGAAACCACAAAGAAACACCCCCCAAACCAGGCTGGAGACAGCAGGGGAGGCTGAGCTGAGGAGGTGGCTCTGGAGGAGGTTGAGGGGGAGGCAAGAAATACTCTGCCAAGCTTTGGGCCTTTTGGTGGGGACCTGTCTTTGTAGGCACAAGTGGCCCTTGAATATGGATTGTGTTAAATTCCAGGGGATGCGGGGAGGCAGCTCCTATAAAGGCACTGAGACAGGGGGTGGATTGGGGAACTGCTGATAGGTCTTTTTGGCTGGAATGGGAGGAATTTGAAGACAGACTGGGAAGGCCTGGCCCCAAGGGAATCTTCGAGACTGAGGGTCACAACTGCCTCCAGGGGTGCTGGCTTCCTACTCAGGGTATTATAGATTGAGAGTCTGAAAGAGATTGAGTATCTCTGAATACCTAACAGAAGATATCTAATCTTGTGCCTAGACTTTTGCTACAATGGAGGAAGCTATAGACCAATGACTTGTGCGAAGCAGAGCCAGAGAAAAGGGCCCTGAGATCTAGTCTACCTCTCTTTATACAGAGGAGGAAAATGAGGCTAGGGAATGATTTCCTTACCCGAGGTCATGCAGATAGCCAGTCTGAGAGCTGGGGACTTGACCCCAGTCATTCTGACTGCGCCCAGTGTCCTCCCTCCTCAGGCCACACTCGTGGTCATCTTCAGATTGCACCCAGTGCCTTTTCTCCTTGGCCACACTTGGGTCATCTTTCAGGGATGGCTGGATGACTGCTTTCTGGATGTGTTGAAAGCTTCCTCTTTCCCTCTAGCTCAGACTTGATGGCCTTGGGTAGTCCTTTCAGTTCTGCCATGCTTGATGCTCTAGTCCTGGCTTTGGAAATGACCCCACTTTTCAGCCTCGGCTGTGTGAGGGATATACAAGTGAGTCACAAAGGCTGTCTCTGGAGTCCTTTCTGGTGTTGACTAAGTCACTGAGGCTGATGCGCTTTCAATGGCTTAAGGCAAACAGAAGAAATCTTTGGGAGGGCCACAGCTGGGAATATGGCCTGGAGAATGTCTTGGTGGCTCAGTTTTTGTTACTGTCATTTCATGGGATTATAGATTTTAAAAAGGGACCTCAGATGCCATATAGGCCAACCTTCTTACTTTACAGATGAGGACACTGAGGCCTAGAGATGTCAAGAACCTTGATGAAGGTCACACAGATTCATAGGCTTAGAGCTGAAAGAGCCTTCAGAGGTCACTCAGGTGAGCTCTCAATTTACAGCTGGAGGCCCTGAGAGGTCCAGTAATTTGCTCTAGGTCACCCAAGGAGTGAATGACAGAAGTGGGATTTCATACCATGCCGTGTCTAGTTGCATCTGTAACTAAAGAGAGCCCATTTTGGTACCAGACATTTCAGGCTTCCAGTGATCTGTGCTTTCTCAGTGTGAATCCTCTGCTACCTAACTCTGCCTTCTCATTCTGGGGGATGCTTGTCTGTGTCGTCCCGTCAGCCCCCATAGTGTGTCTGCCAAAGGGCTTGGAGCCCTTCTTCAATGTCCTTCAATATTCTGTGGGATTCAGAACAAGCCTTTCAAAAGAAAAAAAAATCCTTTTCATTTTTTATTTTTAAAATGTGGCCTGTGTTGCCTTCTTACTTAATCAGAATCCTCTGAACCTCATAGAAGAGTCTAACCTTTTCTGCAGGACTCTGAGGGGGCTTCTTATTAGTGCCCCCTTCCTTCCCCTCCTTCCCCCAGGTCCCTGAAATATGAAAGGCCATTCATCCCAGAGCTAAATGGATCTAGATTACTCTGCTTTCCTAGTGTCTCCAGTCCCTTAATTCAATCAAGAAGTACTTAGAGAGGATTTGTATGAGGATGCAGAGCTGTCTAAGGTATGTTTCCTGACTTTAAGTGGCTTCTTCATGTCCATTTTCACTATTATCAATGTGCCTGCCTAGGACGGCACTCTTCCCCCATCTATCTCCCCATTTCACCAGTGTGCCTACCAATAGCCTCTGGTTTCTGATCGGCTGCCCCTGCCATGGTCCTGACCTGATAAACATGTTTGCTGGGATTTCTGGTAAACTGAGTCGATATAGGCTCTGAACAGAGGCCCCTTTTTCATGGCAGAGTGCACTGGCTCTGTGACCATTGTTTTAAGGACTTGGCCTTTTTTTTTTTAAACTTCCAGGTTCATGGCTATGTTCCAGATGACCAAGCTTGCCAAAAGCTTGACCTCTGTACATGCAGGGGGTTACTGTATGCTGATGCTTATATGTTCTTTGTGGAAAGCATGAAGCTTAGATATTTGCCGTGTGAAGTCTATAAAACCAGAAGTGGAAAAAAAAGTGGGGCACAGTGGTTAGGGGCTAGGAGTCCTGGCTCCCTCCTCACAGCTTCAGTAAAAGCAGAGCAGGCCTGGGGAAGCCATTTCCTCTGGGTGATCCAGGTGGAAGAAGTTCATTTGGTAACTGAAAGGCACAAGGGCTTTCCAGATGAGTCTCAACAGGCCCTAACATCGAAATCCAAGCAAATATGATGTGTAAAGTTCCAGGGGCCACCAAAGCCCCTATTTCCCTGTTACTTCTGGTCACTTCCTCAAGGCTTTGTTGGCAAAGATAGGCCTGGAATGGTGCAGGGGCTGGAGTGCTGCAGTTAGGGAGATCTGGGTTCCGGTCCTGCCTTTGAGACTCACTAGCTGTGTGATCCCAGGGAGGCAATAGCCTCTCTGAGCCACAGGCAACTCTTTGAGACTATAAACTAAAGACTTGAGTTGATGGAGAGCCTTCCTTTCCGGGAGACATCACTGGTCCTGCATGGATCCTTCAAGCCAAAGAATCTTTTCTGCTCATGTTTGAGCAGTGTTTGCCTTTTTTTTTTTTTTAAAGCAATTGGGGTTAAGTAACTTGCTCAAGGTTACACAGCTAGTCATTATTTATGCGTGGGTGCTCATTTTCTGAGGCTGGATTTGATCTCGGGTCATCCCAACTCTGAGGCCGGCGCTCTTACTCACTGCACCATCTAGCCGCCCCTTTAGGGCAATTGGGGTTAAGTAACTTGCCCAAGGTTACACGGCTAGGTTTTTGTTTGTGTGGGTTAAGTGTCGGAGGCCGGCTCCAAACTCAGGTCCTTCTGACTCCAGGGCTGGCGCTCTATTCACTGCACCACCTAGCCGCCCCCAGTGTTTGCCTTTAAAGAAAATACCAGATATCCCAAGCCCCTTTCTTCCACCTCTCCTTGTCCCCCGCATCATCTTCTTCCTGTCAGGCTTATTTACTTAATTAGAAATTAAGATGTTGGGGGCAGCTAGGTGGCACAGTGAATACAGCACTGACCCCGGAGTCAGGAGGACTTGAGTTCAAATCCAGCCTCAGACACTTAACACACACAAAATTAGCCATGTGACCTTGGGCAAGTCATTTAACCCCAATTGCCCTACATTCCCCCTCCAAAAAAGGAAAAAAAATTATTAAGATGTCTTAGGATTATTATGAAAGTTTTGACCTCATGGACCCCTTGAAAGGGTTTTGGGGACCCTGAGGGACCTTCCCTAGATCTCTATTTGAGAACCATTGATACAGTGAATGGAGAGCAGTCCCCAGAGCCAGGGGAACCTGAATTCAAATCCCTCTTCCGACACGTATTGGTTGTATGGCCCTGGCCAAGTCACTTAACTTCTTGGGACCCTAAGGCAATTCTTCAAGAATATAAATGTCACATAGCTAACATGGAAATGTTTTGCATGACTTTACATGTATAATTGATATCATACTTCTTGCTTTCTCAGTGGATAGGGAGGGACTAGAAGGAGGGAGAGGATTTGGAAACCAAAATTTTAAAAAGCAAATGTTGAAAATAAATAAAAGTTGGTAAAGAACATAAATTGCAAAAGAGGTATATATCTGCTTTGGAAGAGGGAGTTTCTTCACTTGGGAGTTCCTTATACCAATGGAATCACTGACTCAGTATCTCACCCTCTGTTAATGGGGAAAAATATAAACTCTTAAACTTGGGTTAAAAAAAACAACAGCCTCAGACACTTAACACAAAAACATAGCCATATGACCTTGGGCAAGTCATTTAACCACAATTGCCCTGCCTTCCCCCTCCAAAAAGAAAAAAAACCCAGCAGCATGGTGTCCTAGGTATCAGATGAGGGCAGTGTGACTGAAAAAGATCTGAGGTCCTAGTGACAGCAAATCATGGCTCCCACAGTGGATATGGTGGCCAAGTCTGCATTGAGAGCTGCGTAATTGCTAGGACTAAGGGGGTGATCATCCCACAGTCTTGTGCCTTTATCAGACTCCCATTCTGGAGCCTTTGGCTCAGTTCTGGGTACCAGTTTCAGGACAGTGTCGGTGAACCACAAGGCAAAGGCTTCAAGTTTCAAGCCCTGTGAGTATCTGTGGAAAAAACTGGGGATGTTTAGGCTAGGGAAGAGGGGGCTCAGGGCAGCATGTTAACTGTCCTTATGTATTTGGAGGGATAGATATAGAGGAGGATTAGACTTGGGCTGTTTAGACCCAGAAGTCAGAGGCAGAGGCAAATTCAGGCTCAGGATAAGTTCCCCAACACTTTGAGCCATCCCAAAGAGGAAGGGGAGAGGAAATGCCCTCATTGGCCGGACTCATGCAATGGGCTTCCATATGGAGAAGGGGAGGGTGGGTGATATGGCCTCCAAGATTCCACCCCACTCTGCAATTCTGGGATTCTCTGACCTCCTTGTGTCTTCTCCTTGGTCTGCCCTGGGGGTCCCATGTGTGGTACTCAGAGAAACATAAGGACAGTGAGCATGGGTCTGTCTTAGAGCTCGGGGCAAGTGGATTTATTTCTGGGTCCATCCTTCCTTATCACTCCAAAGGAACAAACAGTTGCCTGGGCATTTGGAGATGTGAGCTCCAGCCCTGGCTCTGCCTCGGACTGTTGGGCACACACTTAACATCTCAGGGCCATACTTTGTCCAATCGGATGAGTGTGAAGTCATTGTGTTCAGTGACTAGAGATGGTCATATTCCATTGGAAGCTATGCCCAGTCTCCTCAGCTGCATGACAGGGCTGTCCAGAGGACTGTGGCCTAGTGGTGTCAGGGTCCCGGGGCTCTCTGTAACGCAGATTTGTTTGCTTTTTCAGCGGAGGGTCAAGGATGTCATCAGTCCAATTGTGTTTGAAGCCGCCTACAGCCTTGGTGAGCATGTGATTGGAAAAGAGGAGAAGGAGCTGCCTCCTCTTACACCCATTCTGCGTTGGAAAAAGGGGCAGAAGATTGCTCAGAAGAACCAGGTTGGGATTATACAATCTTCTAATTCTTTATCAAATGTTTGATTGATGTATCTCTTTATTTCCGTCACTCCTTTCCCAATGACCAGCCTTCCCATGGGAATTCTCCCTCATAACAAAGCAAAACAGGCAAATGAAACAAACAACTTCAACAGCATTTGGCAGCTTATGTAGTATTCTGAACTGGTAGTTCACCACCTTCCTATTAAGAGCACAAAAGGATGTTTTCTTTCTTTTTAACAGTCCTATAGCATGAAGGTAATTGAGACTTAAGGGAGAGCAGTAAACAGTGTTGGGCTGGAAAGTCAAGAGATCTGGGTTTGAGTTTTGCCGGTGCCATTAATTAGCTGCCATAAAGTCAGTTTTCCTGGAATTAGGCCATAGCTTCCTTGTCTGGAAAATGAGCTGATTGAATAGAGCTCCCTTTCAAATGGAAAATTCTGTGGTTCCAGATAATGATGAAGGAGTTTGGGCAGTTAGAGAATGAATGTGGTTAGCCTGTAAATTGCTGACATGCCTTCAGGACAGCATTGGTCACAGCCCCTGTGGCTCTGGGAGGAGGAAGATAGAAGGCTGCCGTCCTGTGCTGTCCTGCAGAGTGCCCCTGGACAGGGAGGCAAGAGACCAGAGTTCAAATCCTGCTCTGATATTTATTAACTGTCTGATCCCGGGCAAGTTACTTAACTGCACTTGGACTCCATTTTCTCCTCTGTAAAGTGGGTGTAATAGCTGCACTGGCCTCACAGGGCTTTCGTGATCTCCAAATGAGAGAACACATAGAAAGCGCTTTGCAAACCTTGACGTGAAATAGAAATGTTGGCTCCTGATTTTGCTGCGTGGGTCCCTGGGCCTCAGTCTCCTCATCTGTAAAATGCAGTCAGTGGACTAGATGAGTAGCTCTCATTCTACAAACAGATGAATAAAAAAGCATTTATTAAGCCCTTTATGTATGCCAGAGCCATGGAGAGAGACACAGATACAATGTCCCTGCCCTCAAGGTGTTTACATGCTAACAGAAGAATGAGAACAAGGCTGGGGCGCTTTGGGACTGGACATCTGGATGGTGAATGGGATCCCAGGGAGGGGAGCGAGCCCACCCACCCCATCCACAAAGAATGACTGAGCTGATCTGATGGTGGTTCCAGAGCTAGGAATTTGGATGGCAGGAAGAAGGGCCCTTTGGGGAGCCATGAAGAAGATGGTCAGAAAGCTGAGAGCAGAGTGTGGCTGGAATGTTTCCTGAAGTAGTGACCTGGGAGAGATGGTCACAGGCCAGAGAACAAGGGGCCCAAGGTGCCATTGCTCCAGGCTAGGAAGACTGCTGGCCGGTCTCCCATGGGGGGCCTTGTCCGGAGAGCTGGGAGTGATCCTTGGAATCTGTCGAATACAGAGAGCTTTAAGCAGGAGTGTTTCTGTTCTTGCACACCCAGCTTGTCCTGGTTTGGGGTAGAGTGAGATGATGCCAGCCCTCCTCTGAGATGTGGGAAGTGGAATACACCAAGTCTGGAATATGGTGCCTCTTCTTGGAACACATTACTCAGGTTGTCTTGCTTCTGGCCCCTCTGAAGTGTCAGGTGGCTGAGATACAGACCTGGAGCTGGCTTTACCCTAGGCACTGATAGTTCCTTTGCCCGAAGTGCTAGGTGCCCCATCTGCCTCCTCCCCCACTTGGTCCCTAGGTTGCTGCCCCCCAGGGTGGAGATTAAGGAAAGGGAGATTGCTATTCACTGTAGAGGGAAAACAGAAGCCTCCTTACCCCTGGAATGATCCCAGAGTACAGTGGGTGGTCTCAGAAAATGCTCATTTAGCCCTCAGAAGGGGTCTTTAGGTGAAGACTGCATGCTCACTTGTTGGGGAAGCTGTAGAGGGCATTTCTGCCCTGGTAGAGGTTGGACACTGTGACCTCTGAGATTTTCCCACATCTGAGAGTGGGTAATTCTATGATGCTCCCTTGGGAATAGTGGTAGCCAAGGAAGGCTGAAGAGAAGAAGTGGGCCTTGCAGGAGGAAAGGTACTGGAATAGTACCCCAAGGAAACCAGTCTGAGCCTAGCAGGAGAGATAGGAGAGGGAAGATGAGGAGAGGGCCTGGAGAGCATCAGTATTTCTCTGGAAAGGAACCTGTGGAGGAGAGCAGGAGGACCCAAGATAGCTTATGGAAGGCCCTGAATGCCAGAGTTAGGCATTGCCTCTTTCTTCTCTATGCAGCAAGGTCACTTGGCTAGTAAGTGGTAGAGCAGGGAACTGAAAGCAGGCCCTCCAACCCAGGATAGATTGCTCATCCTTGCTGAAACCTCATCAGACAGAACATACCTGTCCTGATGACTGAGAGGTCTAGCAGCTGGAGGTGCAGGCAGAGAAGTCTGTTCTGATGCATGGCCAGTGTATCAGATAGTATGGCTATCCGAGGAGGTTTATCCACAGGCTATACTTGTAGGGATCTGCCACGGGCTGGTGAGGCTACTTTGCCATTCCTCATTCCCATGTGAGCATGTGTGAGAGTGTGTGTGTGTGTGTGTGTGTGTGTGTGTGTGTGTGTGTGTGTGTGTGTGTGTGTGACTAAGTGAGCTCAAGTGGTTTAAGAAAAGCCACGTTAAGCCGTCTTTTACTTTCCAAACACACCCCAGTGACCGGAGCTGTCCCTCATCCTTCCTGTACTCTCTGACACTGACTTAGGTAGGCTTTGCCTTGTTTCCAGTTTTTGTAGCCATTCAGAAGCCACCCTCGTTACGAGTTTGATTACCCAGTTGGATAATATCTGAACCAGATCCCCAACTCCGATAGACAAAACTAGGGTGGTGTGACTCAGAGGACATTGACAGCACTTAGGAGCTGTGAGGGACCTTGGGAGTCATTTGGTTAAACCCCTTCCTTTTACAGTTGGGGAAACTGAGGCAGGTAGGGGCTAAGGAGTGACTGGTCAAAGGTTTTGTGAGGAGCTGGCAGCCCAAGGCCCCCTCTCATGAGGGGCACTTGCTGTGCTCACGCCCGCTTTACTTCTAATTTGACTTCCTTCTCTTTATCTTGAGCTCCTTCCACTTTCTTGCCAGCAGCCTTGCCTACTCCCTGCCTTTTCCCCTGCTTTCATTAGAACATCAGCTCCTCGAGGCTGTCCTCTCTGTATTTGTGTCCCCCGCACGGCACATTGTCAGAACTTAACAGATGCTCTCTCAGGCTCCCCACTTCTATTTTTTCTCTCCTTTCCCTTCTCTCCTTCCTCTCCATTCCCCCAATCATTTTTTCCTCCCCCCTCTCCCTTATTGGAGTCTTTGTTTTCTTGCCACTAGATGTCTCCCCATTGCTTACTTCCAAATGAAGGCACCTCAGGTGTGGGCAGTGGCATTTGCTCTGGGTGTAAAATTCCCTAGTTATGGCTCTGGAATAATGTTGCCAAGAAACTCACACTTGGGGTGGCTAGGGGTCGCAGTGAATAGAGCACTAGCCCTGGAGTCAGGAAGACCTGAGTTCAAATCCAGCCTCAGACACTTGACACTTATGAGCTGTGTGACTTTGGGCAAGTCACTTAACCCCAATTGCCCTGCCCTCTCCCCTCCAAAAAGCAAAAAAAAAAAAAAAGAAACTCATGCTTTCCATTAAAAAAGACCTACCAGACTATACACACACATGTGATATGTAGTTATATACATATATATGCACATGCGTTAAAAATATTTATCAATACCTTGCTTTTATATCCCCTTCAGTGCCTACTCAGGGAGCCATCCCCTGTAGAAAAGAATAAAAACAGACAAAAAGGAAACACAGTCAAGTAAAACTGACCAGCACATTATCTGAGCCTGACAGTATGTGTAGTGTTCTGTACCCATGGCCCCTTACTTCTATGAAGGAGAGAGGGAGGTGCATCTTCTCGTTTCTTCTCATGGAACAACCCTGTTCATTATAATGACAAAATGTTCCCTTCTTTCTCTTATTCTTCTTGTTTACATCGTTGTAGTAATTGTATATGTTGTTTACCTTGTTTTGTTGGCTTCATGTCCTGCAGACTTAGGGTAGATTTTGGGTAAGTGGATTAGAAAGGTTTATTCATAAAGACAACTATATCTGAATTCAAACTCAAAATGAAATTATGGCCAGTACAGCTTAGGAGGGTATGGAACAGTCATTCAGGCAGGGCTAGTGTCCCAAGGGGTCTCCCTTGCCCATCCCCTCCCTTGGGGCAGCACGCTTTGGGGGGAGGTAGTTCACACTCTCCAGGTGAAAGCCCAGAGATGCTGGGGACCCAAGTTTACATAGAGTTTTTAGGACAAGAGCCTGCCATGGCAGCTGTCCTATGGCCAGCGAGGGGGTAGGGTCAGGAAGCATGGACCAGAAGCAGGGGGAAACTCCAAAAATTAACTTGGAAGGTCTATTCCAGATGAGGAAAGTGGAGTTTTGGCTGCTGTGTCAGCAAGCTTGCTGGGGAGATTGAACAGCTAGGTCTAACCCGAGCTGGGTGCAGCTGAAATGTTCAGGGACCTAGGAGGGCGGGGCCTTAGACCCCTCTGGCAATTCACCTCCCTCTGTATCAGTTCATCTAAGTCTTCTCAAGCTTCTCTGTCCTCACCCTGGTTGTCTTTTCTGCAGCTCTGAGGTGTTCTGCAGCATTCACACACAGTAATTGGTTTAGCTATTCTATTTCATTTCCACGTCTTTACTATTACCAAAAATGCAAACATAAATATTTTAGTTTTGGTGGGACCATTCTCTCTATCTTTTATTTTCGAGGACTCTACAACTAGCATTCAGATCTTTGTGTCAAAGGGTAGGATATGGGTCACTTTATTTACAAAATTTCAAGTACTTTCCAGAGTAGTTAGGCCAGTTCACATCTCTGCCAGAAGTGTGTGAGTGCGCCTACTGACAATCCCTCCAATGCTGACTGGTCCCACTGTCCTTCTTACCAATTGGTTGGATGTTAGGTTAAACATGACAGTTAAAAAATGTGCACTTTTTTATTATTAGTACTTTGGACCAGTCTTTCATATGGTTATTAATACTTTGCAGTTCATCTTTTGAGAACTGTATGTTCAAATCCTTTGAATGGGTCTTTGTCAAATATTTCTATTAACTTCCTGTATGTCATGGATATCAGATCCTTGTCAGAGATATTTGGTGCAAAGAATTTTTTTCAAATTGTTGTTTTCTCTTTTCATCATATCTGCATTGATTTTATTTGTAGAGGTAACCTGTCTTAAACTATCCAGTAAGCTACCATGGTTCCTCTACTTTGTGCCAACCCTGAGGAAGCCCTTAAAGGAACAAAGCCAATGCTTCAATCTGTATGAATGCCTTAAGCCTGGAAAATTAACTTGGGCCATGATTGATGTTGTAGAAACTCCACTGTTCTCAGGTTGAGGTACTCAGGTCCATTACTGGAGTGGAAATGACAGACATGAGTTAGACTGGTTTTCCCAGAGGAAAAATGGAGAAACAGGAAAAATTCACTGAGTCTTTTCCTTCCTTATTCTTGTTCTCCTTGTTAGGCAAATAAGAAATGATAGCTTTGTGATCTTTCTTCATGTGTCCTCCAGATGTGCGAGGGAGGAGAAAAAGGATTTTCAGGGCTGAGCCCACTTCAGGAAGTGAAACTAATTGAAATTTGTGCCATATAGTGGTTGCAGTGACTGAATCCTAGCTCTCAAGAACTGAATGGCCTCATTACATGGGATAATGTAGCCTCAAAAAATCAGGGAAAGAAGTTCTTTAAAAAGGACTGATTCTCTTCACCTAACAGGCCTGAGTATGTAGGAAACAACCAAGTAATCAATGAGCATTTATTTTTTTTTAGATTCCTTTTATTTTCATTAAATTTTATTTTTTTTTCCATTATCAAGCATTTGTTTTTCTCTCTTCCTGTTCACTATCGCTGGAAAAAACGAAAACAGTCGTTGCAACAAATATACAATCAATCAAAACAAATTCCCATGTTGGCCTTGTCCAAAAATGTAGGTCTCATTCCATATATTAGTCTCTCAGAACCTCTCTTCCAGGAGGTGGGTAGCATCTTCATCAGTGGACCTCTGGAATCATGGTTGGTCACGTAGTTCAAGAAATGTTTATTAACCAGCTAATTATGTGCCAGACACTTCATTGAGGGCCTGAATTAGGTGCGGTGTGGGGCATATGATTGTTGTAGAGAGGATGGATGGGGGTGATATTAAAGAAACAGAATGGTCATAATTTATGAATACATAGAGACATATGAAGGTGGGGGAAGGGAGGAAGGGGGAGAGGGAGAAAGGAAGGAGGAAAAGGAAGGGGAGAAAGAGAGAGAGAAAGAGAGATTGAATGTTCTTAAATGTTAGGCTAGGTCATTTGAACTTTGAAGGTGGTATTTACCAGCTGAAGTGGGGAAATTGAGAGAGAAATAGGGCAGGATTGGAGTTGCTGGAATTCTCCTTTGGCCAACTTGAGTCTGAAGTGTTATCAGATAGGAAGGGATGATGGGGATCATGGGAGGAACACTGAATTTGCAGTTAGAGGACCAGGGCTTGAGTCCTAGTCTTAACCCTTTCTAGCTATGGTGTTGGCTAAATCACTTGACCACCCTGACCCTCTCAGTTACTTCATCTGTATAATGTGCCTGTTCCCAGCTCTAATTCTAGGTTTATTGTCCAGGAGGCACTTGGAGAATGCTTCTCAGAGAAGAGATCAGGGCGGGAGAGGGGAGACAGCATGGCAGAATAGAAAGCCAGCTTGATTCAGGTGAAATGGAATAAGGTCCTGTATCAGTGTTGACTGTTGTCATTATTGTTATGGCTCTCGTTCAGAGCCAGGGATCTGGATTTGAATTTTGGCTCTGCCAATAGCTAACCATTTGACTTTGGGCAAGCAATTAACCAACAAGCATTTATTAAACTCTTGCTCATACCAGGAACTATTATTTGTGCTAAAGATATAAAGATAAAAACAAAACAGCCCTGTCCTCAAGATGCTTACATTCTGTCAGATTCACTTCATCTCTCTGGTTTTCTTTCCCTAACTGTAAGATAAGGGGCTTGATCTGGTTGACTTTTGAGGCCCCTTCCAGCTCCAGGCCCGTAGTCCTGCACAGAATGGAGAGTCCTTTGCAGAGAGGTGATAATTGACAGTTGTTGAAATCCCCCATGGGTAGCCCTTGCAGATTACTGGGCAGAGAAGGGCCTTCCTGGCTCAGTGATGGAGGGAGATTATTCTGGAGGTGGTATGAAGGGTGGAGTAAGGAAGGAAGGGAAGGAGATGGAAGAAGACCAGATAGACGGCTATAGAACTTGTCTAGGTGGGTAGAAATATAGACTGAAGGGAGAAGAGTGGATGGAAAGGAGAGAGATGTTAGAAGCAGAATCATCTATGAGAGAAATGGTTTGAAGTTTTGGGTCTTAGCCATCTAGACATCTGACTCAGGATTAATGGCCAATTATTTAAGATCTATTAGTTGCAGCTGCTGAATCACAGAGATAAAGATATTAAGTGAAACTGACATTGAGAATTCCTGCCAACATATCTCAGGGAGTATAGGAAGCTCTTCATCTTGAAGTCCTGTTGGGTATAGTTATTGACTATGGAAATTCTAGAGGGCTTCTTAAAAGAGTTCATGCCTCAGAAGCCCTAACCTCATCCTGCTGAACACAGAAACAACCCAGTTCATCTATTTCTCTGGCATTTTGGGGGGCTGCTCTGCTGTCTCCTCTTGAGAGGGTGGCAGTAGAACAGGGTTGTGGGAGCTTTTCCATAGTGGAAAAGGCTGTCTAGGAGTTCCCCCTCATTAGACGTCTTCAAGGAAAGTTTGGATGACTATTTGTGGGTATGATGTCGATGGAATTCTTGTTCACCCATGGGTTGAACTGGATGCCTCCTCCAACTTGGAAATCCTACAGATCCATGATTTTTATAAGTGGTTTTTCTAGCAAAATATTTTCTGAATTAACTTGTATGAGATTTTTTTTTTCAGTCACTTGAGGAGCCATTTAGCTATTGACAAAATTTCATTTTGTCTTGTGCCTTTTAAAAAAAATCTCAAGTTTCTCATTTCTCCTATCAGTCAGGGATGTGCAGGAGCCAGCTGATTGTTAAGTTTTTAATGTGAACATTTACACTTCAGAAGTTAGCAAATATTACAAAACTGGGCTCAATTTATTGATTTATTGTTTGGCAAGACTTAAGAAAGTGATGAAGAAAATATTAAGAATGAAGAGGACCTGAGTTTGGATCCGGCCTGAGACAGTTAACACACACAAACAAAACCTAGCCATGTGACCTTAGGCAAGTTACTTAACCCCAATTGCCCTCCAAAAAAAAAAAAAGCAAAAAAAAAAAAGAATGAAGATTAAGCTTAAAGGTGTATTAAGCATACATTTCCTGTCTCCTTCTAGATAACCTGTTATTATTAAACATTGACTGGCCCACCCTATTCTCATCCCTTAAAAGGAGCCTGTTCTTCTCTCTTCTTTCCCATTCCCAGCTCACATCTCTACCCAGTCTCTTCATTGCTTCCACTTTCATAGGCCACCAGTGAGTGGTAGCTTTTGCTCACTGTATGAGCTGTCCTATGACCTTTCTTAGGAAAGAGTTTTGAATGAATTGGAGTGCTAAGGATTGGGCTGGTTTTCAGAGAGAATCCAAAGAGAATCTGGCTATTTATCTGGAGGAAGTAAAATGCTGTGAAGTCAAGACAAGTCAGTAAGCATTTCTTAAGCACTTACTCTATACCAGTCAGTCAGTCCATAAGCATTTATATATTGCCTACCATGTGCCAGGCACTGTGCTAATAACTGGGGTTCAAAGAAAGGCAAAAACCAGTCTCCATCCTTAAGGAGCCCAATGTATAATAGAAAGGATGCCATGCAAGCAATTATGAGCATCTGAGATATGCTGTGAAGTTGTGTTTCACTTGTGTCTAACTCTTCAAGACCCCATTTTTTGAGATATTCTTTTCTTTTTAAAATTAAGTTATTTATTTTTAGTTTTCAGCATTCACTTCCATAAGTGTTAAGTTTTCTTCCCATCCTTCCTCAAAATGGTTTGCAATCTCATATGGGCTTTACACATACATTCCTATTAAACACATTTTTTGCATTAATCATGTTGCCTAGAAGAATTATAACAAATGGGAAAAAACCGTAAGAAAAAAAGAAAAAAACTCCCAACAAAATAAACAGAACAAAAAAGAAAATAGTCTGCTTCGTTCTACATTCTGAATCCATAGTTCTTTCTCTGGAGGTGGCTGGCATTTTCCATTGTGTGTCCTTTGGAAATGTTTTAGGTCTTTGTATTGCTGAGAAGGGCTAAGTCTATCAAAATCAGTCCTTGCACACTGTGGCTGTTACTGTGTACAATGTTCTCTTGGTTCTGCTCCCCTCACTTACCATTAGTTCATATAAGTCTTTCCAGGTTTCTCTGAAGTTTGACATTTTCTTGGTAGAGATACTGGAGTACTTTGTTCTTTTTTTATAGATGAATAACTGAGGTAACCAGGCTGAAGTGACTTGTTCAGAGTCACGCAACTAGTAGGTGTCTGAGGTCAGATTTGAACTCAGGAAGGTGAGTTTTCCTGCCCCCAGGCCCAGTGCTCTATCCACTGTGCCACCTAGCTGCCTGAGATATAGACAGGGTCAATTGGAGATAATTAACGTAGGAAAGGCACTGGAATTGTAGAAGGTGGGCCTTCAGCTGAGACTGGGAGAAAGCCAAGAAAGCAGGAGGAGAAGAGGATGGAGCAGGTTCTAGTAATGGCGAACTAGTCACTGGACTTACCAACAAGTGTAATTAGGATTATGAAGGACACCATGCTTTCTGGAGGGCACTTTGCTGACTGGTGAACTTCTTGCCCAGGAGACTGGTGGTTCTGTTGTAGCTGCCCTGTGCCAGAAGTGATGCAGAATTCTCTCTCTAAGAGGCACTGTCAAAGCAAGGGAGCTCTGGACAGCGCCTGCAAATGTTGTTTGACATTTGTTGTTGCCAGTCCACAGTTAGACAATTTTCACTGGCTGTGCCAAGATGAATTCTTTTGTCATCTTCCCAAACAGTGAAAAGTGTCAGAAGTTGAAAGTAGAAAGAAGAAAGCCATTTTCCTTTGATCTTAATTTTCAAAGATTCAGAAGTGATAGACTTTGAGCCTCCATTCCACTAAAAAGCAATCACCATCTGTTCCCCTCCTTCATCCTCAGATCCTTGTATGCCTTCTCATTTAAGGATGTAATTTCCATGCTCAAGGGAGGAAAAAACCCTACACAACTGTATGTCCCAAATGATCATTAGCCAATGCTTTACCTGTAGAGCATCCCAACTAGCCTAGAAGTGCAGTCATGTCTAGCTCAAAGCCTTGTTTTCATGCCTAATGTAAAATTTAAAGAGATGGCCAGGGGTAGGGGGACTGAGTGGGGATGGGAGGAGGAAGGGAGCAGGAAAGGAAATCAAGCTTGATAAATCCTGGTGCCAGAGGAGAAGGGAGAGTTTTCTGAACGATCTTGTGGTGGTAGAGAAAGTCAGATGTGATGCACTTGATGCAGCAGCTGGTTTTTGGCCATGCTTGGCATCCCTAGTGCTAACACAGTGCCTGGTACATAGTAGGGACTTGATAAATGTTCATTGACTGACTTATGATTTAATAATTTTTCCCAGCAAGATGGATCCCTAACCTCATTTGAGTGTCTCAGAGGGCACTTGATTCTTTGATCTGATTTATCCAAAACTTATTGAATAGAATCTGGGCTGTGCTTGGAAAAAGAAGACTTCTCTTCATCTGTACAGATTTCCAAGATTCTTGATCATCCACTTTTAGTTAAATATTGTTAAAAATTGTGAAAGTCTTTTTTTTTTCGTTAAACAAATGCTTTATTAACTTCTGTTTTATATCATTCATTTCCACCAGATTTTGAGTTACAATTATTTTCCCCCCTGTTTTTCCCCTACCCACCCTCCCAGAATAGCAGTCCCACAAGATATCCCTTCCTCCAATCTGCTCTCTCCCATACCTTCTCCCATACCCCCTTCGACTTTTCCATTAGAGCAAGGTGAATCTTTGTGTCCCAATGCCTGCACATCTTATCTCCCAATTACAAGCAAAAGAGTATTAATAATAGTATTTATATATATTTGAAACATTTAATCTTAAGACCTCGGATTTCAGATCCATTTCCTTCCTCCCTTGTCACCCATTCCCTCTGGGGAGATAAGTAATTCAGTATATGTTGTACATGTCTAGCTATGCAAAACATTATCATAGTAGATATATTGTACAAGGCTGCTTATAATTCCCTCCCACTCATCCCACCCCCAACCTGGTCCATTCCCTACATGATCCTGTCCCTCTTCTATAGTGGGTACTTCCAACCTCCCCTCCCCCCAAGGATGCCCTCCCATCCATCATCCCTCCTCTCATCCCCCTTCCCCCTATTCTGCTGCAGGTTGAGATATCCCATTTAGTATGTATGTCAATCTCTCCCTGAACCAAATTCAATGAGAATGTGGTTTTGCCTTTTTGCCTTCCTATTCTTCCCCTCCCTTGCAACCACTTCCCCTTGCTTCTTCTACATGAGATAGTTTACCCTACCCTGTCTCTCCCCATCTCTTCTTGCCACTTTCCTCTCTCACCTCATAATTTCACCCCTTGAGTAGCCTCCCTTCCCAACAAATTCAACCTATGCCCTCTATCCATGTATAACTGTAAACATATATACACACATTCACATATGTATTCATATGGCCATACACCCTTCTTCCATTATTTTCATACTGAGAAAGATTTCATCAGTCACAGTTATTGTTTTTCCATATAGGAATGTAAATAGTTCAACTTTGATAAGTTCCTTTTGATTTCTTTTCCCATGGTTTTTCCCATGAGATATTTCACATTGCCTTCTTCTTTCATTTTTTAGATCTGTTTAACAGCATCTTGATTTCTCATAAAGTCACTAGCTTCCATTTGCACCAGTCTAACTCTGAAGGAATGAATCTCCTCAACGAGCTTTGAGATTCTTTTTCCATCTGGCAAATTCGGCTTTTTAAGGCATTCTTCTCCTCATTGCTCTTTTGGGCCTCCTTTGCCATTTGAGTTAGTCTATTTTTTAAGGTGTTGTTTTCCTCAGTCAGGCTGTTGACCCTCATTTCATACTTTTCCTGCATCCTTCTCATTTCTCTTTCCAATTTTTCCTCCACTTCTCTTATTTGATTTTTAAAGTCCTTCTTAAGGTCCTCTATGGCCTGCAACCCGCTCATGTTTTCCCCTGGGGCTTTTGGAGTAGGACTTCTGACCTCACAGTCCTCCTCTCGCTCTATGCTTCGATCCTCTTTGCCCCCAAAGTAGGAGTCTAAGGTTGCATTTTTCTGTTTAATTTGTTTCCTTTGCCTTGGCATGTTGCCACTTAATTACTTGACTTTTGGGCTTGTTGCCACAGTATGGCCTGGTGCCAGATAGGGGAATTTTCGTCCCGAACGTGTGGGGGGGGCCAACTTCCGTTTCTGGCAAGCTGGAAACCCACCCACGACCTCCACCCCAGATCACAATCCAGATCCAGGGAGGTTAAAGCAAGAGCGATTACCCCCCAAGACTGATCGCTGGATCTCCCTACAGTTCGCAGGCCAGGAGCTGGAGCTGCCTCTGAAAACTACAAAATGTCGTGTTTCCCCAATGGCTTCTAGCCCCCAGGGAAGGAAGCCGATGTGTTCCCCAAATACTGGTCCCAAAGTCCATAGGGCACTAACCTCTCACTTTGTCCTAGGCATGTCTATGTTGATAATTCTGGAATTACCACAGCTGCTGGTGTTCTGGGGTCCCTCCAGCTGGCCTCTGGCTCTGTCACCCTGGGGCTAAAACCGACTCAGGCGGACCTGTGCTCGGCTCGAGCTGCTCTGGCCCTTCCTGCAGGGCTGCTGGGCTGTCCTCAGTGGGAGGTTAGCTTCTCTGTGTCGTTCTGTGGGTGCTGGGGCTCCAGAAGTTGTTCAGAGTCCCCTTTTACATAGTTTGGAGGTAGTCTCGGGGGAAGAGTGGCTTGGACCTGCTATTTCTACTCTGCCATCTTGGCTCCATGCCCCTGTGAAAGTCTTTTAATGCCCAACAGAGTTTGTATTTTGTCCTAGGTATAATAAAGGGCCAATGAGTTTCTTAACAGGGTGGTGACATAGTCTGACCTGTGCTTTGTGTAGATCAGTTTGGAAGCTTTATAGAGGGTAGATTGAAGAGAGAAGTGTCTTGGGACAGGGAGACCAGGTAGGAGAGCATTGGAACAGTTCAGGCAAGAAATGATCAAGGACGGGTCTCTGTTGGTGGTGATGGAGAGAAGGGGATGGATGCAAGTCATGTTGGGTAGATCAACCCAATAAAAATTGACAAATGATGAAGTCTAGAGTGTGTGTGGTGAGAATGAAGAGTCATAGATGGCTTCTAGTTCTCATGCCTAGGTGACTAGAAGAATGAGAATGCCTTTGAAATAAATGTGGAAGCTAGGAGGAGTGGGTGGAAGGAGAGTGATTGTGAATTCTATTTTGGGCATACCAACTTTGAGCTGCCTATGGGGCATTCCGGTAGAGATGCTCAGCAGGCAACCAGAAATGCTGTGATGGAACTCAGGAGAGAAAAGCATTGTGTATGTGAATTGGGGAGTCATCTGCATAAAGATGAGATCCCCAAGACATGAACTGTGTGTGGGAGAGACAGAGAGACAGAGAGATGGGTGGGGGGAGAGGAGTGAGAGAGATAAGGACAGTCCTGAAGCAGGCACACACATGTGGGTGGGTTAGATATGGACCCTGCTTCCACAAAGGAGACTGAGGGATAAACTGTGTCCAAATATGGACTGATATAAGCAGATTTTGATCATGGTGTTAGATTCTGAATGGATGATTTTTCCAGTCTCCACTAAAGCCCTACTCTGAGAACTCATCAGGGTGTGGAAGCTCTAAATACCAGTTGGGAAAGATTGACTTAGAGGCCCATCTGTTGCCTTTCAGTCAGGCCACCTGGGCTCAGAGAGGCTTATCACCAAGGGGCTGTGCAGCAGGTGACACATCCTCCAAGATTACATTTCCAAAAGCAAAGAGAGCTTTTCACCACACGTCTTTGAAACACTGAAATTGATGTAGTTTTGCTGGCCCCCAAGAACCTCAGTTAGCTTTGTTTTTCAGACAGTGGGGGTTCTCCTATGCTTTATTAATGCTCCTGGCATTGTACACCAGTGAGGAAGGAGCCCAAACCAATCCCTTTTCATCCTTTAAGCCAGTACTTTCTGGAAGTTGTGATAACATTGACCTGATTATGGCTTTCAGAGTAAGAGGTAGAAAACTGGGGGTTGGTCTAAGGGATTTAGGTGGGAAAGCATTGAGCAGCTCCATGGGTGACAGATTGATGGCCAGGGTGCAGGGGGTGTAAAGTCTGCTTTCCACCATCTGGGCTGGCTCCATATGGTGACTTTTGTGATATGGTGATCATTTGCCATTCAGACCAACTCAGCCCCAGGGTAGGAGCTTGAAAACTGAAGGAATTAGGTCTTCCACCCCAGATTTGGAGGATGTGTGTCTCTTATCAAGGCTGGCCCCTCTTCTTGTGTTTTTGTCTTAGGCTCCCCCACCGTCTTTAGGTCTTTGACCATCAATTACTTCTCACTCATCTTCAGTATATTGTAGGACCATAGATTTAGAACTAGAAGAACCCTTGAATCTCATCCCCTACATATATAGATGAGGAAACTGAGGACTAGAGAGGTTAAGTGATTTGCTGAGGGTCACAGAGCTCTGAAGTATCTGAGGCAGGGTTTGAGCCCAGCTTTTCCTGGCTCCAAATTCAGTGTTCTGTATGCTGCAGAGCACAAACATGTTAAAGTCTCTCCTGTCCTTAAAAAAGACCTCCTGAAGTCTGCATCTTTTTACAGGATCACCTCCCTTCTTGCCTCCTCTATTTTGCTGCCAAGCTCCTTGAATGACTCCTCTGTGTCTTCTCCCTGCCTCTGTTTCCCCCCTCACTTGTTCCTCCCCCCACTGCAGTCTGGCTTCTGGTTCCTCTTTTCCTCCAAGGACAGCAATGATCTCTTCATCACTTAATCTGAGGCAGGCCCCTTCCAGTGCTAAACCTAGAATACTGAGGTGTGTCATACACCAATCCCTTTTCTTGCTGCTAGGGGATGATTTTAAAAAGGAGTTGGTCCCACTCCTATCTGATTGTGGCCTCAGCCTGGGAGTGGCCCTCCTCATCAAAACAAGGCACATGGTGGGCCGAAGAATCTGGAAAAAACCCAACCCAAAACAACCCAACAGCCCAGCCTTAGGAAGCAGCCTTCCCTGCCCCCATGCCCTCCAAAGCCAAGAAACCTGATCTGTTTTTGAGGATTGCAGATGGATTAAGATGGGATTCCTTGGATGTAGAGTGGGAAAGATTTGCTGGGACAAGTTTATACTGGCCTGGGAAAAACAGGTGTCCCAGTGACTGGGGGACCCAACCTTGCCCCAGGAAACTTGCCCTTTGAAGTTTGGTAAATCAGAGGCTGCTGGTCCTTGGGCTGGACTTAAGCTGTTTGCTGTGTGTCTTCATGTTCTGAGGAGTTCATCGAACGGCATTAGTGTGATGGCCAATACCAAATGAGCGAGCCAAGCCTAGCCATCACTGTTGGCCCTGTTATGGAATGGCATGCCACTTTGATTATCTTAGCGGGGTTCTTTTTTTGGCCAGTGAATCACATAGAGAATAGTGTCAGCCAGACATCAGCTGGGTGTTTTGAAAATGAGTAATAGAAACTTAAGGGGAAAAAAGAGCTTTGCAGAAGAAAATCGTCAATTCAGGGAAAACTTGAGGCTGTGGGGTGAAGAGGGAAACGGACCATCCTGTATGTCTGACTGGAGGGATGAGGTCGGGGACGGGGCGGGGGGGTGGCTTGTCCTTTTCTTGACAGAAAGCGCAGCAGTCCCCTTGAACTTCTTGTTCATGGGAAAGGGACAAAGAGCCTCTCCTTAAGAGAGCTTTCATTTTCCTGGAGTCCAGGAGAGTTGCAGAAATTCTGCCAGTCAGTGGCTGTCTCTCAGAGGAGGACCCCATCCGATGTGGCTTTGGAAGGTCTTGGAACCACAAGACTGGAGTTTGAGTCCCACTAACTAGACACTAACTAGCTGAGTGAATCTGTATGCCCCTCCTCACTTTTCTGCATCTGCTTCCTCATCTGTAAAATGGGGACGGTTATGCTTGTTACTTCCCTCACAGGAATGTAGTGAGGAAAGAATCTGGTAGATCTGTAATCGCTGTATGTTGAGGAGGATGGGGGTATGGTCAAACCTTCTTGGTAACTGAGTAGGGGGTAGAGTGGAGTGAGAGAAGCCTGAGGTGGGCAGGCCAGTGAGGAGGAGGCTCTTGCCAAAGTCCAGGTGAGGGGTGATGAGGGTAGGGAGTGTGTGAGTGAGAGAAGGGAATGTATTCGAGAGATGCTGAGAAGGTCGAGACATCAGGCTTTAGCAACAGATTGGATGTGGAAGATGAGAAAGAGTGAGGAGGCAAGGATTACACTGAGCTTGCAGACCTGGATGACTGGGAAGATGGCAATACCCTCCACATCTTGGGAAAGGGAGGATTTAGGGCAGAAGGCAACAGGTTCTGTTTTGGACACATTGAGAAGCCTTTAGGCTATCCAGTTCGACAAGAGAGAGAAAGAAGGAGAAAGAGAGAAAAAGAGATTGAGAAAGAGAGAGATGGGGAGAGGGAGAGAGAAAATGAGCGAGAAAGAGAGACTTTGACTTCAAATTTAGTATTTTCCAAAAGAAAACTAAAGTTCTAACAAGTTAAGTGTCACTAAGTTACTTAAGTGTCAGAGCTATGATTTAGGACCATATGGTCATAATTATAGAGCTGGAAGAAACCTCAGAGCTCTTCATTGTCCTTTAAAAAGAAAAGAGAAAGGAACTAAGATAACTAGCAGTGCAGAAATTTACCCAAAGCAAAAGATAAATGGATTCAAAGCCCCTTCATTTTCCAGATGGGCAACCTGAAGCCTAGGGAGGTAAAGTGACCTGCTCAAGGTCACACAGGCAATAAACAAGATTTGAACTCAGGCCCTTGGACTCCAGAGTGGACGTTCTTTCTACTGTGCCCTGCCAATGCATTCTCTCTTAGTATTTTCAGAATCTAGCTTCAGATATCCATGATTGTCATCTGAGCATACAGCACCATTGTTCTTTGTCAAGGCGAGCCTGGAGAATGTGGCTAGCTACTTTATCACAGGACATTGTTTGCAGCAAGGATGGTACTTGGCAAGAAGAAGGAAGCAGTGAAGGAAGACAGGAAGGAAGGAGGAGGGGGGAAGGCAGGAAGACGTTTTAATGGGGATTATTTATCAACCAAACTTTCCCCATTCTGTATTTGTGAAGTTGACTTTTTGACACCAAGGAGAAATTTGCTTTTATCAATATTTGATATCTTGGTCAATTCAGCCTATTGTTTCAGCCTATTAAGAGTCCCCAGAGGGGCGGAGCCAAGATGGCGGAGTAGAAACAGCTCGTCCAAGCCTCTCTGCCCCCAGATTCTCCACAAACTATGTAAAAAAGGACTCTGAAAAACTTCTGGAGCCCCAGCACCCACAGAACGACACAGAGAAGCTAACCTCCCGCTGAGGACGGCCCAGCACCCTGCAGGAAGGACCAGCGCAGTGGTCTGGGAGCCGGCAGCGCGCAGAGCGCAGGAGCCGAGCCGAGCCCAGGTCCACGTGAGCCGAGGTTTTAGCCCCAGGGCGGCAGGGCCAGCAGCCGGCTGGAGGAACCCCAGAACACCGGGAACTGTGGAGATTCCAGAATTATCAACATAGACTTGCCTAGGACAAAGTAAGAGGTTAGTGTCCTATGGACTTTGGGACCTGTATTTGGGGAATGCGTCAGCTCCCTCCCCTGGGGGCTAGAAGCCCCTGAGGAGACACGCCATTTTGTAGTTTTCAGAGGCATTTCCGGCTCCCAGCCTACAAATCGTGGGGAGATCCAGCGATCAGTCTTGGGGGGTAATGGCTCTTGCTTTAACCTCCCTGGATCTGGATTGTGATCTAGGGTGGAAGTTGTGGGTGGGTTTACAGCTTGCCAGAAACGGAAGTTGCCCCCCACACGTTTGGGACGAAAATTCCTCTCTCTGGCCTTAAAGCCATAGTGTGACAACAAGCCCAAAAGTCAAGCAATTAAGTGGCAACATGCCAAGGCAAAGGAAACAGAAAAATGCAACCCTAGACTCCTATTTTGGGGCATAGAGCGGGAAAAGGACTGTGAGGTCAGAAGTCCTGCTCCAAAAGCCCCAGGGGAAAACATGAGCGGGTTGCAGGCCATAGAGGACCTTAAGAAGGACTTTAAAAATCCAATAAGAGAAGTGGAGGAAAAATTGGAAAGAGAAATGAGAAGGATACAGGAAAAGTATGAAATGAGGGTCAACAGCCTGACTGAGGAAAACAACACCTTAAAAAATAGACTAACTCAAATGGCAAAGGAGGATCAAAAGGGCAATGAGGAGAAGAATGCCTTAAAAAGTCAAATTTTCCAGATGGAAAAAGAATCTCAAAAGTTCACTGAGGAGATTCATTCCTTCAGAGTTAGACTGGAGCAAATGGAAGCTAATGACTTTATGAGAAATCAAGATGCTGTTAAGCAGATCCAAACAAACAGAAGATTAGAAGGCAATGTGAAATATCTCATGGGAAAAACCACTGACCTGGAGAATAGATCCAGGAGAGACAATTTAAAAATTATTGGACTACCTGAAAGCCATGATCAAAGAAAGAACCTAGAAATCACCCTTCAAGAAATTCTCAAGGAAAACTGCCCTGATGTTTTAGATCCAGAGGGCAAAATAGAGGTTGAAAGAATCACAGATCACCTCCTGAAAAAGATCCCAAAAAGAAAACTCCCAGGAATATTATAGCCAGGCTCCAGAATCCCCAGATCAAGGAGAAAATACTACAAGCAGCCAGGAAGAAACAATTTCAATATTGTGGAAACACAATCAGAATAGCCAGGACCTGGCAGCTTCTACACTGAGGGATCGAAGGGCATGGAATATGATATTCCAGAGGGCAAAAGAACTGGGAATGAACCCAAGGGTCACCTACCAGCAAAACTGAGTATTTTGTTTCAGGGGAAAATATGGTCATTCAGTGGAATAGAGGACTTTCAAGCATTCTTGAGGAAAAAACCAGAATTGAATAGAAAATTTGACATCCAGACACAGGAAGGAAGAGATGCCTGAGAAGGTAATCAGGGAAGAGAGATCAAGGGGAACTTATCAAAGTTGAACTATTTTCATTCCTATATGGAAAAGCAATAACTGTGACTCATGATATCTTTCTCACTATGAAAATAATGGAAGGGGGTGTGGTCATATGAATACATATGTGAATGTGTGTGTATATGGTTACAGTTATATATGGATAGAGGGCATAGGTTGAATTTGTTGGGAAGGGAGAATACTCAAGGGATGAAATTATGAGGTGAGAGAGGAAAGTGGTGAGAGGAGATGGGGAGAGACAGGGTAGGGTAAACTATCCCATGTAGAAGAAGCAAGGGGAAGTGGTTGCAAAGGAGGAGGAGAATAAGGAAGGCTAAAAAGGCAAAACCACATTCACACTGAATTTGGTTCAGGGAGAAAATGACATACATACTAAATGGGATATCTCAACCTGCAGCAGGATAGGGGGAAGGGGGATGAGAGGAGAGATGCGGGATGGGAGGGCATCCTTGGGGGAGGGGAGGTTGGAAGTACCCACTATAGAAGAGGGACAGGATCATGTAGGGAATGGACCAGGTGGGGGGTGGGATGAGTGGGAGGGAATTTTAAGCAGCCTTGTACAATATATCTACTATGATAATGTTTTGCATAGCTAGACATGTACAATATATACTGAATTACTTATCTCCCAAGAAGGAATGGGTGACAGGGGAGGAAGGAAATGGATCTGAAATTCGAGGTCGTAACATTAAATGTTTCAAATATATATATATAAATACTATTATTAATACTCTTTTGCCTATAATTGGGAGATAAGATGTGCAGGCATTAGGACACAAAGATTCATCTTCCTCTAATGGAAAAGTCGATGGGGGTATGGGAGAAGGTATGGGAGAGAGCAGATTGGAGGAAGCGATATCTTGTGGGACTGCTATTCTGGGAGGTTGGGTAGGGGAATAATGAGGGGAAAATGATTGTAACTCAAAATCTGGCGGAAATGAATGATGTAAAACAGAAGTTAATAAAGTATTTGTTTAAAAAAAAAAAAAGAGTCCCCAGACCTGCTGAATGTGTTTCCTAATGGAAGGCTGTGCACCAAATCTTGAAAGTGTGGGTCCTTGTTGTATAGGAGCACAGATGTTCCAATGAAGTTGAGATGACTGTTTGGGGGAGTCGGAATGGGGGTATTCCATGGGGGTAAAGGGGAATGTCCCCCCTGATTCTCTTGTCCTCCCTCGTCTACCTGTCCCTCCCTGAACTATTTCTATCGTGTTGCTTCCTTATTAATTGGTGGATTCTCATTGGTAATAAAAGCTGCTTATGGCATTCATTCATCCCTGACATAAAGAGTCAGATATCAATTTAAGAACAGAAATAGCATCAATAGCATCAGCTTCTTTGTTATTTTGTCATGCCAGATTCTTTGTGATCCTGTTTGCGGTTTTCTTGGCTAAGATATAGTTGTGGTTTTCCATTTCCTTCTCCTGCTCATTTTACAAGAAACTGAAGCAAATAGGGTTAAATGACTTGCTCAGGGTCACACAGCTAGTAAGTGTCTCAGGCTGGATTTAAACTCAAGAAGATGAGTCTTCCTGCCTCCAGGACCAGCGCTCTGTGCATTGTGGCAACCCTTAACTGGCACTCTTAGTAGGATATAAGCCCTTTGAAGGCAGAAACTCTTCCATTTGACAGATATTTGTTGAATTCAATATGACTGAATTTCCCCCAGATCTCAAAGCATATATAGTATAGTAGAAAGACTGCTGGATTTGGAGTTGAAGGACCTGAGTTCAAATCTCCTAACTGCTATTTACTGTGTGAGTGAATTTGGACAAGTTGTTGAATCTCTTTGGCCTCAGTTTCCCCAACTGTAGAAGAAGGGGGTTGGCTCAGGGGGTCTCTAAAGGCTCTTTCAGTTCCAGATGGTGATCCTGAAATCTGCTATTAACAAAAGAATACCTTCAGATGTTGCTACCTGTGTTTTACAAATGGAGAAATGGCCTTGAGAGGAAAGAAAGTTCTTTCTGGAAAATGACATTGTGAGATGTGCCAGAGTCAAGAATAGAGCTTCCGTTTATCACTGTAGTTAGTTAAGTCTAGCTTCCTCCTCCTCCTCTTCCTCCCCAATTTACAGATGAGAAAACCAAGGCTCTAAGAGAGAAGATAATTTGTCCCAGGTCACACAGCTAGTAAGGGCTCTTGGCACCCTGTACCTCTCAGGAATAATTTGGGCTTAATTTTAGCTGGTGTGTATGATGTGGATGGCATGGTGGGGCTTTCCAGACCAGTTGTTCTTGGTGCCCTTGGTTCATCTTCATTAAGTGAAGGAATTTAGAATTAATGATGGGTGGTCACGGGCCAGCTGGATGGTGGGGATCGGCCTGGACTAAGTGGCTGGATCCCTTTTTGTGAGTAGGGTGCCTCAAACATGCAAAAGGAGGCTTAAGGGAAGAATTCCTCAGGGGTGAACCTTGTGCTGGAATGGAGAGTGTGAAGGCCAAAGGCGCATAGTAGGGGCTTAATAAAAGTGTGTTGATTGATGGATGGTGCCAGCTGCATTAGGGTGTGTGCCTGCCTAGAGAGCCAGGAGGCCAGCACACTCCAGCCTCCTTCTGGAGCCTCTTCCTTGAGGCCAGGCTGGAGGAATAGTAACAATAACAGCATCAATAATAAGCAATCTAAAATGCTTCCGGTGCTCTAAAGTTTGCACCTCGCTCTATGCGCTCCCTCATTCGATCTCAGTGGCAACATGAGAAGGTTCTTAGAATTGGCCCCATTTTGTAAATTAGGAGGCTGTGACTCACTCAGGTCTGAAGGAGGATTTGAACTCGAGACTTCCTGACTTCCAGGTCAGCCCCCTATTCACTATACTACCTGGTGGAAAAAGCACTGAGAAGATTCCAAAGGCCTGGGTTCAAGTATTATTCTGCCACTTAGTGGCTGTGTGACCCTTACTGAGTCACTGTCCCCTCTCTGAGCTGCAGTTTCTGTGACCCAGATCAAGCCGCTTGGCCACTCTTTGCCTTGATTTCCTTATCTGTCAGATGGGGATGAGCACCTCACTGACAGTTTTTTGAAGGGCCAAGTAGCTGAGTGTTTTCATTTGTAAAATGAGGGGCTTGGGCTGGGTGGTCCCTTGAGGTTCCCCCCGACCGTCTGTGCCCCTGGGACCATGCTGGAAAGAGCTGCAGAGAGCCCAGACGGGGCTCCCACCTGTCAGCTGTGTGACCTTCATTAACCTCTCTGACTTTCAGTTCTCCTATCTCCAGCTAGGGACAACGACTGACCCCTAAAGGGCTGGAGAAATCTGAGCTCCTTTCATGGGACTTCTCTCTAGGATTACCCAGCACAGGAAGCAAGGCCACCCTTCTTTTCTTGACTATTATTGTTTGGTTCTTTTTTAGTCGTGTCTGACCCTGTGACCCTATCTAGGGTTTTCTGGGCAGAGATACTAAAGTGGTGTGTCATTTCCTTCTCCAGCTCATTTTACAGGTGAGGAAACTGAGGCAAGCAGGGTTAAGTGACTTGCCCAGGGTCACACAGCTAGTAAGTATCTGAGGTCAAATTTGAATTCAGGTCTTCCTGATTCCAGACCCAGAACTCTATGCACTATGGCACCCCCTAGCTGCCCCTTTCTTTTCTTACAAAGAAGAAAAGAAAAAAGAATTCAATATCAACTGTATTCTTGACCAGAAGGACTGGTGAGGAAAGGTTTGTAGCCCCCTGTCATATTTGCAGTCCCTTCCGATCCTGTGTGCAGGATGAAGCTTCCGATTCCTTTCCCCTCAGTTTCTCCTCAGCCAAGATGGCAGACAGTTCTGAAATCTAGAAGCTTGGCTCCTCCATAGGCTGCGAGCATTCAGGGGAACATGTAAACCCATGCTCTTTGCCCAGGACGGCTATAATTTCCTCCCTCCCTGATCAAGAAGGGGAATGTTGGCCAGGACATATTGTGACTGTTTGGAAATGTGGCACAGGACAAGGAATTTCCACAGGGGCTCTGTCAATGCTGGCTCTGTTTGACTTAACCTCAGGACTGCCAGGAGACCAGGTAGTTTGCTAGGCTCACTTGTTTGGCATCCTAGAAATCAGACTTGGACCATCCTACATGGAAAAAAATGACCAAAAGGCAACTTAATATAGTATAAATAGCATTAGAAGAGATGGCAGACATGCCCCTGTTCAGGAGAGATGGATTTCCCAGAAAAGTCCCCTGCTCCTCAAACTTAAATCCAACCCAAATTAAATTGTTTTTCTTGAGATTCAAGCTATTTTTGTGAATAATTCCTTCCAGCCTTGAGTTTTTGTTTTCATGGACTTCTGTACATCTTGGGTACCCTTGGTATGTCAGGAAAGCTCTCAGGCTTTGGACCATCAGCTGGTTTGGCATGATTTAGAAGCCTCCTGGTCCTGGAGCCATTTTCTTTTGTGAAAGGAGGCAAGGAATGGGTGTCGGGGAGAAGGGAGGATTCAGGGCCCAGAAGCAACGTAGTAGCAGCCTGTGTTTAGATGGTACTTTCAGGTTGGCAAAGCATTTTGTACACATTGGGTCCTTGTGAAACACTGTGAGCTTGGAGCCCTTATGAACCCCGTTTTTCAGAGGAAAAAACCAAGCCAGAGGGTAATTAAGTTGCTTGCACTGGGTCATACAAGCTCCTAACTGTCAGTAGTGGGATCCTGGGTCTCCAGCTTCCAGTCTTCTCATCTAGGAAGAAAGGAGCTGGGCTAGACTGGGGGTTCTGAAGCTAGGCCTCATGGGCTTGGTTTAAAAATGTTTTGATAACTATGTTTTTATGTAATTTATTTTCTTTGTAGTCCTGGGTTTTTTTTCTATGCTTTTAAGCATGTGATTCTGAGAAGGGGTCAGTAGATTTCTCCACATACCCAAGGGGTCTATGACACACACAAAACATGAGATGATTTCACGCAGTAGAGTGGGAAGGTCTGAATTTGGAGTCATGGGACCTGGGTTTGAATCCCAGCTCTGCCATTTTGCTGTGGGGTGACTTTGGATGAGTCATTTACAATGTCTGGGCCGCAGTTTCCTCATCTATAAAATGAGAGATGAGATGGACTCTGAGGGTCTTTCCTGCTTTTGATCTAAGATGCCCTGAATATCATGCTGTACATCTAACATGAGGCCACTTTGGATCACGGATGGGATATGTTTAGAGAGAGACAGAGACAGAGAGGGACACAGAGAGATCCAAAGAGAGGACTTTGATAGAAGGATACAGTTCTCCCTTCAGCCCCTCCTTCCTTTGTTCCTTCATTCCTTTCTTCCCTCCCTTTTTCCTCCCTTCCTTCCAAGCTAGCATGTATAGTATTTTGCCAACCTTATAGCACTATCTAAATGTTAGCTACAATAATCGACATTAACAATAATGATAACTAGCACGTATATGGCAATAGAGTTTGCGGAGCCTCATCTGGTCCTCACAACAGCCCTGGGGGCGTTCTTATTATCCCCATTTTCAAATGATGGAACAGAGGCGGCCAGAGGCTAAGTGACTTAGCCAGGGTCACGCAGCTACTAAGTGTGGCCTCCCAGGTCCAGGTCCCGGCCCAGCGCTTTCTTCACAGTGCTGTCTGCCTGTTTATTCCCCCACTTAGTTATTTGTTTCTTTTTCTCTTTGCAGACTGTTTTTGAGAGGAATTGCCGCTCAGAAGACTGTGCGGCTGATCTGAAGCTTCAGGGCAGACTGCTGCTCTCTGGGTATGTGGGCCCTTCCAGGTCAATCACTTCCTTTGCATCCATGGGCAGTTTCCCTTGGGGAGGTGCAGAGGGTGGGCAGAGAGGCTGAGCTGGAGATGTGATGAGCAAAACTAAGGCGAGGGTGCAGTGATCGATGGTCACATTTCTTCTGTGAAATCATTTTTCACTTTCTAAAAATATTGCCTGGTTTGTCCTGTCCTCCGAACCGTGAGCACTGCGTCTATGGCTCAGCATCTGGCCAGGCCCTGGGCCCTGCCCTTTTCTCCTTTCCTTGCTCCACAATGTGTCTTTCCCTCTTCCTATTTCTTCAGGGCTCCTCCCATTGACTGGGCTGGGCCAGACCTGTCCTAGAGCCAGGGCAGAAGCCAGGGAGGGGTTTTTATTTGTTCAGCATTTCCTTTCTCAGTCTCTGACTCTGCTCTGGCTAAAGGTGAGCCTCTCATGTGCTCTCTGCTCCTTTTTCCTGGTCTTTTGGGAGCTCTTTTCAGGCCCAAAGTGCTGAGTCTGAATTATTTAAACCACATCCCAGGGGACTTCCTGTTTGACCTGATTCCTTCAGTGAGATTTTTAGCTCTGGGGCCAGGAAGAAGAGGCAAAAGGTCTCTCACCATATCCCAGCAAGTACCTTGTCAGCGCTTTGAAAGGGGTTTATTTATAACTGGAGAAGGGAAGACCATGCTGGACTATGTGACACGCTGTAGGGTGGTTACTGGGAAATGCACCTGGAATCTTTGGCCTGAGCACCAGTGAAATGTTGGGGTCTGATGAGCCTCAGCATGCCCAAACATGTGGGGCACAGATTTAGAGTCTCCACCATGAAGTTGCTGTCACCTCCATCCCTGGTTTGATGGCCCATCCCCTAAGTAACAGGGGTGGGGTGGAGGGCTGGGTCTAGGGGAGTATGTTTCACCAAGTTTAGTCACCACTTAAAATTCATGGAAGGGGTGTTGGGGCTGTCTATTGTTAGCAAGCATGACCTCATTTTATGGGAAACCAAACCCTAAGAAGGCTCTTACAAATGATTTTAGTCTCGTGGCTGGCTAGTTTGGGCAGGTCCTTACCCTCCCTGGGCCTTGGCTTCCTCATTTCTAAAGTGAGAGGGTTAAATGAATTCAGGGCACAATTTATATCCTCCAACTACTTGATTTCTGAAATGGAGGCCAGCGACTGGTCCACTGATCTTGCTCCTGTCATTTCAACATTTTCCTTTAATCACTTTGCTTAGATGTTTTTTTTTTTCTTTGAGGTCCATTCAATCAAAATGTTCCACTCCATCCCAGTCATGTCGGCTGTAATGTGTCAGCTGTCCCCTTCCCTCCCAGGTCAGTCTCCTGCCTTTTCAAGGTGTTCAGCCCCTGGCTCACCATCTTCCTCTCCTCTCCAGTTCTTGCCCTTATTCTGGGGGGCTTTCACATCCTCAAAGATGCTCCCCTAAATCCTCTTACCTCCCATTTCCGCAACTTTCTTAAATCTTAGAACCTATCTCCACCTTACCAAGGATGGTCACACATTGGATCTCACTCAGCATTACTCAGTGGTCTTACTTTACCAATTGGAAACTCTGGCATTTTCCTCTCTGACCCTAAGCTTCAAGCATTCTTACTCTCCTTTCATTCTTACTTCACCCTCATTGAGACTCTCAGCATGTTCTCAGGACTTTATCTCTAACGTTGGTCGTTGGTCGTTTCCCTAACTCACTACCCCCAGAAGCTATTCCAAACCTTCTCTTCTTTCCTCCAGCGCCCTACACTTCCTCCCACCTTGTCTCATAGCTTAGGACCCTGCCTCCTACTTTACTGAGAAAATTGGGGCTGTTTGGGAACTCCTTCCTCCCATTTTCTTAATTTCAATATCATCCCTCACTCTCTGCTCTTCCTCCTGCTGCACCCCAGCTCCTTGACAAGGTAGGCCCTTCCCCTTGCCAAAACCATATTCCCTACCCATGCACTTGACCCTCCCTCCCCTCTCTTCTGACAGACCACATCCTCCCCCTCCTCACCAGCTTTTGCTCAAATCTACAACCTCTCATTGTCATTTGCTGTTTCTGTAGTGCCTTCAGACGCTCCCATTTCCCCCATCCTTAAACTTCTCTAGGCCCTGCCTCCCCCTAGGTTCCCATCCTATATCTTCCGTGCCTTCCTCAGCCAAACTGGACAGAATTGTCTCCATCTCACGGCCCCTGCTTCCTCTCCTCTCACTCACTACCCAGTCCTTTTCAGTCTGGCTCATGACTTTATCGCTCAAAGTTTTCTCCAAAGTTACGGATGATGTCTCTTTTTCATGTGTACAGAGTGCCCACTTGTTAACTAGTTTTTGTTGCCGGGCCCTCATTCAGTCATGTCTGACTCTTCATGACCCACAGATCACGACATGCTAAGCCTGTCCGCCCTCCACTATCTCTTGGAGTCTGTTCAAGTTCACGTCCATCATTTCCATGACACAATATGCACGTCATCCTCTGCCATCCACTTTTCCTTTTGCCTTCCATCTTTCCCAGCATCAGAGTCTTTTCCAATGAGTCCTGTTTTCTCATTATGTGGCCAAAGTATTTAAGCTTCAGCTTTAGTGTTTGACTTTCCAGTGAACAGCCAAGGACTCCCAAAGGTCTTCTCTAGCCCCACAATTCAAAAATACTGGTTCTGCACTACTCAGCTTTCCTTAGAGGCCCAACTATCACAGCTATTCATTACTGCTGGAAAAAGTCCTAGCTTTGCCTGTATGGACCTTCGTTAGCCAGGTGACAGCTCTGATTTTTGGTATGCTGTCCAGACTTCCTTCCAAGGAGCAAGCCTTCTTTAATCTCATGGCTGCAGTGGCCAACTGCAGAGGTCTTTAAGCACAAGAATAGAGAATCTGGCGCTGCTTCCATTTCTTGCCAAGATCATAGTTTGTTAATGTTCAGCTGCAAGCCAGCTTTGCCACTCTCTTTTCTCACCCTAAGAGGCTTCTTAATTCCTCTTCGCTTCCTGCCACTAGGGTGGTATCATTTGCACATCTGAGATTGTTGATATTTCTCCTGGCAAGCTTAATTCTGGCTTTTGATTCATCCAGCTAGCATTTCTCATGATGTGCTCTGAATATAAGTTAAATAACTAAGGTGACAATATACAGCCATGTCAAACTCCCTTTCCAATCTTAAACCAATTGTTCCATGTTCAGTTCAAATGATTGCTTCTTGGCCCATGTATGGGTTCCTCAGGAGGCAAAGATGATCTGGTACTCCCTTCTCTTTGAGGATGTACTATATTTTGTTGTGATCCACACCATCAAAGGCCTTAGTGTAATCAATGAAGCAGGAGTAGATGTTTTTTTCTGGAACTCCTTTGCTTTCTCCATAATTCAGCAGATGCTAGCAATTTGGTCTCTAGTTCCTCCACCTCTTTGAAAACCAGCCTGCTCTTCTGGTATTTCTCAGTTCCCATATTGCTGAAGCCTAGCTTGCAGAATCTCACACATAACCTTGCTGGTGTGTGAAATGCTTCCCAAGACCCATTTGACTTCATTCTCCAGGATTTCTGGCTCTAGATCAGTAACCCCATCATTGCAGTTACCAGTGATGTTAAGATCTTTCTTGTATAGTTTTTTTTTGTGTGTGTGTGTATTTTTGCCACCTCTTCTTAATCTCTTTTGCTTCTGTTAAATCCCTACCATTTTGGTCTCTTTTTCTCATGACCATTTCTGCTTGAAACTTTTTCTTGATATCTCTAATTTTCTTGGAAAACTCTTGTCCTCCCCCCTCTGTGGTTTTCTTCTGTTTCTTTGCATTGCTCATTTAAGAAAACTTTCTTATTTCTCTTTGCTATTCTCTGAAATTCTCCATTCAGTTGGGTTTATCCTTCCCTTTCTTTTTCTTCTTTTCCTTAGCTATTTATAAAGCCTCACCAGACAGCCCTTTTGCTTTCTTGCTCTTCATTTTCTTTGGTATGTTTTTGTTGTTAACTCCTGTACACTATTGTGAATCTCTGTCCATAGTTCTTCAGGTACTATGTCTACCAGATCTAATTCCTTAAATCTATTCATCACCTACTCTTCATAATAATAAAGGATGTTATTTAGGTTATACCTATATGGTTTTCCCTGCTTCAATTTAAGTCTGAATTTTGCAATAGGCAGCTCATGATACAGTCAGCTCCAGTCTTGCTCTGGCTGACTGTATGGAGCTTCTCCATCACTGACTTCAAGGTGTAGTCAGCCTGATTTCTGAATTGGTCATCTGGTGATGTCCATGTGTAGAGTTGCCTTTTGGGTGTTGGCCATGAGCTGTCACTGCCCTGTTTCACTTTGTTCTCCAAGGCCAAACTTGTCTGTTATTCCAGTCATCTTTTGATTTCCTACTTTAGTATTCTAGTCCCCTGTGACTGTATACTAGATGTCATCTCAGTTCCAAGCATTTATTAAGTCCCTGCTATGTGCAAGGCATGTATTAGGTGCTAACAGGGGTGTGAAGAAATGAAGCAAGTGCAGGCCCCCACTCCTTCTCAGCCCTCCAGGGGCTTGCTTTCTTTCATGAACATCTCTTTTCCCAAGCCCGTGAACATCCAGGGGGTTTCGGTTTGGGGGCACTTGGCATTTGGAGTGAAATCTGTGGTAGTGCCACATGGAGAGCATGACTCCCAGGGAGCGTTACACCTTTGAGCCAGGCCTCAGCAAGCAGACCCTGAAGGGTGGAGAAGGGACCAGGCTTCTCAGAGCACCCCTGGAAACAGAGACTGGCCTTAGACCCTGACCAGCTGTGTGACACTGAACAAGGCGCTTAACCTTTCTGTGCCTCAATGTCCTCATCCATAAAATGGGGATAATAATAGTACCTATCTCTCCAAATGAAGTCTTATGTGTAAAGCTCTTTGCAAACCTTAACTTGCCAGATAAATGCTGTTGTTACTACCTATGTAGGTCGAGCTTGTGCACTGCTCTGCGGTGTCCAGAGCACCTTGTGTCACCCATCTCTCCCCACAGCATTGTGAAGTGCAGAGTGCAGTAGCAAAGCCTTCACTTGACAGCTGAGGACACTGAGGCTCAGAGGCTGGGCCCAGCTTGTGAGGGGTGGAGCCAGAGCTCAGCCTCGGGAGCCTTCCGGTGCTAAGCATCATCCCGGCTCCCCATCATTTCAGGAGAGGGAGAGTGTCCCTTTGAGGCCAGTGTTTTTGCTTTCCTGATTTCCCAGTACCCAGGAGCCACAGGGAAGAACGTTTTCAAAAGCTTTGAGCTGGTGTCTTTCAGGGATGTGCTTGGAGCTGGCCAAGAGCAGGATGGAGAGGAAGGGGAGAGGGTCCTTTTCCTTGAAGGGGCACAGTTATCTGGGGGGGTCTTTTCACTTCTGGAACTCAGGACTGCTTCTGCAGATGTAGACAAGGAGTCAGTAGCAATAACTAGCTCATTTGGTGCAGAGACAGCAATGTAAAACCGTTCCCCTTCCACACTAAAGGCATGATATATTTGGGATGATGGATGTGCCCTCCAGCTTGGTGCACCCAAGGCAAGTGCCCCTGTTATCTCATCTTCCTTACAGCTCTGGTGGGAATGGGAAGCACTTAGGGAAAAAGCGTCCACTGCTGATGGACAGCTGGGGAGGCAGGGGGACCCCTAGCAGCTAGGGGCTCTTCAGAATGGGCTGCCTTTGTCTTGGGGGAATGGAGAGAAAGGAAAACAGCTGGAAGTAATTGTGTCCCTGGGATCCATTGAGGAAATGGAACCTGAGAGCAGGAAGTGATCAGCCCTGGAGCTATTTCATACCCTGCCCCACCCCCTCTGCATCTTGACCTCTGTCAAGCTGGCTGTCTTTTAAAGATCAGGGAACACATTAACTCCATATTAGGTCCTGAACTAGGGCTTTAATGGGGCTGATCCTAGTCCTGAAACAACCAGGATCAAAAGCACATTGTTAAATTCTGGGGGTGCCTGCGAAAAAAATGGACAAAAATCCCTCCCTTGTCTTTCTGCACTTAGATCAGAGGGTTTTTAAAAACAAAAGTAAACAAACTTTTTTGTGTCATGGACACCTTTGGTAGCCTGGTGAAGCCCATGGACCTCTTACTGGAATACTGTTTTTAAGTTACTGAAGGAAATGCTACATTTCAGTTAGAGGCTAGTAAAAATAAAACTGTGGTTTGTTTACTTTTCCTTGTCCAGGTTCACAGACACGCCCCCCCCCCCAATCTATCCACAGATCTCTTGGAGGGGTGGCACTGTGCACTGTAGGTTAAGAACATTTACCTTAAAAATAGTGGTCCCATAATGTGACGCAAAAGGCCTTGGGGGGGACCCCAAATGTCCTAGACAAAAAAGAGGATGACTCATCTTGTGAATCTTCTGTGTGCCTGTGTTCATGAGGGCATGTTCAGCTGGGCCCAGATCAGACAGGAGGAGCAGAAATTCAGGAAATTGTGGTCCCCTGAAGAGCCCCAAATCTTCTCATGATACAAGAGATCATCTTTTTAATAACAAGATTCCTCCAATGATATGGTTCAGCTCTGAATCATGGGATAGCTACCATCTCCAAAGGATAGGGATTGATGATCACTCTTAGTTGGGGAGAGGGCCATAGTGGGCATGAACAGGATGCAACAGGTCACCAATGAGAAATAGTATAAAGGAGGCCATTGGAGAATGTGCTCCTAGAAAAAAGATGGGACTGTCACAGAGCAAGGGACAACTTTTGGAAAGTCTGTTTGCTCCGTTGGTATCTACACCATATGAAGAGGTTGATCCTTCCTCCCTCCCTCTCTCCCTCCCTCTCTCCTTTCCTTCCTTCCTTCCTTCCTTCCTTCCTTCCTTCCTTCCTTCCTTCCTTCCTTCCCTCCCTCCCTCCCTCCCTCCCAGTATATGCTGAGTGCCATCCTAGGGGCTGGAGATTCAAAGACAAAACAACAGTTCCCATTCTCAAGAGGTGTCCAGTTTTCAACTTTTACACAGATAAATAAGTTACTTATATTGTCCCATGGTGTCAAATTCAGTTATCCTATTGCAAACAGCCACAAAACTCCCTAATGGGGCTGAACCAGATTAAAACATAATTGGGAAATGTTTAGCAAAATAAATAAAAATACAATACAACATAGATGATATTAATTTGTGGTTTTCTAAATCACTATGCTGCCTGTAGGAGTTTGACACCTCTGCTGTGTACTCCATCCAGTTGGTATCCAGATGAGGGCCTTGAGGTCATCAGGTGGTAGGTGGAAGTTGGATTGAACCTTAGTGGTAGAAAGGGATTTTAAGAGGTAAAGGTGAGGTGAACGTGGGTCCAGGCAAGGCCGATAAGTCTGCTCAAAGGTTTGGAGCAGGAAATGGAGTCTCACATGTGAGAGGACCCCCCAGCGCAGTTTGTTTGGAATTTAAAGTGTGGGAACATAGAGTGTGAGCCTAGAACTCGACAAATAGTAGGTGCTTAATAAGGGCTTGTTGGGTAATGACTGATTGTGACAGAGTGTGAACAAGGCGAGACTAGTGGCAGCAGATAAATAGTGAAAGGCTCTTGATGCCAACAGAGAGAGGGGTTTCTATCCCAGAGGTAATTGAGGGGGCTCTGGAGTTTACTGAGTTGGGGTGGGGGGCACAGTCAGACTTGTGCTTTGGGAGCATCTCTTTGACAGCTGTGCAGAGGATGAATTGGAGGGAGGAGGGATTTGAGCCGGGAAAACCCATTAGGAGCCTGTTAGAATATATGGCACAAGAGGTATGGTTCTTTAATTAAAAAAAAAATCCCCTACTCTTGTCCTGGGCCCAGGCCTGGCTCTTGAATTGGCCTCAAGTTCTGATCTTCGTAGGACTTTCCCATTTGGCCCCAGATTGATGGTACCATGTCCAGGGACCTTGGGAAAATGTCTGCCTCTGTGTGGTGAGCCTCAAACCAACATTGCCAGGAATCCCATTAGGAAAGAATGCAGGAATTTGAGTAGAAATGCTGCCAGCGGCTATGTGCTCCAGGGAGCACCCTGCCATGTGCAATGCCTCCTCATTATGGAAGCTCTACACACCTGTCCCAGGCTGTGAATGACAGGCTGGGCGCTGATTCAGCGCATTCTTTCCCTTGTAGGTTGGACTGAGTTTCTGCTCAGGGCTTGTATTTGACAATGAGCTTATGGCTGGTGTTTTGGGCCTTTTCTCAGATGTTATATGATCCCATATTATTACTGGGCTCTGTGGGAAGAAGAATAAGAGCTTATCAGCAAACCTGGAAAACTCTTCTCTTTGCCAGAATATTACCCCCAACATTTCAGTTCTGCCCTCCCTGCTTCCCATCAGGCTGCCCCCAGCTTCGAAAAAGCAGCCTGTGATTGGGAGCAGCTGGTCTTTGAATTGAACAGTTTCTGGAACCACAGAGGATAGGAATTATGTCTGTAATAGTATATAGTCATAAAAGGAACACAGTGACATCCTGCAGGATGGAGTATTGGCAGCAGAGGTGGTGGAACGCACTGTTTGATTGAAGAACAGAAACAGGACTAGGGAGGGGCTACTGGGGCTTTGGCCCAGATCGTGGAAATTTATGTAGTGAACACAAAAATTTAATACTTATACTCCAGTAGAATAGAAGCAGCTGGCTACCACGAGGTTAACACCAAATCATATGCTGTTGTTTTTTTAAATTGGACCTATGATTTCATCAGTATAGGGAATCTTTGTTGAGTATGTTCCTTTTACCAATGCAGGCCATCATTAGCCTTGCAACTTAGAGTCTTGGAGAGTTTCCTGAGGCACTGAAATGTTAAGTGATTGCCTAGAGTCATACCACCAGCATGTGTATGGATGGAATGGAATGAATTTATTATGTGCTAAGCATGGCAATATAAATAGAAGGGCAGAGATCTAGTCATATTCTCACATTCTGTTAGGAAAGACAACACCTCCCACCCACCCAGGATGGTCCTGCTGCAGATGGCAAGGCCCTCCTCAGCATCCTACGGGGGCGGGGCCAGCTTCAGCCATGACTCCTCCTACAAAGCCAGTACTCTGCACTGGCCCATGCCCTTGTCATCCCCCCCTTGTCTTCCTCTTCTTCCTCCTTATCCTGCTCTTTCTCTTCCTCCTCCTTCTCCTCCCTCCCCATGTGAATTTAACTGCCAGGGAGTTTTCATTTGTTTCTTTCCTAACTTTTCTGGACCTTCTGTGTGTGTGTGTGTGTGTGTGTGTGTGTGTGTGTTTTGTCTTTTGACATTAAGAAATCTGCTACATCCAGCATTGAAGAGTTAGAATCTGTGATGAAAACAAGATTCCTGAAATACACATTTGTCTTATTTTCCCTAAAGAAACCCTTCCCAGGACTTTCCTCTCTTCCTTGTCCCCTCCACCCCAGCTTCAGGCTGGCCATCCTCAGGACCACCTTTCCTCCATTTCTTCTTCCTCTGTCTCAGGCTTGCTGATGCCCATCCCCACTCATGGGAATCAGGGGCCTCTTTTTTTCTCACCTTCCAGGATAAATCACCTCTTTCTTTTGGTCCCAGTGCTCCCTCACCCACACCGTGCCAGCAATATCACAGTGGGCATCAGACACTTGGGAGCGGGAAGGGAGAGGCCTGGCAAAGAAGCTGGAGAGTTGATCCTTAGTTCCTTACCAAGCACAATCTCCACCCAAGAACATGAGAGACAGAGAATGTTCTGGCTTATCCACCCATCTATCTGTCTATCTATCTATCTATCAATCCATCTATCCATTCCTCTGTCTATTCACCTATCTATCCATCCATCATCCATCTATCTGCTCATCCATCCATCTATCCATTCATCCATCCATCCATCCATCCATCCATCCATCCATCCATCCGTCTGTCTGTCCATCATCCTTTCAGTCACACGACCTCTCAGTGCTACGGTTTCTTCAACTATAAAATGAGGAGATGGGACTAGATGGGCTTGAATCCAACCTGTCACTAAGCATTTTGGAAACATTCACTGTGTGACAAGCCCTGTGCTAAGCACTCAGGATATAAAGAAAAAGAAAGCACTTCCTGCCTGCCAGGAGCTTACATTCCTCCCCATTTCTGGGTCTCTGGTGCTAGGATTAAGTTGCTTCATTTCTCCAGACCTCCAGATTCTCCCTTTCTCCAGATTCTCCCTTTCTAAAATGAAGGCATCGGCTCTAAATCCGAGATCCCAGGAGTTCTGTCACTCACTACCCTTCTGACCCTGGGTAAGCCAGTTAGTCTGCTGGGTCCTCAGTTTCCCCACATGCAAGATGAAAGGGCTGGGCCAGTGGCTGCCTTCCAGCTCTACTATCCTATGCTTACTTGGATAATTGTTGATAATAGCTCTACTTTCAGTCACTGTGTTCTGGGAGCATAACTATGTTCAAGTGTGAGGACCCTTAGCTTTCTCCTCTGACAGTTTCATAGCATAAGAGGAAGGTTTCACATCCAGAAAAAAAAAGATATTTTATCTTAAAAACATGTGTTCTTTCCTTTTTGCTTTGGGTTTTTAGGTTAATTTGCTTTAACAGCCTAGGGCAGGGAAAAACTGGATTTTGTCAAGGACAGTGATGATCCTACATTCTTTTGTTCCTTTCACCAAACTGGGCTTTTTTGTTCCCATAAATGGGGAAAAGTAGAGCCTTGTGTAGCTCTGTTTGGAGATGCTGCCCATGCTGCTGACCTGGAACTTGTTTTGATGGAGCCACCTTTGTGGGGATGCGTGGATTATTCAGTGGGTAGCACGTTCCAGGGACCATTCACACACTGCCCCTGTGACCAGGGCATGATGTCACGCCCCTGTGAGTGGTTTGGAGCTTAGAAATTCCCAGGCCCCCTCGGGCTTCTTTTCCCTTAATCCACTTTTTGCTGGGAGTGAACCAGATTCTTTCCAGATGTCCTCAGATTTATCGATTCAGGAAACGGCTCAAAGGAGGAAGGCCAAGCCAAGACCTGGTGAAGAGGGAATTCCTCTGTCAGCTGGGAACCAGCATCATTCCTGAGGAGTGGGTGCTGACATGACTCCTTGGAATGACAAGGAGGGAGATGGTCGGTGGCTCTTGTCTTTTCAGAGGGGAAATGTGTTCAGAGACAAAGGGGGCTCCTTTCGTCATGTCCTGAGGGTCTGGCCCAATCAGCAGGGCCCAAGGCCGAGATTATGCTTAAAAAACACAGGAGCTGCACGTGCTATGGGGGGCCCAGGGCTGGATACCACGGAGTCCTCTCTGTCACTCACTCACTTCGTGTGCCTTTGGGAAAGTCATTTGCCATTCCTACACTGTACTTTCCTCATCTGGAAAAATGGGGATGAGGTCACCAGCCTTACCTATATCACACGATCATCATCAAAGGGCATTTAGTATGCTTTTACTGTATGCCAGGCACTGTGTAAAGTGATGAGGATGGAAAGAAAAAAAAATCACACCCCTGCCCTCAGGGAGCTTATGATCTCATGGGTGTGACTCTATATCATGCATGTCTGTAGTGAAAGCAAGAGAGAATCTCAGCAGGAAGGCTTCGGCATTAAGGTGGAAAGAGAGCGGCCTCTTGAGAGAACCACATGAAAGTACTTAGGAATTTTAAAATATATTTTTCCCCACTAGCTCTGTGATTTAGTTGCTATAGGGATCTCCCAGCGCAGAAGCTCCACTTACCAATGTAGATCTCAGGGACAGGTAGGTGGTTTGATAATACAAGCACTGGCCATGGAGTCAGGAGGACTTGAGTTCAAATCCAACCTCAGACACTTGACTAGCTGTGTGACCTTGGGCAAATCATTTAACCCCAATTGCCTTGTCTTCCTCCTCCAAAAAACAAAACAAACAAAACAAAAACAATGTAGATCTCTAACCCTTCCTAGATGCAGTTGTGGGTGACATAGAGAGATTGTGTACCTTGCCTTGGCTGGTACTGGGAGCGCCAGGTCGTGGGGTGGCTGGTTCCCATCCCTGCTCCCTTCCTCACTGGGCCTCAGAGACAAGTTGTGGTCCTGAGGTGGCCGAACTCTCCACTGGATGGGGTCAGAGGCAGTGAGGAGAGCAGGGGTCCAGTGCTAACCCTGCCATTGTGAAGTTGTCGTGAGCAGATCTCTTCATTTCTCTGGTCTTCCATTTTATCACATGTTAAACAGGGAGACTAGAGCAGACATATAAAGAGGGTGGGCTAGACAGTCATCGAGGTCCCTTCCTTTAGGTCTGTGAGACTGTTGGTGAGCTGGATGTTATCTCTGAAGGACCATGGCGTGTGGGGCAGCTTCCTTCAGGGTACAGAAGTGTGAAAATCCCAATTTGTGCCAAAGGGAGGATTAGGCCAGTGAGGTTGACTTTGATTCTTGGCAAAATTCTAGAACACAGGATGGTTTTTGAATGTTCAGAAAGGAAGGCAGTGATTACCTAGAGCCAGCAAGGCTTCACCAAAACCAGATTATGCTGGATGACTTCATTTCCTTTTTCGGGAGGTTTATTGGTAAATGGAGGAACGTTACAGACACAACAAACCTGCCTCTTGGTCAGTCCTTTATGGAAAGCTCATTAACAAGCTTTGCTTTTGGAAGGGGGCTGGTGGCATAACTAGCATTGCCCCCTCCATTCTGACTTTCTCTCTCTCTTTCTCTTACTCTGACTTTCTGTCTCTCATTCTCTGACTTTGTCTCTTTCTCTCTCTCTTTTACATACACATTCTCTTTCTCTCTGTCTCTCTGTGTCTGTCTCTGTCTCTGTATCTTTGTCTGTCTGTCTGTCTGTCTCTCTCTCTCTCTCTGTCTCTCTCTGTCTCTGTCTGTCTTTCTCCCTTCCTCTCCCTTACCTCCTCTGTCTCTGTCTCTCCTGCTAAAAGCTTTCAGGAGCCTGGCCTGGCAGGACTTCACTCACTGAACAGCTTACTCAACTCAAAGGAGAAAGAGACCTTTCCTGAGGGTCGTGCAAGTACAGGGACTCTGGGGAAATTCCCAGCTCAGTGTTAATAGGCAGATTCATCATGGATGGCTTCTATAAATAGAGGACATACTTTCTCTGACTCCATGATGGATGGTTTGTATGTTGGCTATCTGTGGACCCTTCTGGGAGGGGTCATCCCCAGACTGGCCAAAGGGCAGTGGACTTTTGGGTCACGGGATCTCTCAGAGATAGTCTAGAGAGTTATAGCTGGGGCTGTGATCTTAGCTGGCTAAGGGAATATGTGCACAGATAAAATCAGAGCTCCCTGGAGGACTGAAGCACGCTTCTAAAGATACTGAAGCTTTCTGCAAATTGGGAGGAATTAGATTCCCCTCCTTGGGCCCATCCAGACCCAAGGCCATACTGTCCTACAAACTACATATCAGGGAGAAGAAGGATACTGTGGGAGAGAGAGGGAGAAAAGGAACAAAGGGAGGGAGAGGGAGAGAGACAGAGACAGAGAGGAGAGAGACCCACAGAGGAGAGAGAGACACAGAGAGGAGAGAGACAGAGAGGAGAGAGACAGAGAGGAGAGAGACACACACAGAGGAGAGAGACCCACAGAGGAGAGAGAGACACAGAGAGGAGAGAGACACACACAGAGGAGAGAGACCCACAGAGGAGAGAGAGACACAGAGAGGAGAGAGAGACAGACAGAAGTAGAGACAGTTAAGTGAGTGTAGGACACAAATTTGCCACTCTGTCTCATGGGAGTAATAATAGCAACAATAATAAAAATCATTATTGTTAGAAAGAATAACACTCAATCTACTTAAGTAATGCTTTACTTAGGGTTTAGGTACTTTAGCTGAACCTTGGAGGAAGCTTGAGGATTCTAAGAGCCAGGCAGGGGGCACAGCTTGTGCAAAGGCTTGGAGATGGGAACATATGTTCTTACTTGGATGTTTCTAGGGGAAACAACTGCTTTGGCCTTAGTTTTCTGCTTCCCTTTGCTGACATTCCTGTGTTTAGCATTTAGAGCCCTTTCCCAGCCCATGCCTTCTCCTTGCTGTCCCTCACCCCAGCTGCTCCATCCTGTGACTCCATGGTTTTGGATTGTCCCCTCGCCCTGGGATGCTCTCCTCCACCTCTCCCCTCCCTCCTGTACTTCCTGGCTTCCTTCAGGACTCAGTTTAAATCCTGCCTTCTGCTGGTCCTTCCCTTCTCATCCCACTGTTGCCTCTCCTGTTGATCCAGCTGGCCGTATCTTTTGTGGAGCAAAGTCTTTTACATGTTTTCTCCCTATTAGACTGGGGGCTCCTTGAGGGCAGGAGCTGTTTTTGCCTTCCCAACTCATAGCACAGTTCTTGGCACATAGTAGGCATTTAATCCATGCTTGTTGACCGGCTAACTGACTGGATGTGAGGACTTTTATAAAGCTGTGGAAATCTGGGTTTATTATGATGACCTCATTAAGAGTTTCACATGAAACTAGAAGCTAGGGCCCTAAATTTCATCCCCTCAACTTGCCCTAGATGTTCCTTCTGACCTTTGCTCACACTGTACAACTCTGGATTTAGAGTTACAGAGAAGGAGCCCCATTTTACAGATAAGGAAACTAAGGCCTAGCCAGATGAAGTGATTGCCCATGGTCATGTGGAAAGTGTGTAACATAGGAGGAGTGAATATTAACATTCTTTCATTTATGTTGTGGAGTCCTGAAGGAGAGGAGGTTTGGGAGATGGAACAGATTCTGACCTGAGACAAAGTGGACAGTGTTGGCCTTGGCGTCCGGAAGCCCTGGGCCCCACCCACACCTTTGGCACTTGCTTTTGGTCTGATCATTGGCGGCCTCCCTGTGCTTTAGTTTCCTCATAATGGAGATTTAAACCTTTTAAAATCTACCTTTGCTGTAGAAATAGGCAACAACTTGGACCTCATGTCAGAATGTGTGCTGAAGCAAAACTCCAGTGCATTGAGTTGAATGGGCGATTGAGAGGTTTTCCCCAGATTTTGTAATGGGGAGAATTATGAATCCATCTCGAGCTTTGGATTTGCTTGTGAGTGGCGAGATTGAATGAATACGCTGTCTTGCTGGTGGACATTTTAGAAAGTCAGTTGGTGGGACCTGACTCTTCACAGCGGCCCTGCACGGTGTCCCGTCTCTGCCTCCTAGGACTCCCAGCCTCATCGGCTTTGGAGGTTTCTTGGTAATTTTTTCTTAATTGGCTGCTCTGTTTTCTTTCATGTTCTTGGTTAGCGAAACATTCCGGACGCTAGCCCCGATTGCTAGAAATGCCCTAATCAGGAAATTTCAAACGCTTTCCCAGCAGTGAAGATTAAAGATGGATTCTAAATATTTTGACATTTCACTGCAGGAGATGATGACCCAAAGTGAAAGGCAGCTGTTAACGACAGTGAGCTAAGAAAGTTAAACAAATACGGCTTCACCCACTTCCTGTAGACTGTGGAGAGCTCTCAGAGCTTGGGCCCTATAGCAGGCTCTGGAGATCTCTGGGAGCCAAGGCTGGCCCCTTCCCCCAGCCATTCTGGTCACTTTTCATTTCTCCAAGAGCCCTGGCTGGCAGATTTAGGACTCCTGAGTTCTAATCCTGCTCTGACACTGGCTTCCTCATCATTGAGGGAGGAGGCTGGCAAGCTACCTTCCAGATCTCAGGCCTTTGATCTTATAACTGGAAGCTCGGAATGCAGCAGGGTAGTGTTTCATGGTAACCCAAAAGGAAAATGTGACCTTATAATAAGAGTAATAGCTAGGGTATAAAGGCTTACAAAGTGCTTTACACATAATTTACTATTTGATTTTTGTTCAGTGACCCTGTGTGCCAGTGGTCATATTGCTGCTAAGCATCTGGTGGAGATTTAAACTCAGGTCTTCCTGGTTCCAGTTGCAGCATTCTATGCACTGTGCCCTATATCTTTGAGAGGAAGACAGCCTCTAGGAATACAGAGGAATACAGTACAGTATACTGTACTCTGTGCTAGGCAGGCCACACCTGGAGTCCCAAGTTTAGTTCTGGCCTTTCCAGGTTAGGAAGGACTTCAACAGGCTGCAGGACCTGTGGAAGAGACCAGTCTAGGTGGGGAAGGGCCATACGGGAGCAGTTGGATAGGGGGATGATTAGTTTGGGGTTCAGGCCATAGGGAATGGATGATAGGTGTCTTCAAGAATTTGAAGAGCTACAGTGTGGAAGAAGGTGTAGACTTGTGTGCCTCTTCGATAAAGGCAGAATTAGGTAACGCTGCAGTGGATAGGGCCCTGGAGCCAGGGTCAGGAAGACCTGACTTCAAATCTGGCCTCGGACACTTACTAGCCGTGGGACCCTGGGCAAGTCACTTCACCTGTGCTTGCCTCAGTACCTAATAACAGTACCTGCTTCCCATGGTTGTTATAAGGTTTACATGAAACAGTCCTTGCAAAGAGCTTGTACAAGGGTCTGGCACAGTAAGTACTAATGAAATGTTGTTCAGTCATTTCTGACTCTCAGTGACCCTGTTGGGGGTTTTCTTAGCAAAGATACGGGAGTGGTTGGCCATTTCCTTTTCTAGCCCATTTACAGATGAGGAAACTGAGGCAAACCGGGTGAAGTGACTTGCCCAGAGTCACACAACTATTGAGTGTCTGAGGCTGGATTTGAACTCAGATCTTCCTGACTGCAGATCTGATGCCCTCTCCATTACACCACCTACCTGCCCCATATAAATGTTAGCCATTATTATTAGAACATGCAGAGAGACAGATTTAACCTTGATTGAATGCTTCCTAACAAATAAGGCCCCCAGAAGGAAGAGGATGAGCACTTGGAGTAGTAGAGAGGGAATCCTTGTTCAGGTATGGGTTAGATACCATCTCTAAGGTTCCTTCCAAAAGAAATCTGATGAAATTCCATTCCCATCTGAGCCTCAGTTTCCACATCTGAACAATGAGACATGTTGGTGTTGTTTCATTCTCTCTATCCCCAGCATGTAGCACCAATACCCAGCATTTGGTAAGTGCTCCATTAATGGTTGTTGATTGATTAATTAATTTAATTAATTGATATGATTGGACCACCTGGCCTCCATCATCCCATCGCCTTGGACATTCAGGTCTGGCTATAAATGCTCAGGGGCTCCAGAAAATTAGGCTGAGCATGTTTCCTTTATTGTTCCACAGTTTGCTTGGTTACTGGGTTTTAGTGTGATGTGGCATCAACACTGGTATAATTCCATGACTTCAGGAACTCAGGAAGTTCTCTTTGGGCATTTAAGAGGAAACTAACTTAGGGGTGGGGAGAGAACATGATAAATCAAAGAACTGGCTTAGGTGTTAGCCAAGTTCCCTGTTAACTCTTAAGTGATGGACAGCTAATTACAGTTCTTTTTGCAAAGCTGGGAGCATAGTTTTACTCAATTAAATTATTTCTGAGCTTTACTTGTGTCTTTGCTTTTGAGATACGATTCTTGGTTAAAAAAATAATCGCCTTTCTAAGTAGAAAGTGGAGGCTTTGTGGCCTGGCAGTTGATTGTATCAAAGCAAGCTTTCAGTGAGGCCCAGGTGTATTAAGGCAGCCAAAAAGACTAACAACAGGATCTGAAGATGCTTTGAAAATGGCAGAGAGGTTCCTTCAGGCTCGTTCTCATGGAAAACTTCCTAAAATTTAGAGCCAGTTAAAAGTAGCTGGTTCCCATCTTCCCCCCACTGGAGGCCCGCAGGCTGAGGTTGGATGGCTGTGTTAGATGCATCTTAGAGATGATTCTTGTTCAGGGCTGGACTGGGCTAGACTGCCTCCAAGGTCCTTCTTGATCCCAATGTTCGGCGGCTGCTTTGGTACCAGGATTATGGGAAAATCAATGCTTAATCCAATCCCCATGATGTGATTTCCTCCAATGTGTTGGGGGTAGAAAGGATTTCCTCTGTGGCTCATTTGCCATGAGGCTGAGCAATAAGGATACTGGGGACAGAATTCTGGTCCCTTCCTCTCTCAGCGTGAATGATTGTTCTGGTTGTGTGATGAGACAGGGAGGGCTTGGGGTCTTCCTCAGAGGTCGAGGTAAATCTGGAAGGGTCCTTAGAAGTCAGCGTGTCTAATTTCCCCTTTTACAGAAGAGGAAACTGATGGTCCTTGAGGTAAAAGGACAGGCCAGGGTCACACAACTAGTAAGCCTCAGGAGGGGTATTTGGACTCGGGTCCTCTGACTCTGGACTCATGCTCTTTCCAACACGATATACTTAAAGCTATTGAAACTGAAAATGGGCCCAAGACTTCTGGGATGTTTGGGATGCATCACCTTGGCCAAGACTCCAGGTAGCCAAGAGAGTCCGCGCTGATGTGCTCTGGCAGGGGGAGTTTCCTCACTGGCAGTTCTCAATCCCAGGTGTAGACCCCCTTATCCCTCTCACCCCACCACTCCCAGCACTCATGGGAGCACATAGTCAGAGCTCCTTTATTTTACTGATGAAGAAAGAAAGGCCCAGAGGGGGCTGTGCCTTGGCTAAGGAAACGCAGAGGCAGGGTTCCAACCCAGGTGCATCCAGTGATTTTAACTGCCTTCCCCTGCCTGACTTTTGTTTGATAACCATGGTGGTGTCAGCAGTGGTCTGAGTAGAACTTAATTCTATGATAGGCAATGACTGTTCACTTGACCTCTTTCCATTATCAGGTCCTCTGGGACTGGACCTGGGATTTCACTGGGATAGGAAATGCCCCGCCCCCCATACCCCTCACTAAGGCAGATTCATGCTTGATTTTCAACATCCAATCTTAGAGGGAAGACTTGGGCACTGAGGCTATGTGACTGGTCCAGGGTCACATTACCAGTACATGTCAGAGACAGGGCTGACCCTTTCAGATTCCATGGCCAGCTCCTCTATCCCTTATACCACCCTGCCTTTCTATTTGGCCTTTAATAAACTCAAGAACATTGTGAGAGACACCAGGCATGCAAATCAGCTGTGGTGTTTCTCCCATAAAAATAGGTCACAATGACAGATCTGAACCAGTCTCACTAAAAAAGAGAAGAACAGCAGTGGAACGGAAGAGAAAACTCTTTGGGGGGAGAAAATTGGTTGACAAAGAGTTCCATTCTTCTATAAACAAGCTGGCCCCCTGGGCCATGCTGGCCAGGAGCTCCCTGACTCCTGTTGGCTAGGAGCAAGGCCTGCTTGTTTGAAGCCTCCAGGAATGTTTGCAAGGAGGCTGTCCTTCACAGGGGCCACTGTTATTTCTAGATTAGATAAGAGGGAGCCTGCTCGGAGCAGTGTTTCCTGAGGTCTTCAGAGTGGAAGGGAGAGTTCCAACTTGAAAGCCCATTTATGTCCAGCCTGGCCTTCACTTGGGCAGGCCCTGTGACTGCAGCCTGTGCTGGAAGCGTAGCTAAAGTGTATGAACCAGTGGGGCTCTTGGTCTGTGGGGACACTGCTCATGATTTGACAGTCCTGGAGTCTGAGGGTGATTCTTAACTCTTACATCATGGAGAAGTCACTTTAACTCTTGGCCTGAATTTTCTAGGTGGCACAGAAGGATAGAACCCTGGGTGGAGTCAAGAAGACTTGAATTCAGGCTGGCCTCAGGCACATACTAAGTGACCCCAGGCAGCCCCTTGACCTTTGTCTCAGTTTTCCTAGTTGTAAAATAGGGATCATAATAGCAGCTACTTTCCAGGACCAAATGAGATTTTTGTAAAGTGCTTAGCACACAGTCCCTGGGATACAGGAGGTGCTAAAGAAATGCTGCTTTTGTTCCTTCCTTAATTTCATCTCCTTCTCTCCTTTCTTCTTCCATTTCCTTCTCTCCTCTTCTCTAGTGAAAAAACCATGACATTAAATATCAAGTCAGTGATGCTTACTATTTATTTACTTATACATAAATATTTATAAACAAACTATTTACTTAGAAGTTGATTTCATCACATAAGGCACCACAACTCTATAGGCAAACCTTAGAGATATTGTGGGTGTGGCTCCAGACGGCCGCAATCAAGCAAATATCACAAGAAAGCAAGTCATGCAAATTTTCTGGTTTCCCAGTACATGGAAAAGTTGTGTTTGCACTATATCATAGACTATTAAGTGTGCAATAGTATTATGTCTTAAAAAATGCACATGCCTTAATTAAACAGTACTTTATTACTAAGAAATGCTAGCCATCATCTGTGCCTTCTGCCAGTCCACCTTTTTGCTCGTGGTCACTGGTTATGCCTTGATATTGATGGCTGTTAAATGACCAGGGTGATCATTGCTGAAGGGTGGGATGGACTTCGCAAATTCTAAAAATATGGTAACAATGAAGTTTGCCACATTGATTAACTCTTCCTTTCATTTGAACACTTATAGGCCATTGTGAGGTTATTAATTGGTCTAATTTTGATATTGTTGTGTCTCAAGGACTAGGGAGGCCTAAGAAGAGGGAGAGAGAGGGGAAAACTGCAGGTTAGTGGAGCAGTCAGAACACATATAACATTTATTGATGAAGTTCACCATCTTCTATGGGCATGGTTTGTGGTTCCCTCAAATAATTACAACAGTAACATCTAAGATCACCGATCACAGATCACCATAATAGATATAATAATAGTGAAAAAGTTTGAAATATGAGAATGACCGACATGTGACCCAGAGATATGATGTGAGCAAATGCTTTTGAAAAATGATGCCAATAGACTTGCTTGATGCCTTCAATTTGTAAAAATGGCATTGTCTTTGAAGCGCAGTAAAGTAAGCCCAATTAAATGAGTTCTGCCTATATCTGAGTCCCTTCTGCTGAGGCCCCTTAAGCATTCTTTGTTCATTCATTCTGATTTACTTTTCTGCATAGGACCATAGTTAGTGGGGACTCTATTCTCCTTGTTCTGTTTTTTTATTTGTTTTGCGTTGTTTCATAAATGGCTCTCCAGATTTCTTTCTATTCCTCATCCTTGTCATTCTTAATTACATTCCAGTACTCCATGACACCAATATATTTAGTTAATCATCACTCTATTTTTGAGTATGTAGGCTGCTTTTAGGGTTTAAAAAATATACATAACGCTGCTCTGAAAATCTTTGAACAGAGAGTGCTTTTTTTGGGATACCACTTCAGGCGATATTCCTGAAAATGGAATTACTGTGTCAAAGGGCAAGACTATTTTTGTATCTTTTACTGAATTCTGCCAAATTGCTCTCCAAAAAAGGTTGACAAATTTGTCATTCTACCAGTAAGGAATAAGTGTTCCTGTTTTTCCACTGCCTTGCCAGCATTGAATTTTATTGCCGATAATGATTTTTGACAATTTGATGGGTGTGTGCTGCCATTTCAGTTTTTAAAAATTTGTCTCTTTAGGGAGAGGAAAGATAGTGTGGTGGAACAAGCACTAGCATTGGAGTTAGAGGTCCAGAGTTCAAATCCTGGCTCTGTTTCTTCTGACCTAGGTGACTTTGAAAAAAATCGCTTATTCTCTTTGGGCCTCAGTTTCCTTCCTTGTAAAATGAGGCAGCTAGATGGTGCAGGGGATAGAGTGCTGGGTCTGGGGTCAAGAAGTCATGAAGTTCAGATCCAGCCTCAGGCATTAGCTGTGGGACCTTCAGCAAATCATTTAACCTCTATTTGCCTCAGTTTCCTCAACAGCAAAATGATAATAATAACACTAACTTCGAAGGTTTGTTGTGAGGATCATATGAGATAGTATTTGTAAAATATACTTAGCACAGTGCCAGGGCATTGTATAAATACGATAATGATGATGATGGTGATGATGGTGATGATGGTGGTGATGATAGTGATGATGGTGATGGTGATGATGATGATGGTGATGGTGATGATGATGACAGTGGTGATGGTGGTCGTGATGATGGTGGTGGTGGTGATGATGATGGTGGTGGTGATGGTGATGATGGTGGTGATGATAGTGATGATGGTGATGGTGATGATGATGATGGTGATGGTGATGATGATGACAGTGGTGATGGTGGTCGTGATGATGGTGATGATGATGATGGTGATGGTGATAGTATTTACTTTGGGCTTGGACTAGATAGTTTCTGAGCTCTCTTCCACTCTAGGTCTAAGATCCTAAAATCCTATGAATGGGCCCTTAGTTTTTGTCATCTTCAGAATGAAAGGGTTGGAATAGATGCTCCTCTGAGGTTCTTCTCAGCTTTGCCACACTATGATTCTTTGAATCCTTTAAATAGAACCACAACACCAGAAATAGTTGACATTTATATTGGTAAATTGTGTCATATACATTATCTCATTTGATCTGGGTAGAGAGAATTGTCCCTATTACACAGGTGAAAAAACTAACAAGATGACTTTTCCAATGTCATGTGTTATAATTTGGAAGCTAGCTGTTATTTCTGGAGTCACTAGTCATTTAAAGAACAAGTGTTTTATTAAGCCCATGCTATGTTCCAGACACCATTCTAGGGCTAGGACTTGACAAAAAGGAAATAGACCCTGCCCTCAAGAAGCTTATATTATCCTGGGGGAAGACATATATAAAAAGATAAGTACATATGCCATTTATACAAAGTGAACATCACATATACAAAGTAAGCACACCAAATATTCAAAACAAATAGCAGTTTTGCAGGTGAAGGATCCCTTCCTTAGCAGTGGTAAGATCAGGGTGGGCCTCTTCTTGGCTTGACTTGTGCCTTGAAGGGAGCTAGAGAGTTGAAGAGGCACTGTAGGCAGGGTGCATTCTGGGCATGCAGCACAGCCATGAGCAAAGGCCCTGTGCCCCCTAGGATGATGCCATCCTGTGATCGGATGACAGGCACTAATTCCTACAATTTCTGCTCAAGTTCAAGTTGAAAGAGTTTTCTCAAACCTCCTTGAGTGTGATTCCTTTAATCCCTGAGATGGGACAGAAATAGCCTTGAGTTCATTTAAGATTAAATTAGCCTACATAATAAATAACTGTAGCCATCACTTAGGGGTCAGAGTCCCACTTTCTTGGTACCAACACAGGGATTTGGAATTCTCTCCTAAATTAAATGTTTGGATGGGTTCAGGACATCAGTGCTTTTACTTCCAAAGTAGGAAAGCCAGAATTTTTAGGGGATGGGTGGTTGTGGTTGCTTGTCCTCTATCGAAAGCCCAGTGTGGGCGGACACAATAACTTCCCCTCCTCCCTTCAGAATCCCCAGCATGAAATGAATACATACACAATTCTGAAGCACTTGTTTTATGTTTTGGGCACCAACCATGCTAAGCCCTGATGACACAGATACAAAAATGGAGCATTCTTACCCTCAGGGCACTTACATTCTAATGCAGAGTCATAGGGGTGGTAGAACATGGGTACCCTCTGTCTGGGAGCAATGGGATTGTGATGACGGTGCCCAGAGTAAGAGGTGAAGGAGGGGTGTAGGGCTGGTACAGGTGGTTGTAGCAGGAAGTTGGTTGGAGCTGGGGAATGACCTTGGTGAGATATCCTGGGCTATTAACATTTGTGTTCATGCTTTCAAGGCCCCAGGGCGGGAGTTCCAAAGCTTGGTAGCTTAACTTAAGCATAGGCCTGGTATCTGGAAGTCTATTTCCAAGGGGATGACTAGTGGCAGGCTGGGTGGCCAAAAGAAGGTCAGGGTGAAGCCAAGGAATCAGTGGCTGAGGATTGCCCAAAAGGCCAGTCTTAGAGTCTAGAGGATCCAGGTGCAAGTCTTGCTTCTGGCCCATAGGTGATACTAGATCATGTGACCAAAGCACCTCTCAGTGTTGAAGTCAAGGTTCTAAGACTGTAAGTTACTGTCCAGTCATCAGTCCATCCCAGCGAAGGGAATTCCTGCACCTGGAGTGTCCTACATGGGTGAAATCACAAGTCTGTAGCTCTCCTCTCTTATAAATAATAATCACTGGTATTCATATAGCACTTGATGGCTTCAAAAGTGCTTTCCGCATCAACCAATCGATATCCACCAATCAATAACCGTTAAGTTATAAGCACCTACTGTGCTCTAAGGCACTGTGCCAAATGCTAGGGTGCAAAAAGAGGCAAAAGACAGTCCCTTCTCTCAGGGGGTTCACAATCGAATATCAGTTTTACTTGGTGTAGTAACTTCTGTGTATTGGTGGCCAGATAAAAACCCAGATCAAAGGACGACCTCCTTACTATGCCTTTATTAATGATCATGAAGCTTCGGTATTTAAAGCACTTTCATAAATACTTTTGATCTGGAAGAAGAGGAGCCTCGAGGGTACTTGGGAGCTTTCATCAGTCTGTCCTTCTCCTTTCACTTGGAGAGGTATTGGTGGGGGTGGGGCGCTGTGGAGCACCAAGCCATGGGGTGGGAGCAGAGGGAGGAAGCACAGTACTTACTGTACAGTAAAGTTAACATAGGCATCTTTTTTTTTTTGGAATGAGAATTTCTTTCAGAATTCTTTATATAAAGTAGAATTTGCATAATGAACATTTACATAAAACAAGAACTGCCTGTATGTCCAGTGCCCACCACTTCTTCCACCTTGCTGGGCCATGCTCATGTCTTTCTATTTATAATTACAGTGTCGACGCAGAAACACCGTACCTGGCCCTGGGAGCTGTGAAGAATCTTTCTCTTAACATTTCCATCTCCAACCTAGGGGATGATGCCTATGATGCCAATGTCTCCTTCAATGTTTCTCGAGAGCTGTTTTTCATCAACATGTGGCAAAAGGTAAGTCTGCACAAACCCCAGATTTGGTCCTGCTCCATTCCAGAGCGTGGATCTGTCATCACAGAGCGTGAGACCTTGATCTCCTCCCACAGGTATGTGTTTGGGTCCTTAGTGGGGGAATGATTTGATTTCTCTGCTTGGAAGGTGATTCAGATACAGCCAAAGATGTTATGATTACTGATGGAAGGTGCCTAATTTGTCACAAGTTGTCCTTGCATTTAAAGGGGAGTGGATCCTTGGAGGATTAGACCTGTCAGTGACAAAATAAGCCTTTTTTGGTGCTTTTAAACTCACACAAGAGAAGACTGGATGGTTTAATTTGAGATGTCCCAGGATGGAATACCAGAGCAGGAGATGGGCAACATGGGAAAGATGTGAGGGGGCGGCTGCTGACGTCTCCAAAGAAGGAACTTGGTGTGGTGGATAGGACACTGGACTTGAGTCAAAAAGACCTGGGGTAAATCCTGCCTTACAGACATCCTGGCTGAGAGTCCCTGGGCAAGTCATTTGGTTTTTCTGTGCCTTATTTTCTTCATATATAAAAAGAAGAGGTTTGACTCAGTGGTCTCAAAAGTCCCTTCTGGATCTAAGTCTATGACCCTATGGATAGGGAAATTCCTTGGAACCTTGAGTACACAGATCTCCAGGGGATGGCAGGAGGAAGATGGTCCTAGGAGAGGCTGCCCCCTGGTTTGGTGTTCCATTCCATAAAACTTTTACTTTGCCTCCTTGGTTCACCAGGCAGATATGAGGGCAACCTGGGGATGCCAAAGAGGGTCAGATATTATAGCAGGGGACATGGTCTTGCCACATTGGCTGGGGACCTGGAAATTTCTAGGAAGGATAGTTCCCAGCATAGAAAATTACAGCCAGAAATGAGATGGGGCTGCATTCGGGGGTGGGGAGATGAGGGAGAGAAGGGAGTATTTGTTTAGAGATGAGATAGTCTTTCACAGGAAAGGCAAGGCCTGGAAAACCAGGAAGACTTTTTGAATGACTGCAGGAAAGGAGAAGACCATGTTGATGAATGCTTAGGAAAAAGTAGTAATAAATGGTTGGAACCCAAAGGTTCCTTGCTGTGATCAGAGATGGTGCTAATGCTGTTGAGGTCATAGAATGGTGGCTTTGAAGAGACCTGAAAGGCCTGGAGCCTCCTCCTTGTACAGAGGTAAAATGACTCCAGATGACACAGAGTGAAAAGGGGAGGGCTTCTTTCTGAACCCGAGTCTGGCTGCCAACATGGCAGCCAGCTCTCTGCATTGTCCCCTCAGCTGTGTTGTCCTAGGGCCCCACAGATCACAGAGGGTGGTGATGTTTTATACTCTGCTTCTTCCTCCCCTCTATCCCCCCATCCCCTTGCCCATCCCCTTTATATGTTTAAAAGCTGAAAAGGAAGAATTGTATTTAATTCCTTTTTGAAACCAAGGCTTATGTTACAACTTTTAAAAAGTACCCTTTAAAGGGAGAAAATGTTATTTTGATAAATACACCCTGTGTGCATGTAAAGAGGAGAGAGGCAGAAAAAAAGCATTTAATGGGAGTTAATAGGAAAATAACCATGAAAGAGGCAGGTCCAATTATGGTGACATCCTCTCCAAGGGGCCACTGCTGCTTTTCATTTTCTGTCAGCCTTCAAAGGGCCCAGACTTGACCCTGGTAGCCTGAGGAAGGATCCAGGCGCTTGTGGATCTGGACCAGGACTCATTTATAGGCTCCCCTCAGCCTCTCTGGGCACTGCTTGGGTCAAGGGCTTCTTGGGAAACTGAGCAGCCCAAGGCTCTTTCTCACAGTCTTGATGGATATGCTGACTTCCCCTCCCCTCCCCCCCTTTCCGGGCAGAGTTACCAGAGCCCCTGGGATTTTCCAAGTGTAAACATTCTGTTTCCAGAAATTTAGCACGTTAGGAAGGTGCTCAGCCTCCTTGTACATAGTTTTAACAATAATCAAAAAAGTGTGAAGCATCTCTTGGTTAGAGAGGTCCAGGAAACTGGGAGGTGGTGCCCTTTCGGAAGTTTTATTGTAGCTATAATTGAAATATGTAGGGTAGCATTTGGTTTTGTCTATAATTGCCAATGTTGCTTTACTATTTCTTAGCTCTGGAGAGGTGAAGGTCTGGATAAGGAGAGATAGAGATTGAGTATGCAACATGGCTGCTCCCTGCTGGCTGGCTGCTTTGTCCTTTGACATGGGTGACTGAGGCCCTGAATTCAAAGGGAAGCAGAGATCCCTGCAGACCCTCAGATGAAAGTGTGACAAAGCATCCTCTTCCATAATGACTTTTTGCAAAATGAGGCAAAATTTCACATAGAGGTGTCTTATCTCAAGTTCCTTGAGTTTCTTAACCTGTCTCTCTTTCTGTTCATCCATCCACCCATCTATGCATGGATGCATCTATTTCTCCATCCATCCATTCACCCATTCACCCATTTATGCATGCATACATGCAGGGATATGTGCATGCATGTATCCATCTGTCCATCCTTCCATCCATCCATCCATCCATTCACCCAGCTATGCATGCATGCATGCATCCATCCCTCCATCCCTGTATCACCCTGGGCAAGTCACATAATCCTGATTGCCTTTCCCCTACCCCAATGAAGTAACAGTGCAATCACTATGTAATACTTGGAGTTTGAGAACAATGCCTTGTAAACCATGAAGCACTGTTGCCCTTGGTGCTGATGCTGAGATTAGCTCCCATCTCTGCTGTCTGTAGCTTGTTGTTACCTAGATGTTTGCATATTGCCTCTCCCATTAGACTGAGTTCCTCAAAGGCAGGGACTCTTTTGCCATTCTTTGCACATAGTAGGCACTCAATAATTGCTTGTTGATGACTTCTCTGCTCAGATAAGAATGTAGTTAAAGATCATTTGTCTCTTTCCTCCTTCTCCTGCCCCTTCTGACCTCTTGACTTGTGTTAGATTTATACATGGTACCCTGATTGGGTATTCATCCAATTCCATGCATTTGGCCACATTGCCTCTTGTGGGCATCTCCACAAAAGACTTAGGGTTGGTTTGTTGATCTCTCAGACTTGTTTCCAGCAAGCCTGAGGGTTCTCTGACTGCTCTTTGTCCTGGGCCCGGACTGGGCAGAACTTCCATAGCAGGGGAGATTGTTAGGAAGGAAGCTGATACCAAGACCCTTCTGAGGAGACCTGTGAGCTCCTTGTTCTGTGCAGCCTGCGGCTTTCTTTTATAGGTCATTAAGTATAAATTGGTTTTCGGGCTTTCAGGGATTATTCTTTATGGCAGGAGGAATGGAGGGGTAGGAATTTGTTTCTCTTATAAAATGAGTCCATGGGTTTTTCTGTCTTGGCTTCAGAAAGGTCAATTTCCTTCTCTTAGGAGTTTCTTTCTTCTCACTTTTAAGAGAAGTTGCTCAAAATGGTGCCAGGAGAGTCCTGTTCTAATCCTAGAGTCCAAGTTCTAATCCTACTACAAGGGGAGCCCCGTAAACACGCATGTATAGGTATATATCTTACTTGGTAGTCTTTGTGTATCTATGGTCCAAAAGGGGGTTCCACACACATTCTGTATCCAGCTGTTCTAGCAAAATGGAATGTGATTAATGCATTTTGGAAAGAATGAGTGAAGAAAACAGCAATTATCAAGCGTTTACTATGTGCCAAGAAATGTGCTAAGTACAGAAATATGAGGGTCTTTGCCTTTTCTAGGGACTCTCTAATGTAAGAATCATCTCTTTTAGGCAAATGGTGGTCTGGAAGGGGTATCGTGGTTTCTAATGACAGTCACCTCCTTGCTCTTCCTCACACAATACAATCCATCTCCTAATCCTGGTGGGCCATATCTGGAATTCTCATCTCTGCCTCCTCTCAGCTCCCCTGGCTTTCTTGAAATCCCAGCTAAAAATCCCTCCTTCTATAGGAAGTCTTTCTTAATTCCCCTGAGATTAGCTCAGTTTTACTGTTTATATCTTGTTTGCATGTTCCTTGAGGGCAGGGGCGTTCTTCTGCTTTCCTTTGTGTTCCCAGCACTTAACTCAGTGCCCATCATACAGTAGGTGCTTAATAATGTTTCTTGACTGACTGGAAAGGTATTGGGTAAGTGAATGAGGCCACAGAAGTGTAGATCGGCATGCCCTATCCAGGAGCAATATAAGGACTGGTCTGATTGCAGTTCAATAGTTACCTGGAAGTTTGGAGGTGGAGGCTACTTGTGCAGGGCAAGGTAGCTGTGAGAAGAAAGCTGAGGAGTGAAGTGGGGCGGGGTTGGAGCCAGGCCTCCTTATACCAGCTAACTGAGGAAATGACCAGTCAGGACCTGAAGGCAGGAGTTTCTGGAGGCAAAAGGGTTAAGTCCTCTGGGCAGAATGTCTGGACAAAGAAGTGGAGAATCCAAACATAGTATCTTCCCACTAACGAGGAACCTGTAACTTAGAAGGTGAATTTTAGAGAATTGCCTGAGGCTCAGAGTTGGGGAACATTTATGGTCACATGGCTGACAAGTCTTGGGGAATCACAGTCTAACATGGCTTAACTTCTGGCTCTCCACATTCTTCCTGCCTCCATCCCAGCAGCCGTAGATAGTTTGCAAACCTCAGAGCACTTTATAAATGTAGCTGATTTTGTTGTTGTTGTTGTTTGCGTTCTAGACAATGAATAAGCATAGTGATGAATTGTTTTCAGCTGAGAGAAAGCTGGGGTTGGGGGGCTGGCATTCCCTATATTCCATGGGATCTTTCCTTTCTAGTCTCTGATACAGTACTCCCTAAGCCTTTGGTGTCTTTACTAAGGGCTTCCTGAATGGAAACAGTAAGGGCTAGAACTCTCTTTGTTTTTTAACACACAATTCTGGCCCCCCACTCCCACTCCCAGCTGGTCTCACTCATCCAGCCTACTGAGCATTCCAGGCTTAGCTAAGGCCCATCTTCCTCCTGTTGGCCTTGAAGTTTCTCCTTTAAAGCAGGATCCAAATGCTCTTGTCTAAACTGGTGGGGCCCACACTCAATGGGCAAATTCCACTGACAGGAAAACACCCCGGTGGCAAAGCCCCACACCATCTATTCTGGAATGAAAATGAACAAATGAGAAAGACCCTGACCACTTCCCGAGGCTGACTGGTGGGGGCAGGGCTGCTGCCGTCCATTTTAAATCATTCCTTGGCCTCATGCTTTATTGCAGTGGCGTTGTCTTTATGTTGCACCCAATAATCATAAGAATAGCTGACATTTGTGGCTGATGTTATAATATCTTACAGCTTATAATAATAATAGCTGACAGAGCCCTTTGAAGTTTGCAGAATACTCTGTGTAGTTTATCTCATTTGACCCTCATCACCACCCAGTGGTGTCCCCATTTTGCAGATATGGAAACTGAGGCTGAGGTAAGACCTATGACCTGCCCCGAGTCACACAACTAGTAAGTGTCAGAGCTGGTGTTGAGCCCAGACCTTCCTGGCTCTGTTTACTACACCTTTCTCTTGATTTCTTGACCTCATTTTAATCCCTGTCCATAGTACTGATTTGTAAAGAAAGTCTGTATCTGAGAAACCCAACTGAAAAGGGACCATATCGCACCAAGGCATGATAGCTAACATTTAATACCAGCTGGCATGCAATAAGGCACCTTTCTCTTCTCTGGGTTATCTCATTTGGGAGGTAGGTGCTATTACATTTCTTATTTTGCCAATGAAGAAACTGAGACTGAGGGAGCTTAATACTTGCCCAGGGTATCTGAGTCTGAATTTGAACTCAGATCTCACCCACCTTGCCAATAAATGCACACACACACATTCACATATGTATGTATGTATTCATGTACACACACATATATGCATGCAAATACATCCACACACATACATATAAATACATATATAATCAACACATGTGCATATACATACATGTATGTACCTATAGAAATAGAGAAATATCCCCATATATAAAGATATATCCATGTATTTATCTGTGTATTTACACATACATATACTCCCCTGCTTTGTGACCCTGGACAAATCAGTTAAGCTCTCTTCAGCCTCAGTTTACATAGATATGTACACACACGTCTGTGTAAATATGCATGCACATACATGGTACACAACTGTGTATATATACACATGCACATGCAAAGCATGCCGGTATATGTGTGCATGTGTATGTATATGAGTGTATACGCACAGATATTGTATAGACATGCACAATGCACATAATACAGACAGGCACACACATAAACATGCACACACATATGTACACAATAATAATACACACACATACATACATACATACATAGGAGAGACTCTGGATCGTGACCATGGGCAAAGCCCTTTCCTTCCCTGGATCTCAGCTTCTTGGTTATGAATCTCTGGCATGGCTCTGAGTCACCTTTTTTCCCTAGGTTCCCTAGGCTAAATGGAATCTTTTCTGTGCTGCACACACATTGGGGTGCACACACCATTTCCCCAATAAGCTATCTGAGGGCAAGGCCTGGATCTCTTTGGCCTTTGCTTTTGCCTTGTCAGGTAGTGGACTCCACATGAGGGAGTCCAGCCACTCATGCTGTGGCCGCTTATGCTCCTGTGTGTGTGCTGTGTTCCTATGTAGGGCAAAGGCATGTAACCTTTGTAACCGCCCCCCCCCCCCTTAGTTCTTTTTGTTGAACCATTGACTTTGGTCATGTGACTGCATCCCCTTCTCCTTTGAAGGAGGCAGCAGTCATACTGCCCTGCACACCCCCTTCCCTGGTTCTTCTCAGTTTAAAGCTTGGGTTGTGACCCTGAGCATTAAGATTTAGGTGGAAATGAAGAATCTGGGTGGTGGTGCAGCGCCACCTCCTCAGAAGCAGTTTGTAGCAGGCACTCTGTTAATTCCCAGGTGAGCTCTAGAACTCAGAATGAAAGAATGAAAAAAAAGCATTTATTAAACGCTTGGTACGGGCCTTACAAGTACTCTGTTAAATGTCGGGATACGAAAAGAAAAAGGGAGACCGTCCCTGCCCTCAGTGAGCTTCCATTGTAATTGAGGGAAACAGCATATAATGTGTGTACAGATAAATAAACAAACAAATAAAACACATACGTGTAGAAATGTTTCTCTCTGTCTCTGTCTCTCTCTCTTTGTTCAGGTACCTGGCAGGTGCAAGTGATCAGGTGGTTTTAAGGGTACAGCTATAATTCAGATGGCAATGCCCGGGAATCTGGAGGAGGACATAGTGGCAGGGCAGATGACAAGACCCCTTTTCCCTCCGGATGGATTATTAAAGAATAACCAAAGGCCCATCTGTCCTGGGGATTTAATGTGATTGTAATGTCATGCTTCTAATGCACAACAGCCAACCTCAGATATAATTTATTAAGGGTTTACTGGGTGCTAGGCACTGTGCAAGGTGCTGGGGATACAGTGTCTGCCCTCAGGGAGCTTCCATTCTACTGAGGAAATGCAGGATGTAAACATAAGTGTGTGTGTATGTATGCCACCATTGGCAAACAGTTGGAACTAGTGGTATGTTTCTTGCTTGCTGCTGATATGACTGTCTTTTTCCTTGGATGTTTGAATTTTCTGCTAGGCATGGTGAAGGGTGGAACCAGTCAACATCAGTGCCGCATAGGAAATGGAGTATTAGACGTGGACTCAGGAAGATCCAGGTTTGAATCCTGCCTCAAACACTTGCTAGCTGTCTGATCCTGGGTGAGGCATGTAACCTCTCCCACCTTCACTTTACTCTCCCACCCTCACTTCATTGGCATCGGGAAGTCCTGGATGAGGAAACTGCCAATGAATGGTGGTACCTTCTCTGTGCCTTGGTCTCAGATGTTTAGGACAATGGGAAATGAGATGACTTACCCTCAGTCACATGGTCAGGACATGTCAGAAGTGGGGCTTGAACCCAGGGTTTCTCATTTCCAAGCTGATTCCCTCTTCGTGTGGAAAATGGCAAAAACCATCCCTGGATTCCCCACCTCCTTGCATGGCCATTAGGATCTGGTGAAATCACATTTGTTAAATGCTTTGCAAATGTTCACACCGCTCTAAAGGTCAGTTACTATCGCCACCACCATCACCTGGAGGCAAACGACATTGCCTTCTCCCCCTTTCAGATTTTCAATCCCATTCATTTTTCTATAATTCAGAGGGCTGGCTCTCCCAGTCGCCCTCTCCTCCAGATTGAAGATTCCTTTGTAACAACAGTAATAGTAGTAACAGTAGTAACAAAGATATTAATGCAGACACCGGTGACACCGAGACCTCATCACCTGGGCCCAGTGACATTGCGTCCAGGGAGTCCCCATCTCTCTGCTGGGAGGAGGACGGAAGGCTTCCCTGTCTGACTTCCAGGACCATCGCTGGTTTCTTGGTTTCTCAGAGTTCTGTTGCCTTGTAGTCTTGTTTCCATGATGTTGTTCGTCTTTTATCTCCTTCTGCTTCTGTGTGAGTTGATATGGACCATTCTGGGAGCCTTTGTCTTTCTCATCGCTGTCTTTTCTCATGGCACAAGAAGATTCCATTCCATTCATACACCCATCCCCCATTCGTCGGTACCCACTTTGCTTCTTCCTCACAGATAAAAATGAATAAGAAAAACAGGGCCTACTGTGTGCCAGGAGCTGTGCAGTTATCATCTCATTTGGCCCACACGACAATCCTGAGAGGCAAGCGTTATGGCAATCCCTGTGTTACAGATTAGCGAACCGAGTAAAACAGGCCAGATTTCAACAGCTCTTCCTGACTCCAGGCCGATGCACCACCCCAGAAAGTGTCAGTGATCGAACAGAGGGCTTTGGTTGAATGGAGACTGTGCTCTAAGAAACACAAGAGTAGAGCCAGGGGGTGGCAGGGAGAACCCAAGGTCCCCAAGAACCTCCCCAAATCCCCGTCTGGACCAGTGGGGGAGATCTTTCCCTCCTCCCCGAGTGTCCACTCAGAGCCTTATCCTCCCCAAAGGCAGTTTTTAAAACAGACACTGCTTTGTGGTCCTTTCTCTGTGGTCCTAGTTCTGGATTGAAATGTCAAATTTAAATGAGTTTTGTTTTTGTTTTTGTCTCTGTCAATAGCTACTGAAATAGTTGCCTGAGAAGTTAGAAGCCTCTTTGGAGAAAACCAATCTCCTAGTCTGAGTTTTCCAGATTCTGGCCCTGTCAGGGCTGTCTCTTCAGTGCCAGGCTCTTAACTTGACATGAATGCATCTGTGACGTCATGCTGAGATGTGGTAGGGGGCCCCATTACACCCTCATTACAGTTGTGTATGGAGCTGGCCGAGTTCCTGATGCAGAGGTGGGAGTGAGGCTGCCACTGGTAGTATTTTCTTATGGAACTGATTTAGTCGTGAATGGTCTCTGCAATCAGGCTGCTCTGATGGCCTGGAACAGCTCTTACCTCCCATTCTTTCCCAACCTGCAGAGGCACAGGAGGGCCTTAAAGCCCTTCCTCTGGGCCCAGGTCCAAACAGTCATCCCTTGAGAGCTCGAAAGGACTTTCAAGAAGTCCTGGACTGACTCTTGTGACTTACCAGGGTCCCCCAAGTAGTCACTGGCAGAGCTAGGATTCAAAGGGTGGTCCTTAGACTCCAAACCCTGGGCCACCTGGATGGGGTCATAGACTTAGCAGTGGGGGAAACCTTTGAGGACACAAGAAAACTGAGGCCAAGCATCACCAACAACACCTATCATTTCTACAGCAAACACCTTACATCAGGCACCTCATTATAATAGTCTCTGAGTTAGGTGCTTTGTGACTCCCATTTTACAGGTGAGGAAACTAAAGCCCAGAGCAGTGAGCTCCTCAGTGTCCAAGATGAGATTTAATTTAGGCCTTCCTGATTCTAAGTCACAACTTTCTCAGGGCCACACGTGGAGCCAGCAGCTGAGCCTGGCCTCGAATCACTTGACCCCAAGTCCAGTTGTATTTCTGATGCATCACTGTGCTAGCCATTTTTGTGTTTTCTAGGCTGTCCCTAGAAACAAGAATAACAGCTGAGGACAGTCACCCCTCACTCCTCTCTGGACCCTCTGCTGTCCATCTTCACATGCCTTTTTTTTTTTTTTTTTTTTTGCATTTTGGAGGGCAATTGGGGTTAAGTAACTTGCCCAAGGTTGCACGGCTAGGTTTTTGTTTGTGCATGCATTAAGTGTCTGAGGCCAGATCCGAACTCAGGTCCTTCTGACTCCAGGGCCGACGCTCTACTCACTGTGCCACCTAGCTGCCCCCACATGCCTTTTTGTAGTAGCCCGTAGCCCTTGACTCCTGGGAGATCTGTCCCCCCTTTCCAGGAGGTTCCAGGGTTTCATGTATTGTCTGGTACCCAGGAAGCAGTTGGGGGACCTGGCCTTTTTGATGAGCTCACCATTCCTAGATAGCCTTCAGTTACATCCCAGTAATACTTATGGACTGGGCCCAAACACAATCTTCTTTTCCTTCTGCATGATTCTTGGAATTTACCCAATGCCGTCTACTCCCTAGAATGTCCCCTGTGTCTCTTTTGACATCCAAGAAGAAGAGATGCTCTTGTGTGCCTCTGGGGGCATGCACAGGTGTGGAGCCAGAAGGAGCATCAGAAATCACAGGGGTCACACTCCTACTTTTACACATAGGGGGATTGAGGCTCAGAGGTTACGTGACTTGTCCAACACGACTCCAAGCCCACTGCTCATCATAAGAGCCTCCTGGCCCTTGTGGATGTTTCTTCATGGGGGCTGACCCATAGTAGGTGCTTAATAAATGCTTATCATTCACTGATTAATTCTGTTCAGCAGCTTGCACTAAGATCCTCTGATGACATCTTTGACTCTGTGGAGAAACCACTGGCTCTTGGGTTAAGCTGGCTAGACATTGTCTGTACAAGGCTCATTTCCACCTGCCAGTCAGTTCCACACCTCACTCCCCCCAGAAAACCTCCCTTCCTCGGGTCATTTCTGCTGCTGAGTCTGTGTGGCTTTGAAATGGATTCTGGAAAGTTGGCAGGAGGCTGGGATTTGGGTCTTTCTTTTCTGGCATCAGTTTGTCCCTGGGTGAACTCAAAATAAAGATGAAACATGAAGGCCTTGAGTGCTCTCAGAACAGGGAGGCCTGGAAAAGGAGGGGGCGGTGAAGACAGGCCGGCAGTCACCCCAGAGCAGAGGCAGGCTTCCCAAGTGCCCACTGAGTGGGAGACGGGTGAGAGAAGTGATGGAGAACTTTGATCCTCCCCTGCTGTGGGCCCACAAATGTCCAGGGATAAACCTCTGGAAGCTGCTCCAATATTATTAGAAAAAACCCAAGTATTTCACTAGAGAAATAGACATCCCAGGCTGTCAGAATTGGAAGAGACCTCAGCGTCCTCCTGGCCCAGCCAGGTCTGGCTGGATATCCTGTTCATAACCCACCTGACAAGGGGTCATCCTGCCTCTGCTTGAAGCCCTCCATGTGCCGGGGCGGGAGGGCAATGGCTCCTGAGCTTTCATTCTTCCTCTGGACAGATTTAATCACCAGGAGCCTTTTCTTAACTTTGAACCCAAAGTTCTGCTTTGCCAATGCTGCCACTGCTCCCAGTTCCACCCTTAGGGGTCAAGTCAACCAAGCCTGATCCCTCCTTGGCAGATTCGAATCCAGCCGTCGTCCCGGTCTGTCTCCCTCACCTCCCACTGCCAGCCTCCGAGTTTGCCCTACTCAGCGCTCAACAGCACCGCTTCTTTTGACCTCTTCTTGTATGTCTCCTCTCTCATCAATTTGGGGATCTTCCCCTGGACTCGTCCCAGCTTCTTGATGCTTAAGTGTGAGATGTAGACCTTAATGTAATATTCCTAATGTGTTTGTTTTAGGATGGAAAATGGTGGCACCATCATCTCCCTCTGAGTGAATTAAGCCTCCTTCAATGTAGGGTCACACGGAATAGGCTTTGTGGACTTCTGGTCATGACCTGCTGAGCCTGTGGAGACACCCAGATCTAGGTTCTAACCACTCTACTCCCTTCTTAGGCTGGGGAAGGCAGGTTTTTTTCTTCCTAAGAGTAAGATTTTATAGTTATTACTGGAAAATGTTGCCTTTTTAGAGATAGCCTATTGTTCTAAAGTGTTGATCTTTTTGGATTTTTTGGCATTTTCCCTGGTCATCTCCCTTGCCCGGTATGTTCTCTCTCCCCAGCTCTATCTCCTGGCCTCCTAGACTTCCTTTTCCTAAAATCCTACTTTCTGCAAGATCCTCTCCCATCCTTCGAGAGAGAGAGAGAGAGAGAGAGAGACAGAGAGAGAGAGAGAGAGAGAGAGAGAGAGAGAGAGAGTGTGTGTGTGTGTGTGTGTGTGTGTGTGTGTGTGTGTGTAAATAACAAGGTAGCTTAAGGAGGGCTAAATGGGTGATAACTGGGACAGTCCAGGAAGGCTTGACCAGGTAGTACCTGAACTGAGCCTGACTTGGGTAGTCGCAGCATGGCTTTGTACACAAGAGGTTTGGCCTTGAGGTCAGGAAGGCCTGGGGTCAAGTCTTCCCTCTGATGAATCCTACTCGTGTGACCATGGGTAACTTGTTTAGTCACTTAATACCTCCACACCAGTGAAATCACAGACAAAAGCAGAAGAAAACTCAAGATCCAAATCTTTTTCTTTTTCCATTTGCAGTGAAATCTCCCCAAAAGTCAGTTTAACTTATCGGAATAATGAAATCCAACCCTCAGTACATTTTTTTCTGGGCTGGTAGTGAATATGACTGGCCGTCCATGAAAGGTGCATCCTGCTTCCAGGACGACTTACTAATCAGCGACAGGGCAGAATATTGGCTTTGGCGTTAGGAAGTGGAGTTTCTTTGGCTTGGCTGGAAGGACACAGCTGCCTTTTTCTTTTGCACCAGGCTTCTGGAGTAAATAGGGTAATATGAGACAAGCATGTCGGCTCTGAATGATGAAGTTGGCTTGGGTTAGGAGGCCACCATTCACTTTGCTGCTAGCAGAGGATGCCACCCTTTGGATTTTAGGGAAAGAATTCAGAATCTCCCTCCCCAGAGGGAAGAAAAGGGTGTTTTCCTTTAACCAGCTAGTTTTTTTCGGGCATCAGAAATTTATTTTTATGCCATTTTCCAGGATAAGTGTTTCCCAAACTGAAGTCTGTCTCCTGCCCCAAAGCTTTGAGTTTGTAGAATCAGCAGCATAATTCCTCAGGGGCACACATGGGGCCTTTTCCCATTTCTTGGGCTCTCTTCTGGAGCCCCTCCCTCAGTAGTACTGGGAAGAACAGCCCAGTATCATCAGGGTTTTATGAAACCACCCCCCTTGCTATTGTTTTAATATGTAATACCTTGGCAGGAGGAGGGGGGTGGTGGCAGCAAACTGCACAAAAGGGAGGGCTATGATCTGGGGGCCATAACCAAAGTCAGCCTTTCCTCATGTCTGCCAGGGAGTTATAATTCCTAGAGGAAGATAATATAAAGGAAAGAAAGGTGAACTTTTTGGAAAGTATACATTCCAAATCTCCCCAGGCACTGAGATGATTTTCCCCTTCCTTCTTGAGGAATTGTGCTTATGGATAGGATCTCACCATTTATCATGGAATAAAAATTAGGTGGCAGTTTGGAAGTTTTTTTCACCACTCATAACTATTTCGGTTTGTCCCATATTGACCTTGCCTTGAGCATCCTGATTGTGTGACCTTGGGAAAACCAATTCCCTTCCCTGGGCCTCAATCTCTGATGAGGGAGTTTGATGAGATGACCTCTAAGGCCCCTTCCAGCTTGAGAGTCATGGTCTTATGACCCTGTGTCATGACCCAGAGTGTCCCCAAAGCTTAAAATTGCACTGACTTTTGGGACACCTTGTGTATGCCTGTGTGTGTATGCACATATATACTCACATTCTAGATCTGTATCTCTATATCTATCTATCCTGTCTGTCTGCCTATCTACCTATCTATATTTATCTGTCTGAACTGGGATTTGAACTCACGTCTTCCTGACTCCAAGTCACATGCTTCATTGACCACCTTCCTGCTTCTCTAAAGCATATTAGTATGTTTTTTAAGGGGGGGTGTGGGTGGTAGGTCTGGACCTGTGATTTCATTGGCATTAGGAGTTCCAGGTGAAGAAACTCTCTCTAAACAATGCAGTTATCAATTATTCTGCACCTGACAGAATTGTCTAGGGGCACTGCTATGAGGTTAATGTATTTACCTGAGGAGAGCTTCTGTTCATTGCCTCTCCTAGACATTTCTAAGTGATGTTTATCTGCTAGATACAGCTGGAAAAATCTTTTGTGAAAGAGATGTGTTTGCCTTTAACTCCACTAGGAAGGGGAAGAAATCCCCAAACCAGGTCCCCCACCAATTAAGGTGAACATACTTTGTTGGGCCCATGATAGTGCAAGGTGAGCTGAGGCCTGCAGGGAAGGATGAAATGCAGTCCTAACTAGCCCTTGCTTTATAACTTCCCTGGGGAAGTTATATACACATAATCAGAATCTATATTTGGTCAAGGGTCAGAGGAGACAGGGCAGCCTTCAAGCAGAATAGGCCCCCAGAGAGGAGGGATCTGGGTGTCTCTCCTGGGTTAATAGCAAGGTCTCACTGCTGTTCCCCAGATGTTTATTCTGACCATCCAGACTGTGAGGGTTTTCACTGGCTGCTCCCATGCCTGGAATTCACTCCCTCCTCATCTCTACCTCCTCCCTATCTTGACTTCTTTCAAGTCCCAGTTAAAACTCCACTTTGTAGAGGATGCCTTTCCCAGTCCCCCTTAGTTCTATGTGCCCCTTTCCTCCTTCCATTAATTCACCAGGTCTATCCTGTGCATAGCTTGCTTGTATGTAATTGTTTGTGTGCTCTTTCCCCTGTTACACTGAGTTCCTTGAGAGTGGGGCGTTTTGGGGATTTCTTTGCATCCCTAGTGCTCAGCACAGTCCCAGGCACAGTGGGTATTTAATAAACACTAGTTGACTTGACTTGAAAGTAGAAAAGCGGGTCCTCTGAGTCTCCAAACCCAGTCCTCCTTCCTCTGCTTTGTACTGACTTTGTACAGCTCTCACTTAAATCCAATTCACACTAGAGTCAAAATATCCCCGAGATGTCATTGGGCCTCTTCAAAAATGAAGGACAACCAGCAGCGACCCCTTGAAGGCTTCCATCTAACAAAGCCCTCCAGGCAGTGAGGTGTTCCAGACGAGCATCTTCCCAGGATTGGCAGGACCTTGGGAGCCCCCTAGTCCTCCCTTCTCATGTCTCCTGAGAACAAAGAACATTTTTCTGGACGTTTGGCTGGTGTTGAGAAGAGCCCTTGTTTGAGGACGTCTGTCTTCAACAGAGATGTGAGCTCAGCGACCAGTTGCTTTTGGTTGAGGGTGAAATGGGCATAAGGAGGGCTGCACCACTGCCTTCCTATGGGCTAAGTGAGGTAGCCTTTCCCAGCTCTTCCTCCCCACATGGAACCTGAGAGCCCCTGTCAGTCTGTCTAGCTTCTGCCCTGCTGTTCTGAACCCCCGGGAAGAGTATTTGGCCTGCATCCAGCACGCTTTGTTCTCTGGGCCTCATGGCTGATGGATTGAGGATTTCATGAGACCAGGAATATGACAGAAGGGCACAGTTCACAGACTCAGCACGTCTTAGAAGCTGCCAGACACTGAGCTTCATCTTTTGTGCTTTTAGAAAAATGTTAATATAAACTAGGCCACCATATATATGTGTGTGTACACACACAGACACACACATATACACATATATGTACATGTATATGTATGTGTGCATGCATGTAGGGAAAGCATCTTGCACAGTGTGTTTTGTAAATGCTGATTATCGTTGTTGTTGTTATTGAAAGGCTTTGGGCATAAGGAAGCTTTTGGGCAGCCCAGAGGCCCCCCGTGGAAGGACTCGCCAGCTCTCAAGGCATTGGGGCTCAGGGGCTTGGCCTGGGGACTCAGCTGCTCTCCCAAAGGCACTGCTCGAGCTGACTGCTTTCTGACCACATCTGCCTGGTGTGGGGGCTTCCACAGCTGTGAACAGTTTTCCTAAAACATACAGACTGTGTGAGTCCCTGGCTCCCTCCAAGGCTCAGCTCAGGGGTCACCTCCTGCAGAAAGCCTTCTCTTATCCTGGGGTGCTGGCCTTGTAGCCAGCCTGACCTGGGTTCAGATTACATCCCAGACGCTTACTAGCTCTGTGACCCTGGGTAAGCCACTTAACCTCTGTCTTCCTCAGTTTTCCCACCTGTAAAATAAAAGGGGTTGAACCTACCAGCACCAAATCTATAATCTTCCAAACCCATCCTATATATACATACATACACACATACATACATATATGATATATTTATGTTATCTGTAATATGTAATATAAAATATATATAATACATATTAATAGCTACCATTTATGTAACTCCAAAGCTTGCAAAGTGCTTTACCAATATTATCTTTTTTAAATCTCACACTAACTCTGGGTGGTGGGTGCTGGATTTCTATTTTACAACTGGGGAAACTCTGCAATTGAGGAGACTGAGGTCAAGTGACTCATCCAGGGTCCCACAGCAAGTGAGCCCCTGAGGCTAGATTCAAACTCAGGGCTCCTGACTCTAGGACTGATGCTCTTTCCGCTAGGCTGCCTGGCTGCTGGTAACTTGTCTCTAAATGCTGCACCCCTCTCATGGAATGTAAACTCTTTGCAGAGGTTTCCATTTTCTCTGTACTCTAGATGCCCTCTACCCTTAATAAGGGCTAATTGGGATCAGGTTGGTAGGGGAGGCTTAAAAAAGGATGGGAGAGAAAGAGGCCTGGCGAGCGTGATTTCTCCAGGACTTTAAGCCCTTTCCCTTAAATGCCTCACTGATCCGAGATGTCTTGGGGCTTCCAGAGCATAGACCAAATGACAGTCAGGGATTGCCCCAGTTAGAGAGCAGCTGGTCCTTTGCATCCCCTGTTCTTCCCTTTGCTGGCTCAGCCCATCCCTCCATCAGCCACATTGGTGAAGCTCTCTCCTCACACTGGGCTCAGGCACTCCAGAGCAACAGGGCTCTGTCTTCCTGGTGGGGGTGATGTTCTCTATGGAGTAGCAAACCCAGATCATAACGCAGATCAAAGGGCAGGACGGGAGGGATTTCTGTTTGGCAATGTAGCAGATTTTCAGGATTAGCAGCAAAAGAAAGGCACCCCCCCCATTTCATTTTACTTTCTGTGGAAGTTTATTTCAGAATACTGAAGCTATCACAGTATCCCCTGATGGGGAAAAAGGATTGCAGGGGTCCAGAGAAGTGAGAATTCAGCTGAGGCCCGACGTCCAAACAGAACACTTATTGTTTATTGGCTTATTGTTTCTCTGTTCCACTGATGAGAACGGGGTGAGTGAGGCCTGCCAGATGGGCCCTGGACCTCCTTGGAAGTCACTGTTATTGGGGTTCTCGTTTCTGTAGGGCTCAGTGTTCTCAAAGCTCTTTCTGCTTGGTGTGCAGCTGGTGGTGCAGTAGGTAGCTCTGTGACCCTGGGCAAGTCACTTACCTCTCTGAGCTTCAGTTCTGTCAACTGTGAAATGGGGAGAATAATAATGCCTGCTTCCCGGGGTTGTTGTGAAGTTCCAGTGACATATGTATTTTTTAATGATGCACGTGGCAAACTTTAGAACTTTGCCTGATGACCTTCAGGCTGGGGAAAGCGCTTCCTCCAGACATCACCCCTGCCACCTTTGCCAGGACTATTATAAATGGTGGCCAGCTCTAGCCCACACAAGGCTGTGAGTACTATCTTTCAAGGAGATGTTAATCCTGATAATAGCTAGCTTTTCTAGAATGCCTACTGTATGCCAGGCCCTGTGCTAAGTAAACAGTTTACAGTTATAATCTCACAACAACTCTTCGAGGTAGGTGCTATTATGACCCCCATTTACAGATGAGGGAGCTGAGGCAAAGAGTTTAAGTGACTTGTCAGAGTCACAGAACTTGTAAGTGTCTGAGCCTGGATCTGAACTGAGGTTTTTCACACTCTAGGCCTGGCACTCTACGCATTGAACCACTTAGCAAGCTTTGCTGGGCTGGTCTTGAAGCCAAACTACTGTTCCTTACCTTGCATCTATGGAAAAACAGAACTGAGATCCAAGCAACTAGTCAAAAATAATTTTTATAAAGAACCTCTTGGTAAATTGCTGATTATATATTTTTGAATTTGAATGGCTCCTTCCACTGTAAGACTTCAGTGATTTCCCCCTTAAAGCAGAGCTTCTTAGCCCTTTTTGGCATCATGAGGTTTCAGTGAAGCCTCAGAAGGTTTTCCAATGCAGAAAACAATGAACGTAGGGTGTCAAAGGAAACCAGTCATGTTGAGGTGCGGGTATCAACCTATCTTTTAAGAAGTTCGAAGATCCCAGGCTGGGAATTGCTGCCAAAGGGCTTGCAAACAGTCATGGCAGGTAGAGAAGACCACCTTCCACTCTCTCCTCCTCAAAGCCCATCACTGCCAGTAAGTAGCCTCTTCCTTCCCCTCCCACCACAAGATGAAGGGGCATCTCTTGGCCGTTCAGTCTTTCATTTCTGAATGTTTTCTGTCCAGGAGAGCAACCATTTGAACATCTCCAGACAGGACCAAAGACAGCGGGATAGTATAAAGTAACTGGACACATTGATTAGAGATGTGTTGGGGTGAGCTGCCAGGAAGCCGAGGGCAGGGGGGCGTTTTCTGGGTTCGTGTTCCCGCTCCTGAATCCCCCTTGGAGAAGCTCTGCCTCTCTGGCTTGGTTTCTTTCTTCTCCTTACCTTTTGGGTGGTTTCATTGTAATAGGTGACGGCTGAATTGTCTCCATTTTCCACCCATTAAAAATTCATCTCAAGCAATAATGATAATATCCAGCATTAAGTACTTTACCTATGTTAACTTATTTGATCCTCACAACAACCCTGAGATGCAGGTACAGTTATTATCCCCATTCTACAAATGGGGGAACTGAGGCAGAGTGAGGGTAGATGACTTGTTCAGGTCACACAGCTAGTGTCTGATTTGGAATTCGAACTCATGCATTCCTGACTCTAAGGCGAACGCTCTGTCCAGAAGTTAATGCCAAACTTCATGGCAAACTCTGCGTGGTATCCCTTCTTGGGAGCCCTTTCCAACTCACCTGGTAGCATTGATGTTCTCTGAGGACCCAAATGATTGGTTAATTGGCCCTGAGGCCTGAGGGAAGGCTACCTTAGGGAGACAGAAAACATTTTCTCCCCAAACCCAAGGTAGGAAATAAAAACTGTGGGGGGGTGGGGATGGGACTGACCCTACTGGGCTGGGCTTTCAACATGACCTAATGAGATCATGGAATCAGAAAGGAAATGGAAATCTGGTGCCAATGGCCGTTCCCCACCCCTTCCCCTTTAGAAACCAACAGCAGGCTGCTTCTCCAGACTGAGTTATTTACTGTCATTGGTGAGCTATGGGGAGCAGCTTGAGGGCCAAAGGGCCCCTGCCCCTATCTGGCCACGCTACAGATGTGCTGGCCTCCCTGGAGGGGTAAAGAAAAACCTTCAACTCTGGGTTTTTCCTTTTTAGAGAAGAAATTTTAAAGCTGCCTCAGCAGCCCGAACTGAAGTTAATCCCATGCTTTGAAGGTGCATGTCTGTTTCCTTCCTTAGTAGAAGGGCAGAGGCCCTGCTCTGACAGGACAGGGAGGAGTGGTTGTGGCCTTGAATTCCCAGCAGAAGCCTTTGGAGGCAGTTTGGTGTGGGTTTGGGGGTTTTTGGGTTTTGGGGGGGTTGGGTTTTTGGTTTTTTTTGGTTTTTTGGGGGGTTTGGGGTTTTTTGGGGGGGTTGGGTTTTTGGGTTTTGGGTTTTTTTTGGGTTTTCCCCCTACAATGTGTTACTCACAGCAATGCTATGATATCCTCTCTTACAGAAGGGGAGTGAGCTGTTCTCCCCTGCTGATGGCTATGATCTCAGGTTGGTTCCATGAGAGGCTTCTGTTCTTGTGTGTTGGGTAATGGAAGGCCAGGAGAGCTGGAAACTAAGGTCCTACCTGGCTCCTTGGTGACTGTGTGATCCTGGGCAAGTCACTTGTCAAGTCCTGCCTAGGAACTTAGGACTATAGAGTCATAATTGTAGAGGTATAAGGAACCTTGGATACTATTATTTCTTCCTCTTCCGTTTTATGGACAAGGAAACTGAGTCCCACTGAGTTATTTCCAGGGTCATATAGTCAGTATGTGTGAGAGATGGGACTTGACCCTGGGTCTTCCTGACTCCAAGACTGTCTCTCTGGCCTCCACACCATGCTGCCTGTCTGGTTTGTGTGTATACATGTAGCACACACATACATGATGTGTTCTGTGTACCTCTCATTTCTGTAGACACAGGGGAGCCTGTGTTCCTCATAGATTTATTCATCTTTAACCAGAGGATCCCCACCCTGTCCTGTCAGGCTGTGTAACACCATAAGCTTTCCCAGGGGAGCATTTAGCATTTTCTATCAGGAAAGCAGCTGGGTTTTTGGAAGAAGGCCCAAGGAAGGTTAGCAGAGAGGGTTCCTGCTCTTCCTGTTCTGAATCAGGATACCTCAGGGTCAAAGGGAGCTTCAGCAGCCCAAAGAGCTGTGAGCCATTGGGGAAAGTAGGGGTGTAGAGGGTTAGAGCTCAAATAGGCAGGCAGTTAGCAAGTATTTTAAGTGCCAGGCTAAGCTCAGTGCTAAGTTCTGGAGGGAGCTCACTGTCTGATGGGGTAGACAACATGCAAACACCCATATACAGACAAGAGTTATAGAGGCTCCTTTGGAGCAGGGAGCTTTCCTATGTTCCCCGAGGGGAAGGAGGGCTTGATGGGAATATCCCTCTTCTGTAGATCTCTGTGACAAAGCAGGCAGCAACATGTCCTGCTCTCAATGGAGTCGGGATGGCAAAGCAGGAAGCGGGGGGCTTTGGATGAATGACCTTGAAGGCCATTTGCTTGGAACCCTGGAAGCACCTGCTGACAAGAAAGGATTAGGCTAGGCTGTTCCCACTTTTACTTGCACCCCACCCCCAGCGTGCCTACACACACACACACACACACACACACACACACACACACACACACACGTGCACATACACCACACACCACATACCACATACTCACATGCACCTAGGAGCCCAGGAAGACGTGTGAATGAAGGGGGAGAATCTGCAGGATTCCATCTTCATTCCTAATATCTGTGGAATCAGATGTCCCTCTGAGGCTGAATCAAGGATTAGTGTTCCTGATTGAGCCTATCTGTGTCTCAGGCAGCTCCCTAGCATTTGAGGTAGCCTGGCTCCATGCCAATAGCTCTGACTTTAGAGCGAGAGGACCTGGTCCAAATTCTGTGTCTACTTGCTCACTGTATAACCTTGGCTCAAATCACTTGCTTTCCATAGGTCTCAGTTTCCTTATCTATAAGATTGGGGAATGCGGCATTGGCCTGGATGGCCTAAGAGGTCCCTGCCAGGTCTAGATCTGTGATCCTATTCATACAAAGTCACTATGCCTCTGTGGGCCTCAGTTTCCCCCTCTGTAAAATGAGGCATTTGGACTGAAAGGCCTCTCAGGTCCCTTTCGGTTCTAGATTTGCCATCCCCATGAGAATCCTCATAGGAGGCATTTGTGTTGAGCTTTGCCATTTGCAAAGTCTTAGTCTTGGTGATCCTGTTGCAGTGCCCCCCAAAACGTGTGAGGTAGGAGCCCCAGGAATTCTCCTCCTCCCCTGGCACATGAGGGAACCGGGGCCTGGAGAGGCTTGAGTGCCCAGGGTCACTCAACCAGGAAGCACAAGAGAAGGAGTGAAGCTGCACCTCAGGAGCTTGTCCTCTCCTGTTTCCGAGACCACGGCTCCTTTTGTGGGAGCTTTTCTGCATGATCTTATGCTGGAGTCTAAGGGGATAAGCAATATTAAATGGGAAACAACATGGGCCGTGGAGGCAGCTGTGCCTGACCCCTCCTGACCCGACCCCACTGGGGTCTGTCTTAGCAGAGGCACCAGAGGGGTTTGCCATCTCCTTCTTCAGCTCATTTTGTAGATGAGGAAACTGAGGCAATCAGGGTCGTGTAACTTGCCCAGGGTCACGCAGCTGGGAAGTGTCTGAGTCTGGATTTGAACTCGGATCTGCTTGACTCTAGGCTCAGGGCTGTACACACTGTAGCCCACTTAGCGGCCCCTAGTGTCAGATAGCCTTGCTTCAAATCCCAGCTTTGATGCTGACTACCTGTGCAACCTTGGGCAAGTCACTTAGCTTGGGCCTTAGTTTTCTCATCTGTAAATTGAGTGAGTTGGACCAGTGGCCTCAAAGGTACCTTCCACTTCTCCACTTATGATCCTATGCCATAGTGTACGTCAAATTTAATGTAAATTAACGTTTTCCTTCAAGTTATGGAATAGAGGTGGAATTGGGCAGTTTCCAGACATTGTAACTGAAAGCTGTTGAGATGCAAAAGTCAACTCACTAGGACAGATAAGACGGCTCCATATGGGCAGTGCTAGTGAGGTGGCATTTGAAAGACTGGCCTGGACAAAAGCACCTGACAAGCTGCATTTGGTTCTAATAAATCCTGAAAGACAAGGGGCCTGTTTCCTCCAGAGGCCGGGATTAGCCATTTTGGAGAAGACCCACAGAATTCTGCAGAGTGGAGACCGGCTGTCTGGATGTTCCTCGGCTGAGCCACAGGGGCCTCAGACTCAGCCGCTCATGGCATTCAGTGCCCTTCTGAATCCGTCTCTTAGAGGAAGAAGAGTCACTCCTAACATCCACAGAGCCCTGCTTCACATACATGTACCCCCCTCCCTGCCAGGTGTTTTAAACACGCCTCAGCCACATACATTCAGGGCCTTAGTAGGTTTTCCTTTTAAGCCTGAGAAGTTCTGGTTCTGTTCTTTTCCTGTTCTTCTTTGGGAAGGAAGAGAGGGAGTGCCCACTGTGTGCCAGAGTGTTATGTTATCATCTCATTTGGTCTTCACAACAACCCTGAGAGGTACTTGCTGTTATAATTCCATTTGACAGATGAGGAAACTGAGGCAAACAGGTTAAGTGACTTTCCCAGGGTCACATAGTTACTCAGTGTCTGAGGCTGGATTTGAACTCAGGCTTCCTGACTCACTGCCACAGATGCAGCTTGTGGAGGACTGGGTATGTTCCTCGACTTTATTGCCATGCTGAGTTATCTTCAATAGAAAACAAGTGTCCCTGCACGGGGTAGGCTCCAGGATGTCCACAGAAGATCCTGGCATACATTCAGTCCTGCCCTCCCCCACCTCCCTCCACCTGATACCTCAATTGATATTAATAACCAATTAACAGACATTCGTCAGATACCTGCTTTGGGTTGGGCACAGTGCTAGGCACTGGGGTTCTAAATGGAGGAGGGAGCCAGTCCGAGCCCTCAGAGAGTTTTCATTCTACTAGACAAGGCTCGTTTTAGAGACAATGAGGAAATCTGAGTGGTTCAGTCCTCCTTACCATGTTGTGCTTTTCCTAGGGAGCTGTCCTGTGCCCTTCAGATCCCTCCCTGGCTCCTTGACTCTGAAGAAGATTTGTCCCCTTGGCTTTTATGCTCTGCTGTGATGTTTCAGGACACTCTTTCATTTCAGCCCCCCTCCCCCTCTTGAGTTTTATGTGAAAACCCAGGACAGGGTTAAGGCTCTTTTCAAAAGCTCAAGAGTAGTGCTGCATATCAGCAACTTGATTCATGGAAAAGGAGTCCATTTTGTGAAGTCATTGTTTGTTGCCTGGGGGCATTTAGAGGTATGTGACATACCAAGGATCACTAGGGCTGTGGGTGTCAGAGGTGGCTCTTTAATGCACACACACCCCTCCTACATATAATAGGTGTTTAATAGATGTTCATTGAATTGAGCAGTGCTCATAAATGGTTCAGGAACTTGACTGACTGGCAAAGCCCTCAGGTCTATGAGTGCCAGGGGGCATTTGGGAAGGAACCTGGCATTTCCACTGTAAGCCTCCTCGGGGCTCTAGTGCCTCTAGACTTCCCTTCCTGCCCCTTTGTAAGGACCTGCCCCCCCATCAGTGGCAGCCACTCATCTGTCAGCATTCCTCTGTGGCTGCTGCCCTGGTCATCTTGCTCCATGGAGCTAACACCGCACCCTGCATTCGGAGAGTTATTTTTGGTAGGGCTTTGATTCTTCTCATTCCATTGGTGACCCCTGATGTCCCAAGGGCCCAGCTGGGTCATAAACACATCAGAGCACGTTCCAGCTCTCTTGGCTAAACTTCCACACTATTTTTCTTACACTCTCTAAATGACATAGTTAGTAGACTGTAGCTTTTCTTAATGCAGTCAATTTCTGCCCTGCGTCTTCTCTTGTACCTTCCTTAAAAGGGGCGAACGGGTTGACTTTTGCCCAGAGAGCGTCAGACTAGACCAAGCCCTGGTTAACGTCCCGAGGACAGCAGAAACCAGTGTATACTCTGTCCAAGACGCCTTCATGGTGGCTTTGTTTACTTTGGTGTCAGGGCCCAGCAGGGCAGCCTCCCCTGCTTATTGAAGTCTTCACCGGCCTGGCCAAGCCCCACCTCCAAACACATGCTCCACAGCTCTAGGCGAGAGCAACAGCGTCTAAAAAAGTCAAGTGTGATTCTTAAGCAAGTGAATCAGCAGACTTGGTTCACTTTGGTACTTGAGGATGGCCCAAACTGCTGTCTATGGAGTGGCCATCCCAAGGGAGGACTGAGTCAGGATGGGGCAGAGGTATGAATGCAGAAAGATCTACCATATGGAAAATCTTTCCTATGCCCCGGCTTCTCCTTACTGGCATTCCAGCCTTCTCAAAACAAAATAATTTTGGAACAACTTTACAAAATAATTTTAATTAATGCAAAATAATCATTGACATTCCCAAACATGTGCCTTTTGATCCATTTAGAAGGTTTGGGGGAGGAGGAGGTTGCAGTTGAAATAAAAGTGGTGGAGCGTTGGGTATTAAGGATTGGGACCAGTGATTTGGTGGTCAGGTCATCATGAACCCAAATGAAATGAATGGATGAATGAAAAATGAGCTTATTAAGCTCTCTCTAGGGTCAAAACAGTGGAGACTCAGATCGAAAATCACTTCAGCCCCTCCCATGAAAGAGCTCGAATTCTAAGAGGGGGAAATGACACATATGGGTTTCAGCTGCAATTCAGATGTAAAGGCCCATGGTCCTTCGGCTGCCTCTTCTTGAATGTAAATATTTCCATTGATAAAACTCTTGCTTCCTCATCTGCAGCACCAAACTAGGAATTGTGTTCTAGATGCAAACACTGTGGACCATGAATGGGCACTCTGGTCATTAGCACCCCACTCATGAGAGGGACGGCCACCACCATATGACCAGTTAGGAGTTCTGGTGGCTTTCCGATGTTGATCAATGACTACTACTAATGAAGTGCTGAGGTCTACTGTCCCTTCTATTAGTCAGCCCCTGTGAAGATCTCTGCCTGGGGACAAATCCCTAGTTGTCCCACATTAGGTAGGTTCCTTCCCCTTTCAAAGGAGAGGGTGTTGGACTTGGTAACCAATAAGAGTCTTTCCAGTTCTGAATCGGTGACCCTGAGACCTGTATTATTACTCTCTTCAAGATTTTCAAAATACTTGATTAGAATTCTCGTCACTTGGGTTAAGGTGGAGGCTATTCACTGGGTCTTGCTTGGAGCTGCAGGAGTGAAGACCCCAAAGCATTTAAATACTGCTCAGGAAGTTCAGATGAAGAAGGGTTCCTGCCTGCCCTCTGGGTTAGCGCCTTCTGAATCTCAAGTGATTCCATCCTATCTTCCATTCTCAAACAGAGATAAAGTTAATGCTCACATAATACATCCTGGATTATAAATTAGGGATCCATGGCAGCCGAATTAATTCTTTCAGAAACTTAGAGCCCACATGTCCTTGCTTCAGGCTACCAGCTCTGCCAGTCTAGGATCCTGGAGTCATGCGGTTAGAACTCGGAGGGTCTTCAGAGACCATTGGGCTATAGGGACTGTCATGCCCAGGCCCTTCTCATGCCTTGTCCAGGATCACACCATCAGGAAGTGTCTCTAGTGGATGCTGAACAGATGTCTTTGACTGGAATCCATCTATCTGCTCTGCTGACGCCCTCGGGCCAGAGGTACCTATTTTTGTATGGCCTGCCTAAGAATGCCTTTTATACTTTAAAATGCATTTGTGTTGTTGTAGCAATAAATGAGTGGATGGTTATTCACTCCTCCAGAAGACTCTTCACTTCTGGGAAGACTCATGTGTTAACAACTTGGTTACACCTGCCCCTGGGTTGGGGAATAGGCTACCCAGGCGTTATCCTGCTTGCTTCTCCTGTTTTCTGAGTGCTTTGCCCTGTGCTGGGTCTGCCTCTGGTTAGCAGTGGGAGTGTGGGGAGTTATTAAGGAAGTGTGGGCAGGGCAGAAATGGAAGCCCTGGCACCTTGCATGGGCCCTGCCTGGGTCTGCCTGGAGATGGGAGAGTCCATCCCTGGTGCCTGCAGTTGATTCCTACATCCTGAAGGAGTTAAGGGGCCTCTGACTCACAAGGAGAAGCTAGCCTAAACAGAGATGGGAGGTGGCTCTTCTTCTGATGCTGTACAGAAGCTTCAGGAAATGATGGATTTCACATTTTCTGGAGCTGCCCACTGGCTGCTTCCCCCTTTACCCCCAGGGGGATATTTCAGGGCAGAATCTTGGGTCAGGTTTGCAAAGGATGGGATGCTTCACGTGTCCTCTCTCACCCTGGATTTCTGTTGGTTCGGAAGGCCCTCGGATCTGGGAGGAAGCCGTGAGCTCCTTCCTCCCATATTGTTGCCTGTATTCCCTGGAGGTTATGGGCCCCTGTATCACACAAAGTCCCATCCTGTGCTGCCAGGGATCCTGAGCCAAGTGCGGCTACCATACAGCAAGGTCTTGTATGTTGACTGTGTTCAACGATTTGATAAGTGTTTATTAAGTGCCTGGTGTGTGCATAGCACTGTACTAGGCATTTGAAATTGAAAAACAAAAACCATCCTTGCTGACAAGGACCTCAGGGACATTCTGGGACAATACTTACAAAGATGCTTATACCTCAAATGCTTGGTACAATGGAAAACTCTCTGCATCTGGGGTCAGAGAAGTTGGGGTCAAATCCTGCCCTTGTTACAGATGTGATTGATGGCCCCTGGCAAACAGCAAACTCTTGGTAAATACTGACTGACTGGTTTTGGACTTCAGTCCTCTGGACCTCAGTTTTCTCATCTGTAGAATGATGGGGTTGGGGGAAAGAGGACCTCTCACTGGCTCCTTCTAGCTTTCTATCTATGATCTGGTGAAATACAAAGTACTTTTGGTCTGGGAGCCCTTAAAACCAGGGGATTCAGGTCTGAGACAGACCATGTTTTCCCACTAGTCCTCCATAAGGGGAGTCTAACATGCTAGAGCCTTCCACGGTCACATTAGCATCTCTGGGGTCCCCCTTTCTGCTCCTCTCCTCTTGTCCTAGTGGCCCGCTCACCTCCTTTCTGGCCACTCTTAGCTTCAAGGTTCCCTCTCACGTCCCCTTCTGCATGCAGGTTGTCACGAGGAGCCAGCTGGGACTTTTAGTCACGCTTCAAGTTAATTTAGAGCTGGCAGGGACCTTAAAAGCCAGGCTGTCAAGACCCACCCCTCACCCTTTTACCGGGGAGAAAACGGGGACCCAGAGAATTTGAGGAGCTCACTCACCCAAGGTCAAGTGGGAGCAAAGGGCAGAGGTGGGATCTGAAGCCAGATTTTCTGCCTCGGGGATCCAGTGTTCTGCCCACTGCACCACACTACCTGGCACCCTGTGAGGCACAGCCAGATAACAGTTGTGGCAGAATGGAGGGAGTGCCAGCCTCAGATTCAGGAAGGCCTGGGTTTAAGGTCCATCTCTGACACATCCTAGATGTGTGACCCCAGGCAAGAGACCTGACTTCCCAGTGTCCAAGGCAGCTCTGCAAAAATTAGGGCAGGGCATGGCCTGGGTAGGTGGGAGTAGGTGGGGAGGAATGACTCCTGATCATATCACATGTCCATTGTATATGGATAATTAGATGCAGCTCTTTCACAGGACCCTGGAGTTCACTGAAATGTTCTTGGGCTTGGCACATTTAGCTCAATATTCTATGTCTTTGGGAACATTTGGAAAATCTGACAATAGACAGGGAATTTTTAAGATGACTCCAGTGCAGGGCATCATATGTGGCCTTGGTGGACACCTTTGATGAATGCATATACCCATGTACATTTGTATATATACATATGTGTGTATATGTGTATGTCCTTGCTTCCCACCTTGCTTTAGTCAATACTCAGCAGATGGGCAAGTGAAGCTATCTCTGTTCCAAGGAATCCCATATCATTCTGAAACGCGCATAAGAAACATCTGGTTTGAGGGGAGCCTTGGATGCTATGTTTTGTGTCTATGAGTCAAATGCTTTCTCCCTATTTTACTAACATTTTAAATTATTAGTTATTAATTTTACTAATATTTTTGTTTATGCATTGCCTAAATTTCTTTCTGTATCCCTCCCAGACAGTAATCCAAAGGAATCAAGAATTTCAAATGCTTTCTTTTTTTTAATTAATAATAGTATATATATATATATTTGAAACAGTGTTGTACATGTATAGCTATGCAAAACATTACCATAGTAGATATATTGTAAAAGACTGCTTATATTTCCTTCCCACCCATCCCACCCCTGACCTGGTCCATTCCCTACTTTGATCTTGTCCCTCCCTTTTAGCCGCCCTGGGGCTAAAACCACAGCTCATGTGGGCCTGGGCTCAGCTCCCAGAGCGTTGTGCTGGCTGCTTCCAGAGCACTGTGCTGGCCGTTCCCTGCTGGGCCACCAGGCTGTCCTCAGCAGGAGGTTAGCTTTTCTGTTTTGTTCTGTGGGTGCTGGAGCTCCAGAAGTTGTTCAGAGTCCACCTTTTACATTGTTTGGAAGTGGTGTGGGGCAGAGCACCTTGGAAGTGCTGTTTCTACTCCGCCATCTTGGCTCTGCCCCCACCAAATGCTTTCTTAAAATCAGTCAACATTCAACATGGAATCTTATGATTTCTGTACCCCTTGGTAACTGTAACATTTAGCCTTCTCCAGAAGGTCACCTTGCAAAAGCCTGCCTATTTCCTTTTCAAGCTTTCGTCAAGGATACCTTCAGTGCATGAGAAGACCATTCTCATAAAGATGTGATAGAGATGAAAAAAGCTTAAATATTGATATTTTTCCTTCATTCTCTTGGAATCTTTCCCCCATCCTCACATTTAATTCCTGGGTACTTTTAATACTGTGTCACTTCTGGCATGATTTTCCCTCCTGTAAATTCTAGAAAGGTCTAGCCTCTCTTTCTGATGGTTTCCTTTTTGTTGTGACTTCCTCACCTAGTGTGTTGGGTGCTGGGGTGGTAGAGCCCCGTCTGGTGCCCCTGAGATTGGGTCACTATGAAAACTCTGGCAGATCTGTTCCATTTCATGCCTGTTCACTCTCCTTTAATTTTCACCAAAGGGCCCTCTGGCGACAGACTGGTTTAGCCCATCCTCCTCTGAACTCTCTGTAGGGTTGGCTTGGCTTTCTCCTTGATTGGCCCTTGCTGTCTTGTAAGCCCATCCTGTTCACAAGCATCCATTCTCCTCCGCTGCCATGTGCTCTTAGGCAGTGTTGTCCTTGGCCGCCATGTCTCTCTGCTTGGCAGGGAGATAGAGTGTTTGTTGGCCGGGATGGTTTCTGGGCTCTCTTGGCCTCATTGTGGGTGAGTATTTTCCATCTGTTGAATTTTTCTAGGAAATGTTAATAGTTCAAGTCAACGGCTTCACTTTTATCTCCTTCCCACTTTTTTTCAGAGTCAGGAGCTTGTCTAAATAGGCCAGGTTAGAACGGCTGAAACTGCACGTAGCACCTTCTTTCCAGTATTGGCCTTTTCCTAATTTGTTGTTAGCCATGACCTTTGCTCGAACCACCTGAGGCTCTGATTCTTTAGACTCTTTATTCAGAAATGACTGAGACGTTTGCAGTCATAGCCTGCTAGCTAGGAAGAGAGTTCTCTCCCTCTCCATCTGTCTACACCTACACACACACACACACACACACACACACACACACACACACACACACACATATACACTCATTCTGGGCTTGAGATTTCATTGGTATATGGAACTCCCTGTGGAGAAACACTATCTTCTTATATTCTGGTATATGTGAACATTCTCTGTCCCTTCTACTCTTAGAGAGTTGCATGAGCCATTGAGAAGCTAAGTGACTTGACCACAGCCACTCACATAGCCTGGAAGTGTCAGAGAAAGGATTTGAACCTCTCTCTCCCTATCTCCAGGGCCAGTCTTCTACCAACTATAGTCTACAGCCCCTCCTCTGAAGATGGAGCCAGATTTATTTTATATTATATTTTTTAGGACATCCAAACTCTCTTTTCAAATGAAGTATTCATGATGTTTAGGCATGAAGCTTCTGAAGCATCTGCAGACCCTGGAGCGCTTTGATTCCTTGACTTTGAAACACGTTTGCAATGTAATTTTCTAGGTCATCTGCCATGTCACCTTGCTCATTGAGATCTCCAGGTATGATTTGAAGGACTTGGCAAGTGGTGCATTGGCTTCCTCTGCAATGGTCCTTGTTGGGTATCTACCATTAATGTCATAATGCTCTGTCTGTTTAATCTCTTCATGGACACTGCAACTCAACAGAATGACCAAATAATCTGTGAGAAGATATTTTTTGTTTCCTCAAAGCGTGTCTGCCAGAGATACTGTTTCTTCTCCAAGGAGGACCTTTGAGATATCCCTCCATTTCCTTTTTTCCTCTAGTTTCATTTTTGAGTGAGAATGTCAATGTAGACATGGGCCATGGTTCCAGAATCACTCACATTCACTGACCTTAAGATAGTGGCCACAGTTAGGTGGTGCAGTGGAGGGCCTGGAGTCAGGAAGACCTGAATTCAAATGCAACCCCAGAAATTTCCTAGCTGTGTGACCCTGGGTTAGTCATTTCACTCTGCTTGCCTCAGTTTCCTCATCTATAAAAGGAGCTGGAGAAGGAAATGGCAAACGACTCCAGTATCTTTGGCAAGAAAACCCCAAATAGGCTCATGAAGAGTCAGACATGACTCAAGAATGGCTGAAGACCAGCAAGCACATCAAGGGTACCTAGGGCTCTGCTTGTTGATGGGCTGACAGCCCTGGACTAGAGCCAGCTCAGATTGGAGCTGATTGTTAAATTTTCGGTATGTTAAATTTTCAGTGAGAATTCACCTCTTGGAAATCAGGACAACAAGTCAGGGCTTGATTTGTTTTCTTTGATCGATTGTCTAGACTTAAGAAAATGTTTAATAATGCAGATTAAATTTAAAAGTGTGTTGCACATACTCCTCCTGCTTCAGTCACTTGTTAAATGTTTACCAGTGCATCCTTGGCTGAAAACTGGGGAACTTTTAGCAGCCTCTTCCCCCTCTCCTTCCCCTCCCCCCACCCTGTTTAATTGAAAGTGCCCACCTGGGACTGAGGGCCTTTAGGCTGTGGTGACTCAGTTTCCTGGTTCTGTTGTGTGTGTCCTTGGCCATTGTGCCTGAAGGGAATGGGTCCAGTGTGGAGTCCCTGTGGTTTGTCTCTGGGTCCCTGGTGGTTGTGGGGTCCATAGCAGTGTCCTTTTCTGTGGTGGAGCCAGGACATGAGATTACATCCCAGAGGGAATCTGAATGTTGGTCATGGATTCCATGTGTGCTTGTCCTCGGTCCATGACAGCCTGCCCTCCTCCTGTCCTGCTCAGCCATCCTTGGGTGACTTCCCAAGCATGGGGCATCTCCGTAGCAGAAGCTGCTCTGCTGTCGGCAGCCCTCGTGGCATGAGTGGCTGGGTTGTCCAGTGGAGAAAGCACTAAACCTAGACTCAGGAAGAACTGGGCCAGAATCCTGCCCTGGGCAGTCCCTGACTGTGACTGCAATAGCTTTCAGCCCCAGTTTCCTCATCTGCACAGTGGGAAAAGTAATATCACCGTCTCCCAAGGGATTGTTGTGATAACTTAATGAGATAAGACGTGTAAGGCACCTTGCAGACCTTGAAGCGCCACAGAAACACGAGCTGTTAGCTATTGAGGGAGTTGATTGTCTCTCCCAGTGGCTCTTGCTCTTCCCCCTCCCCCTCCCCCTCCATGGCTCTGGGTTTCTGTCTCTGTCTCCGTCTCTCTGGGTTTCAGTTCTTTCTCCTTGTCTTTTTCCTTCCTCTTTCTCCTTCCCTGTCCCCTTTTCTCAGATTGCCATGAAATGGAGCTAGAGTACAAGCATTATTATTTGTCTTAGATTTCTTTCTAGATTCTAAAAACCAATATTTGGAACAGAAAACTCCAGTTTGCATCAGGTCTCCAATCTCATCCATGAGGGGTTGGGCTCCCTTCACTGTTGTAGATTGCGACTCATCACTGTGTGAGACTCTCCCCATAAATCCACCACCGAGTATCTGCCCAGTGTCTCAGGGGTCTTGCTCTTGACACATATCATCGACTTTACAAGAGTAGAGCCATCAGGATTTCCTTTGATTCCTTACTCCTGTGACCTACCTGGACCATTCCCCCATACATTTCTCTGATGACATCCTTCATGTTCTATTTTAATCAAAAAAAATATAACAAATGATAATATGTGTGTTTCTTATATTTTGCCTAGTTGAAGGAAAGAACAGGGATGAAATAGAGGAAAGAAAAGAACATTTTGTCTAAAAAAAATTAGCATATTAAATTAAACTAAGTTGTCTTATTTAATCATTTAAGACTCTTAAGTTATAGGGAAATTGCCCTACTGTATCTATGAAGGGAATTTCCACACTGGGACTTCCCCACACTAAGGAAATAAGAGTTATGGCTCAGTACAAAATCACTTCTTGCTCCTCTGTCACCCTAGAGCAGAGATTCTTCACTGGGGCTCCGGGAACTTGTTTAACCTCTTGATAACTGTTTTTAAAAATTATAATTGGTTCCCTTTGTCAACCTATGTATTGTATTTTGTGCGTTTAAAAACCATTATTCTAAGGAAGGTTCTATAAGCTCCATCAGATTGCTGCTGGGGGGTCCATGAGACCAAAAAAGTGAAGAAGACCCATCCTAACCCGATTTCCCCCCATGTGGGCCACAGGCCCTCCATAGGTTATGTTCCCACAACTGCTGTAAGTAGCTGTGAAAAAGAAAACAGCTGCATTTTGTAACTCTGTGTGTGTGTGTTTGTGTGTGTGCGTGTGTAAGATTGAGGTGCATAAAAGATTGACTGTCCCTTCTCATCCATGAATTTTGGATGCAAGAAGGAGGCTTGGTCTCTTGGGCTGATACGCTTCTGTATCATGCATCATATGTTCATGTCTCTCGGCTTCTTGGTGTGTCCATGGGAATGGTCATTTACTGAGTGCTACCGAGAAAAACCCTAAGAATGGTCAGCCATAGCTGAGAGACTTTCATTTTGCCTTGTGTCCAGCACCTGGCCCTAAATCGGCCTTTAATAAATGCTTATCAATCGATTCATTGCTCTGACAGCCTGAGGGGAAGCCAAGACCTGAGGATGCCATACCTAGCTGCCTGTCACATCTTATGGCTGAATCATGGCAGCAGGTTGGCTGGCATGTCCAGTAATGTGAATTGGGTGCTTGGGCCAAGGAGCAGCTGTTCTCCAGCCCTGTTGGTATCTCTCCCTGCTGCCATCTTGATGACACTGAACTTAACCACTGAGCTGGCCTCATTTCCCAGCAGTGCCATGTTGGATGTGGTAGACATCTTGGACAGAATAGCGTCCTTCCTCCCATAGGCTGCACTGGGAGATGGGAAGAAAGCTGGATTTGGTTCTGATTTGGGGGCTTTGAATCTGAGCTTTGCTATTTCCTACCCAGGGGACCTTGGGCCAGTTTCAGGCTTCTCTGACCCTCAGCTGCTTTTCTATAAAATGAAGGTGGTCATACTGGATGACCTCTAAAGTCCCTTCTAATGCTAAAGGTATAATTTCATGACCTCTGGTCATGACCAAAACCACCTATTTGTTCTGGAAGAAATTTTCAGGCTCCACAGTCTTTTCTTTACTCTCACCTTTAGTGAACTCTCCCTAAAGTCTTCCCTATCAACTTTTGGGTAAAGCTTCACTTTTCAACAACTCGTTACCCACAGTTCAGGGGGTGGCCAATGAGTGCGGACAGAACCCCAGAGCAGCCATCCCGCCATTTCATAGTCTATCAACAGGATATTGTGGCAATATGTGGCCCAACTGACCGCAGTGGAATTGGGTTATAAAAGCTCGACATACATGACAACTAAGAAGATATTCTTCTATATAAACTATGTTTTTTTAAATTCAATTTTATTTTAGTTTTTAATGAAAAAAATGCCTATGTTTTCTCTTTCCCACCCTCCCCCCATTTCAAAAAGCAAAATTCATGTAACAAATAAGGATGCTTAAGCAAAATAAACTCCCTCCTTTCCACTCATTTTCACGTTTTCCCTCTGGCCTTCCTCCCTGTGCCAAAGGCCCTGTGGTCAGTGACTACTTGGGAGAGTGGCAGGTTTCCCAGGCTGATGTGCAGAGTACATGTGTAGGGTCCAAATGAGCATCCAGACAGTCAGCTCCCCACTGCCAGGGAGTCCTTGCGCTAAGGACAGCAGGAGAATCTGTATCCCCATAACTTCCATATTGGCAGGCCTCCATGGAGGCTGGAGGCAGAGAAGTTGGCTGTTGTTCAGCACTCAGGACTGTTAGATGGAGTCCCCTTCCCCATGCTAGATTCACTCTGGATTCCATCGGTCTTTCTTCACTTTACTGACCTTCTTAAACTCTCTAGTGTAGTGGCACTGGCTGGCTTGTAGATTCTCAATCTCCCATCTCCGTGGCTTTGCCTTTCCTCCATGCCTGGCATCTCCCTCCTCACCTCTAGCTCCTGTTTTCTCTGGCTTCCTTCAAGACCCTGTTCCAGTTGTATGTTCTGCAGGAGGCCTTTCCCAGATGACCTCCTCTCTACTCCATGTATCTTATATGTGCCTCGTTTTTCCTTGCTAGCTCACTCCAATGTCAGGTACACTCCTTGAGGGTAGGGACTGTTTTTGCCTTTCTTTGTATCTCTAGAACAACAATGGTTGTTGCTGGACTGACCGCTTGAGTGTATCTCAACCCTAAAGTACACACATGGAATTCTTGCCCACCCCTGCTGATGGCAGAAGGGCAGAAATGCTCCTTTATGCAGGGTGTCTTAGACTCTCAGGGGCTTTGGGAGTGATTCTGGTACACAAGAAGGGCCTTGAGATTAAGGAAGACACTGATAGACAGTACTTTAGAATTGAGCAGTGCCTTCCCCCAATGCCAGCCCATTGAGCACTGGTCCCAAGTCCCAAGGAGGTACTATGGGGGGTTGTGAGGAGAGATGATGGCATGAAGGCAGATGACATGGCGGTGGTGGAGGCAATGGTTAGATGTTATTAAGTGCCTCTCTGTGCTAGGCCCTGTACTAAGCCTGGGGGATACAACCAAAGCACACAAGCCAGACCCACCCTCAGGGACTGGGGGGACACAACATGCAAACAGACATGTACAGACAAGATACAGAGAGGATACGTTGGAGCCAGTCACAGAGGGAAAGCACTAGTATCATGCAGGCCTTGGGGAGAAGGCGGGATTGGGGCTCACCCAGAGCTGTCTGTGGGCATTTACCCGGCAGGCCCCATAGGTCACTGGGATCCAAGGACTTCCCTTCCGGGAAGAAGCTGGAGTCCAGATAAAGCCTTCACTTCCCTGTATCTCAGTGCCCTGACCTTTGGCAGATTCCACTGTCTTTGATCTTTGACCCCCTGTCTGTCCATCTGCCGGAGGTAGAGCCTTTGTGCTGCTTGTTCCCGCTTCCTCTCTCCTGCCTGGTCTTCTGCTGTCTCCATGAGGATTACCCTTCCCCCTGCTTGGGGATCTCCCTAATTACTGGCACATGTTGGCCCTGCCTCGGGCAGTGCATGACAAGCAATAAGTCAAACACAGTGTAACTGCTTGACTGTTTTTCGAGGCATGAAACTTTGGGAATCAGGGAATTTTATAACATGTTTTCAGCAACTACAAAGATGAGTGTTGAATGATCCTGAAATGGTGATGATGTAATTAAAGTACAGAAACCTCTGACGCGTCAACGTGGGGGTTAGGTGTGCGAGACCCTACTCGGACAATGGTTGCGTTTGAACAGGGGGGAAAGGGTCAGTTGTTCTAAGCCAGCAGGCCTGGGCAAAGCCGGCTACTCCTGACTTGGCTTCCCTCAGTTTCTGGGGCTTAGGCCAGGCCTAAGTCACAAATCTTCTCTCACTCTCCATGTATCCTCAGTATTTTATGTCTGTGCCTAAGATGTGTGGAGAGCAGTGAGGCAGTAAAGTGCAACAGTTTTCGTTGCAGGCCTCTGCAGATTTAGCCAAATGGTCCTCTGGACAGAGTGTTAGACCTGGAGTCAGGAAGACCTGAGTTCAAATCCAGCATCAGGCACTAGCTGGCTGCTTAATTCAGGCCTGCCTCAGTTTCCTCGGCTGTAAAGCAGGGATGAGAATAGTCACGCCTGTTTCCCAGGGTTGTTGTGAGGGCCCTTGGCACAGTGCCTGGTCGTAGCAGGCACTAAATCAGGGCTTGTTTCTTTCCTTCCTTGTAACAGCCAACCTTTGTACAAGGCTTTCAGCTTTGTAAGGTGCTTTACAAATGTCACCTAATTTTGTCATCGTTATATCACTGGGGGAGTTATTTTTTGTCATTATTCCCATTTTTCTGGTAGTGAAGTCACTTGTTCAGGTCAAGCAGCGGGCCAGTGTCTGAGGCTAGATTTGAACTCAGGCCTTCCTGTAGGCAGTCCCCCTGAGGTTCAGCTTGGGGAAGTAGGAGCTGATGGTCTCCGAGGTCCTTTGACTCTATGAGGCTGTGAAATGTTGTGTCATCTTAAGCACACTGCTGTCCCTCTCACAAGGCAGATGCCTCAGAACTGCCCCTCATATCTTCATGATTCAGCTGGATTTAATGAAATAGATGCAGAGTGTGAGGTCGCCTGACTCGTCCTGGCCGCCGTCCAATCTCGCTTTGCTGTGATTTCCTTTGCAGAAATTCTAGCGGTCCTTTTCCCCCGAGCAGCGTAAAAACGGCTTCTTGTGCGTTACCAGAAATTGCTGAGAGCTACAGAGAGTTTCTGCAAGTTATGAGGTTGTGGCTTTGCTTTTGTTGTGGCCACTAACCGTCTGGAACACAGGGCTGTGGTTCACATGGGCTATGGGGAGACCTTGGAGAGAGCCCCAGGTCACTTGGGTTCACCCCCCAGCCCCACCTGTGCTGCTAGGCCTTGGGGAAGAAGAGGCGATTGCCTCTCAAAGCAGCCCCTTCTTCCATCGGCAGCTCTTCTCGTAGGGAATGTTTCTTTATTTGGAGTGGGATCCCTCCCATTGTCTTCATGCAAAGGCTGGCTGTGTTCTAGGCAGATGGGACAAAAGGCGCTCATTGTCAGAGGGCTTCCCTTAGGTAGGCCCTCTCCAGCTCACAGGTTCTGATCATGAGCCTAAATATGCAACTCACCCCTCATGCTCTGATGGCCTCCTTCTGGGGCCAAGGATACGTCAGAGACTATGGCCATATGGGACTCCTCTTCAAAGACTTGGAGGCACCTATCAGGCCATAACTGACTCAAGTCTTTTATTCGCTAGGGCAAACATTTGTTTCAGGTTCTCTTAGCCGACAGACAGACAAACAGACAGACAGACAAATAGTGACAGAGAGACAGAGACAGAGACACTGCGTTAGTCGCTCTGATCAGTGCAGGAAATGCACTTGTAAGCAGGACAGTCCCTGTCCTCAGGAAGCTTGCATTCTAATGGAGGAAGACTACACATAAAGGGGAGGCAGAAAAGGGGAGCCTGGAGCAGTGTAGTATAGAAGTGGCCAGTGAGTGCTGTGTAGGCTTGGGCCTGGGCATAAGAATTGCCAAAGCTCATCTCTGAGCCCAGGGTGGTTCCAGGTGTAGAGTCCAGAGTTCATGCGTGTGTGTGTGTCTGTGTGATGGCTTGTGTCTGGAAATGCCTTGGTTTCAGGGGCCTTGTCACTGCCCTTCCTGAATGTCATGCCCAAACTGTGTGTAATCGTGCAGGTGTGGTCTGAGTGGGTCAGAGGGCAGTGGGATTCTCGCCTCCATCACTGTGCGCGCTGGGCCTCTGTTAGCGTTCTGGGCTTCCATGACATCCTGTTGACCCAGAGTGGGTTTGTGGTTCATCGAGGCCTTCTGGTGTTTTTCACATAAGCCATTCCTTAGCCACAACTTCCTGCCTTGTACTGTAGGGCTGGGGGGGGGGGGGCAGGGTCACACTTCTCTGTATTCAATTTCTGTTTCCTTCTTTGTATTTGGATCCCTTGTGTCTTGTACAATTCCTGGCACACGATAGGTGCTTCCTATGTGCTTGCTGAGTGACCCTTCACACAGTAGGGGCTTCCTAAGTGATCTTTCACACAGTAGGTGCTTCCTGTGTATTTGCTGAGTGATCCTCCACACGGTAGGTGCCTCCTATGTACTTGATGAATGATCCTTCACACAGTAGGTACTTCCTAAAGGGATCCTTCACACAATAGGTGCTTCCTAAGTGATCCTTCACACAGTAGGTACTTCCTAAAAGGATCCTTCACATAGTAGGTGCTTCCTATGTGCTTGCTGAGTGACCCTTCACATAGTAGAGGCTTCCTGAGTGCTTGCTGAGTGACCCTTCACACAGTAGGTGCTTCCTATGTACTTGCTGAGTGATCCTTCACATAGTAGGTGCTTCCTAAAGATCTTTCACACAGTAGGTGCTTCCTATGTGCTTGCTGAGTGATCCTTCACACAGTAGGTGCTTCCTAAGTGATCCTTCACACAGTAGATGCTTCAGTGTGCTTGCTGATTGATCCTTCTTCCCAGGTGTGGCCCTTTGGTCTTCCCTTGGAGAGGGGCAGAGGTTGATTTTGGCATTGGTACTTTCTCAGGTCCATCAGGATACCTCCTCTCGTCTCCCAGTCACGTCATGTGGTTGTGTTTTTCTCTTCCAGGAGGAGATGGGCATTTCCTGTGAATTGCTGGAGTCTGATTTCCTCAAATGCAGTGTGGGGTTCCCTTTCATGAGGTCAAAGACCAAGGTAAGGAGCAGACTCTTTTTCTCTGACCAGAAGCTGCCAGAGGTTGGTTGTAGGTAGAGGTGCAGACACAAGTGCATCAGAGACAGAGGCTGTCCCTGCCACACATCTCTCTGACCTGGGGCCAGTCCCTGACCAGCTTCTTCATCCACAAAACAAGGGGGTTTGCCCTGGGTGGCCCTGGGGCCTCCTGGCTGTAGGCCAGAAATAGGCCCCATGACTGGCTGTTTCCTTCTCTCCACCCAAGGTGGCATGTCAGCTCCTCCTTCGAGCAGTGGCAGCTCCGTGGGCTTTAGTTTGTGACCCAGGGAGTCCGGAGGTAGCAAGGTGACCCAGGGGATGGAGCACCAGGGGATGGAGCACCAGGCCTGGAGTCAGGAAGGCTCATCTTCCTGGGTTCAAATCCTGCCTCAGACACTTCTGTGTTACCCTGGGCAAGTCTCTTCACCCTGTTGGCCTCAGTTTCCTCAAGTGAAAAATGAGCTGGAGGAGGAAGTGGCAGACCCCTGCAGTATCTCTGCTAAGGAAAACCCAAATGGGGTCATGGAGAATCAGAAAGGACTGACCAGCAGCCACCACAACACAAGGGAGGGAGTAGCTGAGGAGACTTTAATCTTGGGGCAGCTGCATTGAGTGCCCTGGTGGTGTGGGACATGAGGAGAGGGTCAGCCCCTGCTTTCATTCTCACTGTTAGTCATACACACTAGCATCTGTGTAAATATAGGGTTACGTGTATGTGAATATGGTGCTTTGTGAGGTAAGTGCTATTGTCATCCCCATTTCATAGATGAGGAAACTAAGGCTAGGTGACTTATCCAAGGTCACACAGCCAATAACTGGCAGGATTTGAACTCAGGTCCTCCCTTAGGTCCAGCCATCCTATCCACTGCACCACATAGATTGCTGTCTTTAGGACCTAGGTATTCCTTGAGTTATTTAAGCTACACAAAAACACTTAAAGCAGAGCTTTCAACCTCCCACGGTTCCCATGTGACATTTTAACAGCCAAACTGGCCTGACCTTGACCTTCCGTTTCTGGAGACTGGACCTTTGCCCAGGCTGTGCCCCAAGCCTGATGTGCCCTCCTTCACTCCTGCCAGGATGTTCTCAGATGCTGCCTTCGGTCTGGAGACTTTCCTGATCTCCATGTCTCTGGATCATTCCACAAACACTATTGAAGCCCAGGGGGTTCTCCCTCCTCCTGTTATCTTTACTTCCTCCTCTGGATATGGGTGTGCCCCCCAGGAGAATGTAAACTTCTTGTGTGTGTGACTTTGTCCTGTGTATCTCTGTTGACCTAGCATAGAGTCAGCCTTGCAAATAATAGGTGCTTAATAAATGCTTGTAGCATTGAATTCCATGGTGTCATAGGCTCATTACCTTAGAACCAGCAGGATCTTGGAGGCCATCTAAGCTCACTCTCATTTCACAGATGAGGACACTGAGGCTAGAGAAGTGAAGTGATTTTCCCAAAGTCACACAGATAGTAAGAGACAAAGGCAATATTTGAACTCAGTTCCTCTGACTGCTCCAAGGCCAACACTCTTTCTACTCTGCCATGCTGTTGTGGCCCCTAACCCTGCTTTTGTATTGACACTGCAGGGCATTTTCTGTTATCCAAACCTATCCACCAAAAGTGATTTAATCACTAATTAAAATATAAATGATGTAGGAAATATAGATATAAATAGTGTAGGAGGTCTGGGTTCAAACTCTCTTCATTCATTGAACAATATTTACTGGTCACCCACTGTGTGGGTGTGTGCAAGAAGCTGATCGCTCATTGTGGGAAGGGAGGAGGGTCTCCTGTCCTTGCTTCCACCATGACTTGCTCTGTGAGCTTTGGGGAAAGTCACTTTTGGCCCCTTGGGTTTTTTTCATCTGTAGAATGGGAATTATAACCCTTGGTGTGTGTCCCTGGACCTTGGAGCCCATTTGCAATGGGAAGACTCGTCCCTCTTGGGTAGAAGCCGCTGAATAGGAGACTTCCTGTGCGAGGAAGAGATCCCCTGGCCCCCGCCTAGATGTGCCCTCTTGTGTCACCAGGAGGGCCCAGTGCAGGAGCAGCATTTGCCCAACTGTTGCCTTTGACCCAGCAGTTATTTAAGGCAGCCCCTCCCCACCTTCTCCAGTGGGTCCCTTTGTTCCTTCTCCCACACTCTTATTCCAACACAGACCTAAGTTTTGAGTTCGAGGCCAGCGATAATAGACTGGGAAGAGGGAGCGGAGAAGGGAAAGATGGAGAGAGCGACAGTAGTGTGTGTGTGCGTGTGTGTATGAGTGTCTTGAGTGTGTGAGTGTGCATGTGTGTGAGTGTATGTGTGTGTACACATGTATATGTGTGTGTTTGTGTGTATATATCTGTATGTATGTGTGTGTATATATGTGTGAGTGTGTATGTGTGTGCAGGCACATGTATGTATGTGTGTGTGTGGATGTGTATGTATGTGTGTGAGAGAGTGTGTGTCTGTGTATCTGTGTGTGTGCATATGTGTATATATGTGTGTGAGTGTGTATGTGGGTGCGGGCATGTGTATGTATGTGTGTAAGAGAGTGTATGTGCGTGTGTGAGAGTGTGTGTATCTCTGTGTTTGTGCATGTATGTGTATATGTGTGAATGTGTATGTGTATGTGTTAGTGTGTATGTGTGTGGGCACGTGTATGTATGTGTGTGAGAGTGTGTGTGTGTATGTGTGTATGGGCACATATATGTGTGTAAGAGTGTGTGTGAGTGTCTATGTATCTCTGTATGTATCTGTGTGTGTGCATGTGTGTGTATGTGTGTAAGTGTGTGTGTAAGTGTGTGTATGTATGTGTGTGAGAGTGTATGTGCATCTGTATGCATGCGTGTGTGAGTGCATGTGTATCTGTGTGAGTGTGTGCACGTTGTGTGTATATATGCGTGTGTATATGTGAGTGTAAGTATGTGCATGTGTGTGCATCTGTGTGTGTGTGTGTGTGTGTGTGTGTGTGTGTGTGTGTGTGTGTGTGTAGCTGGCAGGATCCCAGGCAGATTTCATCATCACTCCTGCTTCTGGGTCTTGTGTGTGTCACACAATGAGTTTATGAGTGTGCCACCTAGTGGGGACATTTTTTTGAAAGTCATTGACTACCTCCCATTGAAAAAATTTCTACCAATATATAATGGCAGGAAAACTGGATTTGGAGTCATAAGAGCTGAGTTCACATCCTGCCTCTGTCCCCTCAGACTTGTAGGGCTGTGGGCCATTCACCTAACCCTCCCAAGTCTTGCTCTCCTCATCTGCATGGTGCTAGACCAGCTGGTTTCCTGTGAGCCTTCCCACTCTGGCTGTGTGCATCGAGATCCGGGCTCTGCTTCCCCGTGGCTGTGTGATCGGGGGCCAGCCAATTCACTTCTGTGAGCATCACTTTCCTAATCTATCAGATGGGGAGAATAATAAGGACTACCCAGGGAGCAATGGCAGAGCGAGGGTCTTCTCTGATACTGATTCCTTTGTACCAGAACAAGCTGCCCTGCCCTGGCAGCCTTTGAGCCGTCAGGCCCTCAGGCCATCAGCGGGGCAGAAGCCTCTGGCCCTGCCTTTGCCTCCCCTGGGCTCCAGTGCACTGTGACTCAGTCAGCCAATCAGCCTATATTACGTCCCTCCCCCATCACCTCCCTTGCTTTGTCTTGTATTTGAGTATTATGGGTTTCTTTCATATATTTGTCTATGTTGTCCTTGTGGATAGAATGTAAGCTCTGTGAAGGAAGGGCTCATCCCATGCTTATCTTTACATATAAAGCAGGCACTTAGCAAACGCTGGTGGATTGGCTGGTTCCACCCCCAGGCCCAAACGTTGTACTTGGTCCTTGAGCCCTGCATTCCCTGTGCCAGCCCCAGGCTTCTGAGAGGTCCCTCCTTCTGACTAGAGCCAGGTCTTGGCCTCCAGCTTCCTAGTGCTATCTTGATGCCAAGCATCCTCTCCATTGGCTCCTTTCTACTGGCCCAAGGCTTTGGCATGGCTTTCTTCATCCTAGCTTTGGACTCTATCTGTCACATCTCAGCCTGTCAGAGACCCTTTCTGCTTCTCCAGGGTGGGGGTTCACACCAGCCTCATTGGGGCATCAGGGAGGTACCGACAAGAATTCTAATTCCAGTTTCACAAATGGGGAAACTGAGTCAGCAAGCAGTAAAGTCTCACTTGAAGGTACCTTCACATCATGAGCTCACACCCAGGTTTCCAGATGCCTTTTCCCTAAGGGACTTCCAAGTACAACCTTCTTCTACCTCTTCTCTGTATATGGGAAGGCTCATTTTATTTATTTATTTATTTGTTTGTTTGTTTGTTTGTTTGTGATAGCATAGACAATAACATAAAAACCAGGCCCTCAACAACCTCCATGTGAGCACATGTGTCCCTAGTAGGTCTTTACAAGTGCATCCAGATTGTGATGTGCAGGGAAAGCAGCCACGTAACGGTCATTTGTGGAGTGCAGCCTTGGGGAAAGAATGCAGCATCTCCCAGGTTTTTTATTACTGAGATTATGCACATGGCCAGGTCCTGCTCAAGATGTGCATAAAAGGGAAAGCTTGTCAGGCCAGGGAGCCCCTGGGAAGTGAAGCCCTGGACAAGACTGTAGAGGCTGGCCTCCAGGCTGGGAATGGCCCTCCACGCCAAACGTCTCTTTCTCTCTCTCCAGTATGAGTTCAGCTTGATCTTTGACACCAGCCACCTGTCTGGGGAGGAGGAAACCCTGAAATTCCTTGTGACTGCTCAAAGGTAGGCATGAAAAATTGGGCCAAAGATGGTTATCATTGCTGTTGTTGCTTTTAAAAAGTGAGAGTGAAAGGGGGTGTCCCACAGCTGCCTCTGGGGAATGGTGATGGCACACATCTCCAGAGTTTGATGAACAAAGGTGGAGGAATTTTTCATCATGATGAGAATTGGGTCAAGTGGGTCTCCATATTTATTCCTAGCCTTTGTTAACCCCTAGGAGAAGATGCCCTTACAGGGATGACTGGTTTCCTTACCAAAAAAACCAAATGTATGTCTGCTCCTCTTCTTTTGCTTTGTTGGAAGTGCTTGTGAAGGGAAATGCTGAAGGGATGTTGGAAGGTGGTGTTAGCTGCCATTCAGAGGCGGCAGGCTGAGTCTGGCAGTGAAAGGGATGGGAGTGGAGACTGAGATGTGTGGGGCCTGCCCAGGCCTCTCCCACTGACCAAAGCATCGAGAGAGATCACTGAGCCTCAGGTCCCAGGCTCTGAGAAACAGTCAGTCAACAAGCAGCACTTATTAAGTACTTTCTGTTGGAGGAAGGAAGGAAAGTTAAACCTCTGACTTTTCCAAGAAAACCAACTCTTTGTATGTGTGAGAAGCTACTGGTCTCACAAGTTTCCTGTGATAAAGAGAGGCCTTTTGATGTTTGGCTCCCCTAACTGTGCTTTTAAACTTGGCTCAGGCCGGGGCAGCTGCTGAGAAGAGACATGAGCTTTGTGGGTCAGTCAGCCATGGTAGGCACAGGGCGTCGGAGAGAGGCAGAAGGTGCTTTATCTCCCACTAGGAGATGATTCTGCCAATTGTATGGTATCTGGGCATGGGAGGGCTGGAAGGATAATTGCAGAATCTTCCTCTATTTTAGGGGTAGTTCCGGGGTCTGTCATGAGTAAAATCCCATTTTTGTTCACTTTTGGGAAAGGCAGGAGGGTGGGGCTGGTATGTGGATCTAGGATCTCAATGGTTATGAGAAATGTGGCCGTTGTGGGCATGGCTCACTTCCACTGCAGGGAGGGCTTGGGGCTGAGGCCCCTGCACTTTGGGGATCACATTCCAGTGTTGGCTCATAAAGGAGCTCAGAGAGAGAGAGGGCATAGGAGAAGCATCCATTAGAGTGGAAGCTCCATGAGGGCAGGCATTGACGTTTCTTTAGGTCCCCAATGCTTGACCTGGGCCCCAAGAGGTGCTTAATCAGTGATTACTTAATTATAAACCTGAGGTTCCATGAGTCTGAAATTTATTTTATTTTAAATTTTTATCAAAATCTTTTGATTTTTCCATCACCTTCATTTATTAATACAGGGTAGCACAAAAGTCTTAGTGAAGCATTAAGTTTTAATAACTTAAAACATATACTAAGACATCTGACTCCATCCCCCTTCCTCAGAAAGTCATCTCCTGTTAAAAAAAATAAAGAGGAAAAAGAGGCAATCCTATAAAACTAGCTAACAATCCCCTGAATCTGGCAGGGTATGCAGTGTTCCGCCCCCTGGTCTCTCACCTCCACAAAAAGGTCAGTTGAAATCCATGCAAGCCTTCTCTTTTTTATCATAATTATTACATGGTCACTAGAACAACTGACTCTGTTTGACATTTCCATCTGGGATTGGGCGGTGCCTGGGCTTTCATCTTACACCTCTAAAGTGTAAGCAGAGGAAATTCCCGGGAGCTACTGTGTTCAGGTAGCCGATTCCCTGGAACCTGGGACAGTATCCAGCCCCCCTATGGATCTCTTGGGCCACTGACCATCCCTGCTACCTTAAATAGTGCCCTGTTTGCCAGAAACAGTCAACACTTTGTCAGAAGAATCTAAGCTCCCAGTGGTTTACTTTTTTAGTCCTTGTCTTTGTACACTCAGCACTCAGGACAGTCCTTTGTTGACTGAAGGGGCTTAATCAATGAGAGTCAAGAAAGTCCTGGTGTTCAAAGTCTAGTGCTTCTACTTTCTCACCCTTAGGGCAATATTTTGAGAAGTACCTTCTCCTGTCTGTGTTCACAGACATAGTCCAAGTCAGAAAACAAGAGCATGTGTATGTGTAAAAGAACATCATGTGTCTCCCCTCCTGGGCATTAGTCTTTGTTATCTTGGCCTCTCAGTCTACATGAGATGCTTTAATGGGGGACCCAGAATATGGTGGCTGACCAGATCATAACTAAGGTGGGGCAACCGGGGCTTTATACTGGAGTCCTAATTTTTGAGCCCTTTAGCAGCAAAAACACCAATTTTTTACATAGTCAAGAGGCCTCTCCTGGTCTCCCGCTACCCCTACCCCCAAATCTGGCCTCCAACTAGTACTTTTTCTTTGAGATTACCTTTTGGGCATACTCTTTATATTTTGCATGACTGTCACTTCCCCATTACAACGTGAGCTCCTTCAGGGCAGAGTCTCTTGTCTTTCTCTGTATCCCCAAGGTTTAGCTTAGTGCCTGTCATCTAACAAATGCTTGTTGCCTATTAAGATGGGAAGCTACCAGTTCTCCTACTCCTGACTCTGAGAGAACAGTTCGTGCTTTATTTTCCCAGAGGGAACAATTCCTGATTTAGACTCTGCTCCTGAGCCCCAAGAATTGGCTAGTTCACAGTGATATCTTCGATTGGTTCAGCAGCTAAATCAGGGCCTGCAGACAGATGTGACGTCATGATTATTTCCCTTTCTCCAAACCAGTGGCAACGTAGAACGCTCCGACTCACTCCTTGACAACAGCCTCATTCTGTCGGTGCCCCTGGTGCATGAAGTAGACACATCTATTGCTGGGTAAGTGACCAACCAATCAACCACAGAATTGTCAAAGCACGTGGATGTCCTTTGGTGGTCATTCATTCTTCCATGCTTCTCCTTTCGTCTCTGGGTGCTCCCTCAGTGCCCTGTGCATCTTCCTCATGCTTTCTTCTTTTGCCATAATAAGCCCTAGAACATTAGCTGTTGACTGACAAACTTAGATCCTGTAATTCCATGAACATTCTGGACTCCAATCTTTTTCATTTTCCCAAGCGGCCTAGGAGAATTCCAGGTGGAGGCGGGTCCTGTGGTTCTGCAATTAAAACTGTGGTTGAAAGCCCTGGGGCCAGAGGTTAGGGCCATCTGTTCTAAGGCCAGCCAGCAGTGGGATTCTGCAATGAAAGCTTGTTGAGAGGCCTGAAGCCGGAACTCAAGACCAGATGTTCTAAGCGTGTGGTTCCTGGGTTGGACTGGCTTTTCTGATGAGCTGTACTGTGAGAGCAGGGGGTCTAGTAGACATCTCTGTGTTTTAGTTAGTTCTGCATTAACTACAAGTTACTTCTTACCCTCTGTTCTGAAACCAGTGAATCAAGTATTGAGGGTGAAGTGTTGTGGACTTCATTGGAAAATTGAGGCAGTGAGGGGGTGGGAGGGTAAGTGTCCCTTGGCTGCTGGAGATGAAGGCACCATGGACCCCAGCTCCTGCTCCCACATTAGGAGCTGATACAAAGGGCACTTGCCTCTTGCTGATGGAATCCGGAAGGATCTGCACAATTCATTTGGATACAGTAAGGACTGGTCGAACCCTGGCCCCAAAGCTTGGGCTGGACTCTTGAAAGGTTCAGAGACTGATCTTTGCCTTTCAAGTGTTCCTGGGTCCCAGCCCAGACTGGAGATGGAAATGTTGAAATCCTGCACACAGAGAGAGCTGACCTGGTGAGGAGACTCCTTAGCTGGCTTTGGGGGCAGAGGCCCTGTGGCAGCTTCCTCCTCCTACAAGAAAGTATTTGCTTTCCCCTGATTTCTGACTCTGAATTTTAAAAGAGGCGGCAAGATGTGGTGGAAAGAATACCAGATGGGAGGTGCAGGAAGGCCTAGGCTCGAATCTGTCCTTTGGCTCTTCCTACCCACAGGAGGATGGACAAGTCACTCAAGCTTCTTTGGGTGGCAGTTTGTCCATCTGTAAAACAGGGTCCTGCCGCACTTTCCACCTCCCAGGCTTGTTGTGACGAAGCAGCTTATTAAATGTGTATCGTTCTGGCTGTCACCTAGTCCTGAGATTGTCCGCAGAGCCAGGTTCAGGACTCCCCCATCTCATGGGCAGGAGGTGCCCTCAGTCCAGCAGAGGAGGGGGCCTGTGTCATAGGCCTGTGTCACCTCCACAGGGTTGAAAGCGCTTTTGGTCCAGAACATGCCTTCCTTCTCTTTCTCTTCTCCTTAGCCCCTAGTGCAGCAGACCCTCAGGCAGCGTTTGTCAAATTAAGTGGCCGGAGTGAATTTCCCTCATCTGGGACATTACCACAGTGGCCAACCTGGTAATACACAGTGATGCTGCTGGCGAGTTTGCAAAGTGTTAGCGTATGCTGGCTCATGTGAAGCTTGGGACAGCCTTGGGGATGAACTGCTCTGGACACACCTCATTATCTCATCCCACCCTCATAGCTCTGCTGTTATTAGATCCATTTTACAGATGAGGAGACTGAGGTAATCAGAGGTGAAGGGACTTGCCCAAGGTCATGCAGCTGGTAAGTGTCTGGAGTGGGATTTGAACTCTAGGCTTCCTGACTCCAGGTCCAGTGTCTGTGCCACCAGCCGCCTCAAAAGGTAGATGACTTTGGGGCAGACGTATGAAGAAATGCCCGTGGCCTCCTTAGCTCAGTTCCAGGCTGGTGCCCACTTGGCACATGGAGCAGGCTGAGCCCGCTCACACGAACAGCCGGCTTCTGAGGAGGTTTTCAGCTGAGCACAGACATGCTCATGTGTCAAAGGGTCTTCTCTAAATTAGGAAGACGCAAGTGACATAAAGATGGGAGATGCACAAGTATTGTGTAAATGAGCTGGGCTTCAGTGACCTCTCCTAGTCCTGATTAAGCCAACCTTGAAACCAGTCCAAGCAGGCGCCTCTGTTCTGAAGTGAGCAGAGAGGAAGGAAGGAGAAGGGAGGAGGAGGGAGGAGGACAGCAGGAGGAGGAGGAGGGAGGAGGACAGCAGGAGGAGGAGGAGGGAGGAGGAAAGAGGGCTTCCCTGCCCACCCAGGGAGCCCTGGCATCAGCCACTTTCTCATCTCCCAGCGAGGACAGAGAGACACCAAGAGATAAGAGGAACACTTTTGATCTGGTCTGGTAACGTGTCAGATACCTTATAAAAACCAAATCTTTATAGTTCAGTTTTTATTTTTAACGAACTTAGTGGAGTCTTTTGGTTTTATGCCACCTTCATTTCCAACTCTGTCTCTTCTCCCTCCCCTCCCCAGGAATCCATCCTTTTTAGCAAAGGCTTATTCTCTTTCCTTCCCTTCTCATTTAAGGCAGTTGTCAACACAGTGGTGAGTGGAGGGTCTGAAGGTCTGGGTTTGAATCTTGGCTTCTGCCCTGATGAGCTGTGTGACTCTGGACAAGTCACTCTGCCTCTGTTTCAGCTTCCTCATCTGTAAAATGGGCATCATAGGAATATTTTTCCCTTCTCAAGGCTGGTGTATGAAAAATGCTTAAAGACCCATGGAAATGTGAAGTTGGGTGATTCTCTTTTTCCTTGTAAATCACCCAAGTTGCTGTTTGATGCCTCAGAGCAACACAGCAGTGAGTTTGAGTCCTAGAGGGTCTGTGTTGGTGCCACTGAAGGCCGGTCTGATTCAGTTATGGAAGGGCCAGTGATAGGCTGCCTCTGTGTGTCACCTCTGGTGGCTTCACCAGTCGAGTGGCCACTGTGTGTGTGCACACGTGTGTGCATGTGTGCGCGCGTGCATGTACATATGAGCGTACATGCATGTACGTATGCATCTGTGCGCTGTATGTATGTGCACACGTGTGCGTGCATGTGCACAGCGTGTGCGTGCATACGTGCCTGTGTGCGTGCGTGTGTGTGAATTTCCCCTCAGAAAATGTCAGAGCCCAAATCTGAAGTCCTCAAGGGCTTATACCCACAGGGACGAAATCACTTGTCCTTGAAATATCCGAGGATTAACCAGCGAAGTCAGACAAGCTCTGATCTGACAATAGATGCTGTGGTGGACAGACCTGGCTTCCAAGCCGTGAAGTCCAGGGTTCCAGCTCAGCACCCTAAAGCCCTCGGCGCCCTGTCCTCAAGGCTCTCCATCACAGGTCAGGTGCTAATTTAGGTTAGTAGAGGGACTTTCCTTTCTGAGAGTTTCTACTCTAATGAAATCATGGATCCAAATTTTTAAAAATGAGCCCCTCCTCCCGTTTCCTGGGGCACTGATTTCCTCTCCCGTAATGCCAAGACCTCCCTCTGATTCCCAAGGAGTGAGATGGCTTCCAGAGCCATGGACCACTACCCTGTTCCAGTTTCTTCCTGTGGGTCGTTTTCTTTCTGCTGTTGGATTTCTACAAGTGAATGACTCCTCCGGTGCCACCCAGTGATTTGTGGATGGTCTGTTATGGTGGCATTGGGAGGAATCTGGGCTTCAGTTTCCTCATTTGCTTTGTTGAGAGAGGAGATATGGAAATCACCATGACTGAACAACTGAGTGGGGAGACGTTACTGGATCCTTGACCACCTACCCAGCTACCCAACCTCAGCGCTTCTCCCACAAGCCCCCAAACCTCCCCCAGCTGCTTATTTTGGTTGCTGTTAGCCTCTAAGCCTATAATCTTCAGCACTCCTGAAATGGTGACAATTCCATATGAAAGGAGAAGACTTGGATTTTGTTGGTTTTGTCATTTGTACAGTGTGGTTTAGAATACCATCACAAAACAGGACCCCTCCCCTTTTTTTCTTCCAACCTTGCTGTGGCATGCCTTGGCTCACAAACTCATTTTCAAATGATAACCAAAACCCAGAAACAAAAATCATAGACTTTGATCCATCAGTTCTGAAAGAAACTGTAGTTTATTTCGTGTTGGCTTGGCAGCCTGGTGGTGTGGGTGGGCTTAGCATCAGAAGACTCTGCTCACATCTCAGCTCTCTTGCTATACATATTTGCAAACTGCCTCTCTTGAGCCCAATGGGGACAATACTATCACCTCCTTTATGGAATCATTAGGAAGGGAGAGCTCTGTCAACTGAAAGGTCTTAGATACGTGTGAACTCTCTGGATCCGGGCAGCCAAGATTTGGAATAGGGACAACCTAGGTTTACATATGGGCTCAGCTGTTTACTGTCTGTATAATCCTGGGCAAGTGGCTTCATCTCCACAGAGCTGTTTCCTCATCTGTCAAATGAGGGCTTTAGGCTAGATGACCCAGGCTCTAGATGGTTAATCCTGTTTTCCGATGAACCTGGGTTCACATCTCATCTCTGCAATTTCTTGTCAGCTGTGACTTACTGATGGTCAGTCACATAACTAGTGAGGGGTAGGAGAACTGAGATTTAAGCCCAGGTTCTGGGACTCCAAACTCTACACTGCCCAGTGTTCTATGAATGAGCCTGAACCCCTAAACTTGAGGCCGAGATGATGGGCTTGTCTCATTGTTCCCACAGAATCGTGTCTCCCACCTCCTTCATGTATGGTGAGTCCATTGAGGCATCCAACTTCATTCGCCTGGAGGATTGGGAATGCCAGTACCAGCCTCTCAACATCACCCTACAGGTAAGAGCCTTGGAGTTCCCCAGAACCCTCTGGCATTGCCTGCCTGGCAAAATGAATGTGAATTTAACTTTGTGGTGTAGTCAGTAATATCACAAAATGCTGGATGGACAGTGTGGACACACCCTCTGCCAGGACAGGCTGGGCACCCTCTAGTCAGGTCATCCTGCCCGCAGAGCTGGCCCGTCCCCACCGTGTCATGCTGCTGTTAGCTGATGGATAGGATTCTTCCTCTGGGGCTGCTGGTCTTGTCTTGTAGCTAATATTGTTATTTGTGCTGATACAGTTGTTGTATTGGGGCTCCAGGGGCTGTGTGACCCTGGACAAGTCACCAACACCTCAATGCTCTCTAAACAGTCAGGCATGTTTACTGTGTGTTAGACACCGTGCTTTCTAAAGCTGTAAAGTACACGAGGTGCTAACCTGCACTGGTAAATGGAGATTCTTCACCTGGGAATTCTCCGTGCCAATGGGAGCACAGGTCCACTCCCTATTCTCATCCCTTAAAAGTTGCTAACATTTCTGTATTGAGTTAGGGATCACAAAGCACTTTCCGTGTATTAGCTCATTTGGTCTTTGTGATAATCCTGTGTATTAGGTGCTGCTGTGATTCCCATTTTGCAGGTGAGGAAACTGAGGCTGACAGTGACTTGTCCAGGGTTACCCTGCTGATAAGTGTCTGAGGTAGGATCGAATTCAGGTCTTTCTGACTCCAAGTCTAGCCGTCTGCCCTCTTGGTCACACTATTTCCCATGAAACAGCAGCACTATTTCATTAATGATATTGTAGATGCAGGCATAAGAGTACTGGGTTTATAGTCAGAGGACCCGAGTTCCAGTCCTGGCTCTCCTCTGTTACCTTTGTGACGGTGGCCAAGACCCTGACTCTCCTGGGCCTCACTTTCATCCTCTGTGAAGTCAGGAGGTTGAGCTGGGGGAGCCCTAACTCTGTTATCTTGTGATTCCCACAATTCTTGACTCCCTTCCTGGGATCCTGGCCTTCTTTTCATGGACGAAGTGGTTTTCGGGTGGGCCATTGCCTGGTCCCAGCTAGAACATGTCTCCAGGTTGCTCAGGCCAGTCTCACACGCGCTATTCCTCTTCCATTTGGCCTCCAAGTGGGAGTTGGGGAATGGAAGAGTAAGACAAAGAAAGGGCTGTGGGAGGGCCTGGGAAGGTGGGGGAAGGGAAGAAGCTGGGGGACGGGAAGAGGGCTAAGACAAATATTTGTTGGCTCTTATAAACAGGGCTCCTCTGGCCCGCATTCTCCAGGCCTGTGCCACCTCCTGGTAATGGGTAACACGTGGCTCTCTCTTGGGGAGGGAGACTGGCCTGCAGAAACTGTCATGCCCTGCCCCTGATTTATGGTCAGAGTAAGAGCTTGGAGGGTCCTGAGCGATGCCTGTGAGCAGGGCCCAGGCCACGAGTCCCTGGGACTGAGAGAGAGAAAGTAGTTGTGAAGATAAACAGTTTTTTTCCATTGCCTTTTATTATTGGTTGGGAAACAGATAAAGACCAGATGTGCCAACGACGCTCTAATGGCTTGCCTCTAATGATTGCGTTAATAATAAAAGGATGAGGTTTGGTATAGGGAGAGCAGTCATTATATCTGTGACGTAGTTATGATGCAAGAAGCTTTACCATGTAAATAAATACAAATTATAAATACACAAAAATATAAAGTGTGTGGGTGTGTGAATTACCCTCCAAGAGGAGACTGGCTCTTTCCAATGTCATGATCAGCCTTTCTCTGGGAGACATGGGAATGGGCCAGTATCTTTTGGAGCTCCTGATCCCTGCCAAGTTCCATGCAGGGGCTGGGCCATCTCCTTCTTGAGACCCAGAGCACACAGATTACTGTGTGAGTGTTTACATATATGTGTTTCTATATATACATGTATGTATATATGTATGTACTTGTATCCACATATGTCCATGTTCATATGTGTGTGTTGCATTTATTCATCTGGGTAAATATTGCTTCTTCCTCTTAGAATTCAAGCCCACTCAGTCCCTGGCTTACCTGGCACTCATTATTGCTTGTTGACCAAGCTAGAGGAGGTTGGCAGATGGGTAAAGGCTCGTGGGAGCAGAGATTCTGACCCGCTGTCCAGCCCCCTCACTTTACAGAGGACTCAGGCTAAGTAGGCTTTGTCCAGGGTCACATAGGTAAGGGCAGAGGCAGAATCTGAACCCGAGTCCTTTGACTCAAGAGCTCTTTCCACTGTTTTTGTTGTTGTTGTTCAGACCCATTTGGGGTTTTCTTGGCAAAGATACTGGAGGGGTTTGCCATTTTCTTCTCCAACTCATTTTGCAGTTGAGGAGGCTGAGGCAAACAGGGTTAGATGACTTGCCCAGGGTCACACCGCTGGTAAGCAGCTGAGTACGGATTTGAACTCAGGTCTTCCTGACTCTGGGCCCAGCACTCTGTCCACTGAGCCGCCTAGCTCCTGTCTTCCAGGTGGACATGAGACAGATGAGGAGCCATCCATTCAGTCTTCTCTCTCTGTGCCTCAGTTTCCTTCTCTGTCCAATCATCTACGGATGTAAAATAAACAAACATAGACATCTGTGACACTCAATGCCCTCCCATGCCCTTTTAGCGCTAAGTCTGGGATCCCAGTGAGGGGAGCTCACCGGCCCCACAGCTAGCCCGCTCCTTGCTGGGGCAGCCCCTTACAGCAGGAACCTAGTCTTGTCCCTGATCTTCCACTAGTTGGAGTAGTGAGCTGAATGCTGGGCTTATAATCGGGAAGAGCTGAGTTCAGCTCATGCCTCCCCTGCTTTCTAGCCAACCACCCTTGCTGAGCCACTTAAAGGCTCTCAGCCTCCGTCTCCTCACCTGATGAAGAAAAGTGGGAGGACGCGGACTTGGAGAAGATGGCTTTTCGAGGTCCTCTCCAGCTCTCGGTCTCTGATCCTTCGGTTTCTGATTGTAACTTTGCCTCCTCCAAGCAGACAAGTCCTTCCATGTGTCAGCCCAGCCGATGCTACCAGGTGCTTCTCCTGTCCCTCCAGAGATGCTCCTCTGACATGGATTTCCATCATCCCGGCTGCCCTCTCTTGACGCTCTCCATCCTGTCAGTGTTCTTTTCAGACCACGGTGCCATCCAGCACTGACCCTGGGCTCCGAGGTGGTCTGACACTGGGGGTGTACAGCAGGACTGTCACCTCCCTGTTCCTGGAAGCTTGGCCTCTCTTAACAGAGTCGAGCAATTGCATTATCCTTCTTGGCTTCCACATCACAATGTTAACCTCAATTGAATTTGCAGTCTATTAAAACCCACAAAGCTTTTTCAAATGAACTGCCTGCTGGCCATTCCTCCCTCCTTCCTACCCCTTGCCAAAGCCAATATTTCTTACCTTTCTTTGCTTTTTGGCCTGTGTTCTGAGGTTTGCGCTGTTGAGCTTTCTCTGGATCTCCCTTCTCTTTGTTGTCCAAACCCAGCCTTACTCCGATTGGTGCCTTACCTAGCTTACCTATCTGCCTACCGTCTATCTTTGCCTTCATTGGTTTTCAGAAAAAATGATCAGGCATCTGGGGACAGATTGGCAGGGTAGTCAAGGAGAAGTGGGAGAGGATTCCAAGGGCCAAGATGTGAATGTGCGATTACTTACATGTTCCAAATCAAATAAATTAGGATAGCTTGCGATATCATCTTGGATGCAGAGAAGAGAGGAGGAAACACACTTCCCTCCTTTTCAAGGCCAGGTGAGGAATATGGCAGCAGGACCTCGTCCGTGCTGTCCAGCCTGGAGACTGTCAACTGGTTTGCTTTAACTTTTTTGTTGGTGGTGTTACAAGGCTCATTGCATGGATGGGAAAGGGGGTACTTTATCTGTAAACAACTGTGATGTAAATCACAAAAAGCATCAACAAACCATTGTTTTTTATTAATATTTTAAAATATAGCCCGATAGAGTGAAAAAATGCAAGCCTGAGAATGAGAGAGATAAATTCCAGGAGACCTTGCTGAGCCTGCCTCAGTATCCTCACATGTAAAATGAGTGCATTGAACCAGATGGCTTCAAATGTTCTTTCTGACCCCAAAACCAGTTATTTGCAACTTAGACTTCCTAGTATATCAAGCAAGTTTATAAACTTTAGCAGGATAAAGGAGAGAGCCCTTAAAATGAGGAAATATATTATTTTGTAGTACTGGGGTTTTTATTATATTGAATGTACCTTTACATCTGTGTTCTACCCTTCTATGACATGACTTTATCTGAGTGACTTTACAGCAGTCAAAGAGAACATGGCAAGTCTGTTCTAATAGGAAGCTTATTCTTATTGTACTTAATATAGAGGCTTAGATGTGTGGGGCAATACATGGAGGGCCAGTTTTGGAGTCATGAGGACCTGGGCTTAAGTCCTGCTGATGACCCATACTGGCTGTGTGACCCTGGGCCAGTTACTTACTTCCCCCTAAGTGCCTAGGAAGCTCTCTAGGATGGTAAGCTAAAGGGAGGTTGCTCCTCTGCATTAGAGAATTCAGGGGGCATTTACTGTCAAGTAGTTACTGAAACTGATAAATCATCAGTTGGACCAAAGAAACATAGCAGTCTGTTTGTGAGTGGTGCTTTCACTGGATAACGTGAGTTTGCATGTGTGGAATGTTCACAGGTCTATAACACTGGACCAAGCACTCTCCCTGGCTCGTCCTTCAGCTTCTGGATTCCCAGCCGGCTTTCTGCAGGAGACGTCGAGATGTTTCTCATCCAGGAGGTGATGGTGAGTAGACTTACACCTGGCCTGTCATAGATATCTTCTTTCATGTTTCCATTGTATTTCCATCCCTGCCTCTCCCCAAGGCTCTAGGCGACAAAAGGCCAGATAATCATGTGTAATTCAAGTCACTTCATTTCCATGAATTATTTCAGCTCAGTTTGATTCCATTCAATCCAGCAGATGTTTACCAGGCAGCTCTACAAGGCAGAGAGAGGTAGTACTGTGTAGTGGCCAGAGGGACCCAGCCAGAAAGGTCAGAGGCAGGACTAGAACCACAGATTCTAGAGACAGGTCTCCCCGGCTTTGGCGCTGCCTCTTTAGCCACCCAGCTGTCTTTATGGGCTTTGTAGGCACTTAAGAAACATTTGTTAGCTCCAGTTAAGTTGAATCAGATCTACATGAATGCAGCACGGAATGAGAAGACATCTGATTAACGTCTTGGCCTATAGGAGAAGGCTGGAGGCCGGAAGTACGTCCACATGGGGAGTTTGTGAGTGGGATGCCCGGATGTCACAGAAAGAAAAAACATAACTCAAGGCTGAGAAAGTGGCTGAGTTAGGGAAAGCCCCTCCATAAATAGTCTGAACCACAAGGCCGGGATGCCATGGCTCTGTTTGTGGAAGTGAAAGAGAAGACCACCCACTTTCTGCACTGGGCAGATGCTCTGAAAGGTGGCCCTGAATGCACCCTTGGACCCTGGATGTGGTCATTGTTCTCTGGTGGTTTGGGGCAGGAAGCCCACAGAGGGTGGGATACCTACTGGGCATGTACCAGCATAGATCTTGTCAAACCTCAGGGCATATAGGTTCAGCTGGGCCCCTACATCTCTCTAAGAGCCAGACTGAGCTTCCCATTTTAGGTGCCCATCAGCACAAACAGCCCTCTCTCTCCTCTTTCTAGAAGTCTGAAAATGTTCTTCTAGGACACATTTCTGAGTGACCTCTCAGGTGTGTTATGATTTTCCATGAGCTTCAACAGTGACATCCCCACTGGAGTGGTTATTGATCCAATTTAGATTTTGGAAGTATTCCAGAATACAGGACACACATTTCCCCCCCATTATTTTACTAATCATTGGGACCCCGGGCAGTGTGCATAGTGGGTAGAGAGAGGGTCAATCTCCAAGGCAGGACCAGGTGGGCTCAGACACCAACCCCTCCATCCTAGACCTTGGACAAGTCTTCTGGCTTCTGTTTAGCTCAGGGAATGCTCAGACACTTGAAATCACAGAGCAGCTGCAGGTCTATGTTGTGGAGCAAATTTCCTTTCAGGGAACTACTTACCCTAATGACATTAGATGTCTAGATGGGGAATTGCGAGACTCTTCTCTAGGGAAGCAGAAATTCTCCTCTCCTCCCTCTCCCCAGGGGCAATGCTTTCTCCTCATCTGCCTCTCAGTGGTTCCAGACTCTCCAGGGACACTTGCACAGTCTGGATTCTGAATTGGTCTTCTCTTTCTGAGAGGGCAGGGCCTGACTGTCCTCACACACTCAAAGCAGCTTCCTCCCGTTCACCCAGTGACAGCTGTTGCTTTCTTGAAAGCATTTGGTCAGTGGTTGGAGACTCCTCTCACTTGGTGAAGATCCCTGGGAATCGTATCCCTCACTATCAGAAAAGATCAGGTTTGATTGATTTACTCTACCCTTGATTGATCGACTCCACAGTTATATAGGAGGTGGGTGGGAGGAGGCAAAGTTAGCCATGGATCATCATTGTCTATGAAGATCCCAGGGAGCTCAGAGCTGCTTCCCTCCAGTAGACTTTAAGTGTGTGTAGAATGATGATTCTCTGTGGACTTTAAGCCTGTGAAGGCTCTTTCCATTGAACATTACTAGGATAATAAATTCAAAGCCAGATGGAACCTTAAAGATTATTGAGTTCAACTCCTCTTTTCACAAAGGAGGAAACTCAGTCAGGGAGCAGAGAAATGACTTGCCCAGGGTCACAAAGTTCTTGATGTAGGATTTGAACCTAGTGCTTTCTGACTCCAAGTCCAGGGCCCTCTCCACTCTGTAGCAGGCCTGACCTTGCATGTTGTGCAAAGGGACATCCACCTTTGAAGCCTGTCAGTGCTAGTTGGCCTTGGAAAGTTTTGTGGTCTTACTTTCATATATAGGGTGATTTCAGCCAGGCACTCTTTCTCCTTCCTTCAGTCCTTTTTTCTGTAGCAGGAGGAATGGGGCCCTTTGATGTTTTCAGCACTAATTATTCAGTGTTTCACTTAGATGTCTCATGGAGGGAGGTCCTAGGGGTATCACGAGGTAAGTAGAGTGGCCTTCCCAGACCTCATAGCTCTAGGTATTTGCCCCGGGAGAGCCCAGCCCTGTCCATTCCACCACACTGACTGTCCAAATGTGGATGGGCAGAGGGGATTTGCTGGTTTCCAATATGAATGGTGCCTAGAAACCACAAGTATAACATCTAGTTTATCCTTTTTTGCATCTTTTTGCACCTTAAGGGCAGTTTTCACTGTATGGGGGCTATTAAAGATGCCAGGTGGGAGGAGAAAACAGGAACCTCAAGTGGAGATGAACTAAAACACGCCAGTCTTTGCAGAAGACCTGGAGGGTCACTTCCACAGTCTCTTTGCCAGGGCTCAGTTTAGGGAGATGGTCCTGAATGGAGAAGAATTCTTAATAAAATCAAACCCAACAAGAACCTTTCCTATAGCTCAAAGTCCCCATTTTGGGGCATCGGGGGAATTCTGTTCTCTGCCTCAATTCCTCTCTGTGTCAATATCAGAAGTCATTTACTAGTACCGCACCCCCCCCCCCACACATTCTCAGTTAAGAATGTAGGATCATACATTGACAGCTGGAAGGGAGTGAAGAAGAAGAGTTCCCTCTTTTTACAAATGGGGAAACCAAGGCACGGAGAAATTAAGTAAAATTCCCCCAACCTCCTCCCCCTTGCTCCTGCCCCCCCCCCCCCCAGCCTTTCTAGGGCCATCAGAGATGAGGTCTGAAGTCAGATCTCCTGATCCTCAGTGTTCTTCCCTACACCTGCACATGCACAAATCACATTGTATCAGCTCCCATAGCTTGTCAACATTAAGACCAACTCCAATCAGTGAGATTTACTGTAGGAAATGCCTTTGGCTGCAGGCAGCAGAGGGCAAGGGGAATTCAGTCTTCACTTTCCTTCTGCAGATCTCACTTCCAGACTTTTCCAGGTACACAACTTCTTAAGAGTCCAGTCAGGCAGAGCCTGGGAGATGGCAGAGAGCCTGAGCCACATTGACACCCCAGTGTTAGGTCCCATTGCTAAAAATGGCTTGAGTGTTACTCTATCTTTATCCCTCCTCTCTGATTGCTAAGTCCTCCTATAGGAAAATGAAAGCTGAAATCCCCTGCCACATGGAACTCCCCTTATCATTCCCATGGTCCCTGCAGCTAGGTTCTCTGGCTGCAAAGGGGTTGGCTTCCACTAAACCTGACTATCCTGGTAAATGAATGAAGCCTGGTACAAGAAGGAGTAAAGGCCTAGGTATAGGAAATGAGTAGTGAGAACATCTGAGCTAGAACCTGTACTTGGAAATCCTGATCTAGTCCTGAGCCCTTTCTGTTTTCTTCTTGAAGGATTGCTCTAATCATAGCGACTGCAGTTTTCCACAAGTTGTGTGAAAGGGTCGGTGTTTTTATTCCTCTCTGTTGATGCATGGACGCCTAATTAACTTATTGCCAAAATCAACAAAGTGCTGGGCTCCAGAGTGGTTTGTTATCTGCGGATGTTAAACATTTTTGGCATGGACAGGAAGTCCTCAGATTATATTTTTATGGCATTTATTTCTCCTCTAAACAGAATCTGGCTTCATCTGGAATTCCTTTAGTATACTTTAAGTAGCCTGAATATATATGTCACTCCTTTCCGGAAACATCAACCCATCTGAATCAATTTCACACTCATAAAGGCCGTGTAGGATGTTCACAGAATGGACCACGTCCAAGTGGTGTCTAGTCGATGGAGTCTAAACCAGTCACATTTTATGGGATTGCTCAGGGATGGAGTCTTCAGTTACTTTTCCAGCATCCTGTCCTCCCCTCCCCCTCCCCAAGCCCCCGATACATCCAAGAAGCAAAGCAGCTAATAGGAAGGAAAAGGGGGGGCCACCCCTTAGCTGTGGTTTCTAGAGGCACATTTTGCCAGGCAGCAGAGTGAATGTGAAAAGACCCCATTTTAAAATACAAATGGGGTCCTCTATGACCCATAGATGTGTGTAAATTGTAACTTTCACTTGGAATGCCCCCCCTTTCACTTTACTTCGCATCCACTGTCAGTTGGGACCTTGGATGCCTTGTAAGGGATGGATGGACATGTTTCCAGGTTGTTTGTTGATTTTTTCCCAGATGAAACCTATTTTAAAGCAGGAAAATAAAAGCTGAGAAGGCATCTATGGTCCTTCCTTTTCTTTTTCTTTTTCAGGAGGGGTTGGTGGTGGTGGTCGTGTGGGCAGGCAGATTTGGTGCTTGTCCAGCTCAGTCAATCCCTGAAACTCTCCTGTTATTTCTGTCACCTTGGCTTTCCGAGTTATCTGCCCCTCCTGCTCTGACATCCCAGCATCACTGCCCTTCCGCAGCTCCCTCCTACCCAGCTTGTCCTGCTGTGCTTAGGGAGCTGTGAGAACGGAAACAGATGTAGCTCATGTCTGTGTTTATTGATCAGCCTGCTCTTGTCTCTCCAGAGTTCCCAGGCACCCTGGTTCTTCACAGGGAGGTAATGTGGCTGTGAACTTAGTATAGGAAGAGTTGGGTACAAATCCTGTCTCTGACCCTCACTGTCTGTGTGTTCATGGGCAAGTTATTGTATATCTCAGCCTCAATTTCTGCATTTGTAAAAGCGTGACAATTACACCTGCAGTATCTACCTCATAGTTGGTATGAGAGTCAAATGGGGCACTTGTAAAGTGTTTTGTAAACCTTAAATAGGTAAAGGAATAGCAAGCATCATTATTCAGATGAGGCAAAGGGAGATAACAGGGCCCAGCGGAAAGAATTAGGAGGGACTGGGTTCAAGTTCTGATGCTGACACACCTTGGCACTGCGGTGTCCCCAAGCAGTACTCTCAGATTATAAGGTGCAGAGAAGGCTTGACCTGAATTGGGAGAGAGGTCTTCACTGGGAGCTCCCTACATCACAGGAATCACTCAATAGAATTAGGCTTGAACCCAACCTGGGTCAAAATGGATTAAACTACTCTCAAATACTAGGCTAAGTGATATCTGGGCTGCTTTTGGCCTTGATGGAAGGAGATCACACACAAGGGTTTTCTACACTAACAAAATCCCAGATATCTTTCTGTTAGCAAACCTTCGAGTTACTTGGAATTTGGAGACTTCCAAGATTATGGTTGATTATAACTTACAGTTGTTATCACCAGCAGAATGAATTAATGATGTTAAAAAATGGCTTCTTGGGGTTGCTAGGTGGCACAGTGAATAGAGCACCGGCCCTGGAATCAGGAAGACCTGAGTTCAAATCCAGCCTCAGATACTTAATACTTACTAGCCGTGTGACCTTGGGCAAGTCACTTAACCCCAAATTGCCCTGCCAAAAAGCAAAAAAAAAAAGGCTTCTTGTTGGAAGGAGTAGTTTAGGATCATTGAAAACTGACTCTCCCTTAAGGAGCCAACCTGACTTTCTTTCCCTCTCTCTTTCTCATGTAAGTCTTTCCAGGTTTTTCTGAAGTCTGCCTACTCATCATTTCTTATGGAACAATAGAATTCCTTTACATTCATATGCCACAAATTGTTCAGTCATTCCACAGTTGATAGACATCCCCTCAATTTACAATTCTTGTCCACCGCAAAAAGAACTGCTATCAATATTTTTGTACATGTGGGTCCTTGTCCCATTTTTATGATCTCTTTGGGATACAGATCTAGCACTGCTATTGCTGGGTCAAACAGTATGCTCAGTTTGATTGCCTTTGGGCGTAGTTCCAAACTGTTCTCCAGAATGGTTGGATTAGTTCACAACTCCACCAACAGTGCATTAGTGTTCCAATTTTCCCACATCTTCTCCAGCATTCATCATTTTCTTATTTTGTCATGTTAGTCAATCTGATAGGTACCTCGGAGTTGTTTAAATTTACCTCCCTCTAATCAATAGATTTAGAGCATTTTCTCATGTGACTCTAAATGGCTTTAATTTCTTCGTCCAAAAACTGCCCATTCGTATCCTTTAACCATTTATCAATCAGGGAATGACTTATGTTCTTATAGATTTGATTCAGGTCTCTATATATTTGAGAAGTGAGGCCTTTATCAGAGACACTGGCTATAAAATTGTTTCCCAGCTTTCTGCTTCCCTTCTCATCTCCAGCCTGACTTTAAAATTTTGGGGTGACCCATCTAGAGGCAACAATCACAGCTGCCGCAATGGATGAGATTGCCCAGGAGAGTAGAAGGATGGAAGAGAAGGCAACTGAACCATGAGGGATAGTCCATACTAAGGAAGGTGAGATGGACCAAGAGAGAACAGTCAGATAGGCAGAAGAAAACCTAAGAGAGAGTGAGCAAAGGAAGACTCTCAAGGAGGAGGCTGATCCACCATGTCACCTGATTCAGACAGTTCAAGCAAGATGAAGATTGCAAAAAAGTCCATTGGATGGAGTAAATAAGATGTGATTGGTTTTCGTAGAGTGCTAGAGACAGAACTCAGGCTGTAAGGAGTTGATGTGATGAAGGAGTACCTCTGGTGACATCATGCTAGGATCTGGTGGATCCTGATGCTCAGAGTAGTAAAAGATTTACCTGAAATAGGCTTTGTCCTAGCATTATGCACTTGTCAGCATGTGGTGGAATGGGTGGAGATGGGGGATGGAATGAGAATATGTCAGGGAAAAATGCTTTTAGGGTCATGATCTCATGGACTTGGAACATTTGGAACTTGTGAAACCAAAGGGCCTCCAGGGGTGTCCTGAGCCATCCGTGATCTGTCTATCCTTGGTGCTCCCAAAGCAATTTGTTTGTGCCTCTCTTGTGTACATTTCCCTTGTTATTTTGAATTGTAGGTATGGGTGTGTACATGAGGGAGGGTGTGTGGTAGCTCCTTCCTCAGCTGTAAATTTCAAGAAGTCAGGGATAGTGTCTTTAAACTTTACACTTCGCTTCTTTCCCAATATCTAGTATTAAATGTATGCATTTAACAAGTGCCCAGTATGTTCCAAACACTGAGAACAATCTTGTTTTAAGAATAACTTGGAGGACTAAGTCATTTTGACTGCTATAAATGCCCAAATGAATTACAAAGGACATATGAGGGAAGATAGCATCTCTATCTAAAGAAATAACTGATAAATAGAAGTATATGTAGAATGGTTTTTGCACACACACACACACATGTATTTGTGTATATATGTGTGTGTATGTGTATGTATATGTATATATACACATATATACACCACACATACACATATTTGTGTCTAATGGTAGCCACCTCTAGGGTGGGGGGGAAGAAAAATGGGAAAAAAAGAAAGTAACATGATAGTTTTATATCATATATTTAAAAGGAATAGCAAGTTATATATAATAGACTTGCAGTTTCATGTACAATCATCCATTTCTATTACACTATGCCATGAAAATGCAAACTATTCCTTAAGTTCAGAATAAAATAAATAAAAGTAAAACAGTTCTTGTCCTCAAGGAGCTTATATTCTATAGGAGCTTAAAAATATCCAAAATAAATATTATCAAAATAATACAATATTAGGCTCTTACCTAGGTCTAACTTGTCAAGGAATTCCTTTTCTATCTTCTACTCCCCTTCCTGTGACAATGTGCTCCCTGTATTTCCTGCATTGTCTCCATTTCTTGGTTTGGAATTGTCCATCATTTTAATTTGGATAACTAAGGATTCACCCATGTGGATGGGGTCTTTGATTAAGCTGTCATTATTTGTGTAAAGATCCATTAAAGCCTGGTTCTATGACTTTTCTCAAATTCTAATAGAGATGGACTTTTTCCAGACATTAAAGTTCAAGGAAGATGAGCAGAGTGTGTCCTGGGAAACATTTGGGCTCAGTAAATAAGGAAAGCTAACAGAAGCTAATTAAAACCGAACTGGAGGGGGCAGAGTCCATAAGATTCTTGGACAACTTTCCTGGGAAATACAGCTGTTTGATGATACTAGTTCTGTGATTCTTTGCAGCCTTTGCAAAAGGCAAAGCCAAATAAAACATTGTTCCCCTTGCTTCTGAACAGCAACAGCAACAACAAATGCTTGTTAAGGGTAGTTGATAATTAATTAGCTGTGTTAAATGGCTCAGGTAATCCAATTCTCAAATGAAGTTAGGTTCTGAATGCTAAGTTTTAAAACCTGAAAGCTTATCTTGAAGGCAGCATGGTGGTGTGGAAAGAGAATGGGCTGAAAGTCAGAAGATCCTGGGGTCTAAGGGAAGAATATGTATTATTCAAAAAGAACAGGGTAAATAAAAGTGGTGGTGGAGTAGCATTGTTTATACAAAAGGTATACTCATGTGAATAAATACAGTAGCCCAAGGAGAGGAGCAGGTAACCTGGCAGAGAACATGTGAGTAAAGAAGAGTGGAGGAAAGATTATAGGAAACATTCTCATGAGAGTATGCTACAGACCACATAGCCAGAAGGAGGAAATAGATCATGAGTTTGGGAACATGATTACGAATCTGGCAGGGAGGCATGAGGTAGGAGTGATGGAGGCTGTGGTATAGCTAGATTTTTGCTAGTGCTCTCAGGTCTCTGCTAAATGTAGAACAGCTCCTATAAATTCTATTCAATTTAATGATATTTTTGATTCCTTAAAAGGTTAAGGAAACAATGGGGAAAACTGATATTCTGGATATGATTCTGACCAATGAGAAGGAACTGGTTGCTGAAGTACAAACAATGGCAAGTTGGAGAGAAAAGCTGAACAGAGTCTGTCACCCACATTAGATTTTGCAAGAGTAATTTTTTTAAGAACTCAAAGAATTGTAAAATTCTAGAGAAGTTGGACAAAGAATAAATGCATGACAAAGCATTTATTCAGTGGATATTATGGAGCAGGCCCTGGGCCAAGCAGGAAGGATACAAATTAAAAAAAGAAAGAAAGAAAGAAAGACAGCCCCTGACTTCAAGGAGCTTCAGTTCTAAAAGGGTACAATAACATGTAAAGGATTGGTAGCTAGGAATATTTTTTAGAGGTGGTGGAGTCCTAGAGGAGGCGATTGACATGACATTTCTAGGAATTGGTAGTGTTGATTGATCACCTGGAAAAGGGTGAGTGACTTGTTGCTAGGGGTTGTCAGGGGGCATCATGGAGGCATCCAGAGAGTAGATGTGGGTCTAAGTCAGACTAGTTCTGAACTATTCTTACCAATCGGGATACTGGGCCTCAAGGCACGTACTGGAGACAGTGCTATCAAGAGGCATTCCTGGTCAGGAGCAAACTAACAAACTTCAGATGAGTCTGTGAGTTTGTGATGAGGTCAGCTCTCAGAGTTCACTCCCCAATCTAATCTGAGAAGGGAGAAATTCCTTCCTTCTGAGGCATCTGAGAAGGCTTCCTGGAGGAGGTATCTTTCTTTGTTTACCTTCTGTTATTAGTATAACAGATGACTTTAGCAATGCACGATCTAAAATATAACCCAAGGACTAAACAAGGATTGATCATCTGTAATAAGTCAGCTAGGTGTCATAGAGGGTGGAGAGCTGGGCTCACAGTTAGGAAGATCTGAGGTCAAATCTTGCCTCAGACAATGGCTGCATAACCCTGGGTAAGTCATTTAACTTCCTTCAGCCACAGATTCCTCATCTGTAAGATGGGGATGATGATAGTAGTGTGTATGGTTGTGAGGATCCAATGAGATATGTGTAAAATGTTTCCTAAGCCTCAGAGCGCTCTACAGACAACATTATTAGAGTCATTTCTTGTTGCTGTTGTATCTTCTTCTCCTGTCCAGTGGATTACTCTGGATGCCTATGGGCTCCCATAGCCCATAGAGTGGCTGCCATCTTCCTCCCCCACAGCCTCTCTTGGGCAAGTTTGGCTTTTGTCATTAGGACAGGGACAATTAGGAATGTCCCAAAGAAGGCATTGCTGTTTTCCACTTTTTGAGAACCAATTTCTCTCCATCATGTCCTGGAGAAACAGTGGGATGGGCAGTGACTTCTGAGTCTGCTCTAATTCAGACTCACGATCCAGGATTGACCAATACATGATTCTGTGGCCCCAGTGATTTCTGAATCAGGGGATCTCGAGCCCTCCCTAAAGCCAGAGCTGTTCTTCCTGACAGCACGCCTCCACAAGTGTTCCACTGCCTCCACAGGGCTTGCATTCATTGCCCCTCATTGGGAGTTATTAAGCCAAGGCTGCTTTCCAGGCAGGTGGGGGGGGCGGGGTTGGACGGGATGGTCCCTCGACCCTCTGAGCTTCTGTAATAGATGAGATAGCTGATTACAAGAATCTCCACATCAGAAGGAACCCCAGAGACTGGTCTTGATCAGGACAGCCTCAGAGGATGGCTCCAGCTATTAGCTTCTGTGAGACATTTGCTGGTGAAAAATGGACCACCCTGTGCTTAGGAGGTGAAATGCTGCCCTTCCCCTCCTGAAGTGATTTCCGTGTAACCACAGGCCCCGGTCTAATTACATAAGGCTTTCCTTGTTCACCACAGACTCGCTTTCCACATCCCTTCTCCAGATTCCACTGTGGGTGGATTTTTTGTCCCATCCCATCATTGTTCTGATCCGATCCGGGTCTAGGAGACAGGCCAGAGATCTGGGTCAGGGTCACCAAGACTGACTGTTGCATTCCCTGATAGTAAATGCCTTCGAAGGCCATGCTGTTTGCCTTGTGAGCTTACCTCCAAATTCCTGACCCTTCACCCTGAGATCACAGCTGGCTGGCCTTTGTGCTGGCTGACTTGTAGCTAAAACCTCTCCTCCAGTGTACCATATGAAAGCTATTAGCAGAGAGGGAAAGATTCCTCCCCCCACTCCTGCCTGGAGACTGAAGGGAACAGTGCAAAGTGAGGTACCCTCCCTGCTCTGATCCTGGGCAGCCGACAAGCATGGACAGAGTGAGTGCCCAGCTTTGTGCCAGGCTCTGTGCTGGGCACTAGGCATACAAAGACAAGTGAGAGTCAGGCCCTGTCCTCTTAGAGCTTACATTCTACCGAGGAAGGATACACAAGCTATAAGCACACAAGTATACATGTAACTGCATGAGGAGGAAGCGAGCATCTAGTGATTACAATCAACAAACATTTATTAGATACCCCCTGTATGCTGGGCACGGTGCGAGGTACTGGGATTACAAAGAAAAAACAATGACGTTCCTGCCCTCCTGGGGCTTCCATTCCACTGGGGAAGACAACGTGCAAACAGCTACATACATTCAAGTTAAATACCAAAGAGACAGAAGATTGTCTGGAGGGCTCAGGCAGCCACCAAGGAGCTGGTACCCAGGGTGAACCTAGAGATTCCAAGAAGCAGACCTGAGGAGGGGCGCATTGTCAACGTGGAGGCAGCCTTGGCAAAGGCACGAAGAAGGGGATTTATATAAGCACAATGTGAAGCATGGTCAGAGAGGGTTTTAGATGCCGAGCTGAGAAGTTGGTATTTTATTTTAAGTAATAGGGAACCATTGAAGATTCTTCTGCAGGGAAGCAACATAGCAGCCATGCTTTAAGAGGATTATCGTGGCAGTTGTGTGGAGGATGAAGGATGGGGAGAGACTGATGATGAGTGAGGGTTAGGGGGCATAAGAGGAAGCTGGGGAAAGGGGATGAGGTTGAACTAGATGGGGGGAAAGTGCCCAGGATGATAGCCGAGGAGGCTGATCTAAGTTAGGGGACAGCCAGTGGACCTCGGGCTGATTTTGCTTTGTGGTGGTCAGAAGCCTTCGGAGCCTTAGAGGTTTGATGTCTTCCTATTTTTCACTTGGTTCCAGCCTGTATTTGGTCACCATGATAGGCTGGGAATCACAGCAGCTAAGATTTAGGCATCTTTATAAGATTTTCTCATTGCCCTTTTGGCTTCAGAAATGCCACTTGGCAGGTGGGCTCAGAAAATGAGCCCCCACTAGGAGAACCAGGACAGACTAAAAGAGTCTGCTCTGCAGCAAGGGATGATGAGAAAGGAAGGATTAAATCAAATCTCTGCACTTTTGCATTTTCAATATATCTTTTTCCATCAATGATAAGTACGCTTGGGGAAGAAACTGAAAAGACTGAACACATTCATAGCGAGGATCCTATTTGTAGCTGTGTTCTGAAAGATCAGCATTGTTAGCTGAAGCTAGACCGAAGTTAGAAGGGTTCCTTTTATACTAAAGTGTCAGGCCCCCTTGTCTGTGCTACAAATACAGAATTTAAGTATGTGGATGGTAATTCAAACACATGCTTTAATGATAGGCAACAATGATTAGCAAAAGGCGTAAGAGCTTGGTTCAAACAGAGAAACAATCAGAGATGGAAACTGGAGTGTCCACAGGACTCTTTGGCTCATTCCTGTTACTATAATATGCTCTGCAAATTTTAAAGGGGTGAATGAATGCCATTTCCAGTTTTTCTGGTATTATTGCTGATTGCTATTCCCTCCTGATTATTCAGGGATTAGTTTTTAAGTCTGTCTGGTTCTGTGCCACCTTCTCCACTATGATTTGGCCATTTCCATCTCCACTGGAAGAAGGAGAAGGCGAAATAAAGAGTTAAAATTCAGGCCAGACCATCTTTTAGAAACTTCCAGTGAAAGATTTTAAGAAGGGGGTGGATGATGCGGTTTATCTGTGAATTCCAATCAACCATGCCCTCCATTCTTGCCAAGAATAATTGTGTACTGGCTCAGGATAGGTTACAGGCACATGGACTTTCTTGGAGTCCAAAGCATTGTAGAAAGGTGGTTAGCACAGCACATGGCCCCTGCTGACTGCCTCTGATATTCTCTCTATGGCTTTTAACCATAGGCTCCCCCTAAGCTTGGCTGGTTGGTTCCTCAACTGCCCAAGGAATGGTGAATATTTGTAACCCCATCTTCTCCTAAGGTCTTCATGTGTTGTTTTTACCTTTTCTTTTTCAGGTTGGTCAAGAGAAAGGAAACTGCTCTTTTCAAAAGAATCCAACCCCATGCATTATCCCTCAAGAGCAAGAAAACATTTTTCACACAATATTTGCATTTTTCACAAAATCTGGACGAAAAGTACTGGTAAGGCTGTGGGGCTCACTTGTGGGAGTGGGGATTCCTTCCATGACCCTCCTGGGGAAAGAATTTCAAAAAGCAAAGACCCATCTTCTAGATGAGAATGTAGGAATGTGTATGCCTGGGTATTATTCCTAAATCAACCTGTGTAGTGATTGAATCACAAGGATTTAAGGATTATGGATAAATCGTGTTTGTCAGTAGGAACCTTAAATTGAAGCACTCTGTTTAGATTCAGGAAATCTCATGACTCCAGGGAGCCAATAATCCTTTTAACACACCAGACAGAAACAAGGAATGCTTTTTACAACTTAGTTCCAATCTTAATCAAAATTGGACAGAAATATTGGTGACTGACTAGAAAAGAATCCTAAAAGCCACTTTTTTTCCTGATATTTCTTCTTCCTACGGAAAATTGCTCACTCCTTCTTAAAAAAGTAAACTTTCCTTGATTTTTATTGATCTTTAAAAAAATTTTTTTACATTGGCCAAATTTCCCGTTATACTTACTTGTTCCCCGATGCAATTCAAACTCCAAAGCCGTGCATATTCCCTACTTTTATCCATTCTATAACAGAAGTTAAAATGTCTCCATTCCCAGCCCCATTAGGCAAAAAGGCCTTTGTTTATATAGTACAAATGATCAGTCTATAGTTTCACATTGCCCTCCAAAATCTTAAAACTGTTTGATGCTGAATAATGTCAGTATAATTGAGAATTACCTGGATGGGGCATCAGAAGAGAGACGGATTGAAAATGTGTTCTTGGCCCCAGTCATGAATCCCACTTAAATCATGTCTTTCTTCTCATTCCCAGAATTCATGTTGTTTCTCTACAGAAGTTATGCCTTGGAATCCAAAGTTTTTGCCAGCTCTTCACTTTGTTTCCTTGGGCAAAAACCATGTCACTTCTTAACCGTGTCACTTTTGTAGGTTAGAAAGTGGGCTTTATGGATTTCAACTGTGTCTGACAAGGAGTTATGATGATAAAAGAGGTAGATGGACTCGGATACAAAACTAACACTCAGAAAGAAATTATACATGAAATGTATGAAATGCTGAGATTGAAGAGCCAGTGAGCCTGTTCCTGCCAGTTGCCTAAGCTCTTTCCTGACAGTGAGGTGCATTGAAGAGAACACTGGCCAAGAGAGTCTTGCCTCTACCCCCGACTGACTCTGTGATCTTAGGAGATTCATGTAACCTCTTTGGCCTCAGTGTTTTCATCTGTGCAGCAAGAATTTGACTGACACGAGTGTTTCTTAAGTTGTGTTTTACTGAGTTTGAGGTAGTCTCCACATCAATCCAAAGGGTGATGGGAAGTCACAGGTTGTGTTGATACATCAGTCAAGATGTGCTGCCCCCAAACTGAACACTGCAGTTCATATGCAGTATGTATAGGGCAGATGACAGGAAGTCTACCCCGTCCCCATTCTGAACCTGACAGTTCTCAAAATCCATCTTGAAATGGTGATATCTCTTTTAGCTGCATGTTTGTAGTCTATAAATGTCTGGATACCATGGATGGTGGATACCACAAGGCAATAACCTGAGGGTCAGGAAGGCCTGAGACCAAGGTTTGCCTCTGACACAGACTCACTGTGACCCTGAACGATTGTCCAAGGCTTTATGTTGTAACACAAGTGGTAATCTGCTTTGCTGGAAGTTGCTGCTTGACACAGGAGTTCTGAACATTGATGAATCACAGGACAGATCGAAAAACAAAACAGAAAATTAGCCCGAGGCATTTTGTTTTATATTTTCTGCATTTTGTTTTTCTCCCCAGGCTGTACTTGCACACTTGATTTTTTTTTTAACCCCAAAATGGGACTTGACATTTCTCCAGGTTAAATTTCATCTCATCACATTCCATCCATTGTTCCAGCCCATTGTGATTTTTTGGGATTCTGATTCAAAAGTATTAATAACCAAGACTGTGATAATAGAGCCCATATCCAAGAACCCCATGTGAATCCAACAGGACAGTGTAAGGACAGGTCTAGCCCTGAGCCTTTTGAGCCAAACAAGACCTGCCTTAGAGTGCACTCTCCTGATGGAGATCCTCAGAGTGGAGGAGGGATGATGGAAGTCCCCATCTCTGTAGTGTTTAAGGAGATAAAACCATTGCTTTCAAGGCAAAACAGGTGTTGTTAATCTCATCTTTCAGGGGAGGAAACAGGCTGAGAAAGATTAAGTACTTCGTCCTGGTTCGCTTAGCTAGTCAAAGGTAGAACTTGAATCCAGTTCTTCCTGCCTCTGAGGCCATGATCTCCCTTGCCTGGCTCCACCTGAGCCCATGACAATTAATGCAGATGTCCTCCTGTCTTCCTGCTCCCAGGTGACGGTTTTCTCTCTTCCTGCCAGGACTGTAACAGAGCTGGCACCCCGTGCCTAAGCATCCAGTGCAACCTGAGCACTCTGGCCAAAGAGGAAAGCCGTAGCATTGACCTTTACATGCTCCTGAACACGGAGATACTGAAGAAGGTGAGGAATGCAGCCCCGAATCCACAACATTCACTCAACTACTGTCCTGTTAGGCTTGGGGTCCAGATCCATCTGTCCATTGACAAGCATGTGTTAAAGGACAGACACTGTCCTAAGTGCTAGGAAAACAAAACAAAACAAAAAATTAAACAGTTCTGGTCCAGCCTTAGCCATCACTCTTCTGAGTAGCTGTGGTCTTCGCAAGGCCAACAGGGAAATCAGTGATAGGCTTAGATTCACTGGTGGCAATGCCGTCATGGCTCTTTGGCCCTATATTTCCAGGCTTAATGCTAATCCTCTTCCCCACTGTGTGGTGGCCATTTTGGTCCACTGGCTGTTCCCTATAAGCAGTATTTCATTTTCTATTCTACATTGTCCTCTTTGCCTGGAATACCCACTCTCCTCACTCCCTTAGATACCCTGGCTTCCTCCAGGGCTCACCTCAAGCATCATGTGTTGTGTGATCCCTCTCAGATTATGAAGGCACTACATCTTGCAATTATTTTCTATTCACTTACCTGTGTCTGTATCTTTGCCTCACTAGAATAAACCCCTGGAGCTCAGGAACAGCTGTGACTTTTTTTCTTTGTATTGTCAGCACTTAAACAGTGCTGGTACATAGAGACTTTTTATTTTTTGAACTTAAAGTCACTTAAAAATATTTTCAGTTTTCTTTTATCTTTCATCTATAATTTCTGTCCCTATGACTTCCCTCTCCCCTCACTGAGAAAGCAAATAAAACAACCCATCGCAAATATGCATAATTAAGCCAAATGCATTTTTTTCATTGGCTATATCCAAAAAGAATATACTTCAGTCTGCCCCCTGAGTTCATTACTTCTCTGTCTGGAGGTGGGTAGCAGATTCTACATTAGATGAATTTAGAATTGTGGTTGGTCATTGTATTGATCAGAGTTCCTAACTCATTCAAAGTTATTTTTCTTTACAATGTTATTGTTACTGTATAAATTATTCTTCTGGTTCTGTTTACTTCATGCTACATCAGTTCATAAAAGTCTGCTTAGGTTTTTCTGAAACCACCCCCTCCTTCATTTCTTATGGCACAATAGTAATCCATTGCAGTCATGTGCCATAACTTGTTCAGCATTGATGGGCATTTCCTCTTTTTTCATTCCTCTGCCATCAAAAAAAGGTGATTGTCATAAATATCTTTGTATGAATGGGTCCTTCTTTCTTTAATCTCTTTGGGATACAAGCTTAGAAGCAGTACTGCTGAATCAAAAGGCATGTACAGTTTAATAGCTTTGGGGGCATCATTCCAAATTGCTTTCCATTATGAACTAGTTCATAGTTCACTAGTTCACTAGTTCCACTATAGACTAGTTCACAACTCCACTAAGAGTGAATTAAAGTATTTTTTTCCCACAGCCCCTCCAGCATGTTTCATTTTCTTTTTTGTCAATGTGATAGGTATGAGGAAGTACCTCACAATTATCTTAATTCACATTTCTCTAATTTTTAGAGATTTTTTAATGACTATGGATAGTTTGAATTTCTTTCTCTGAAAACTGCCTATTCATATAAGTTGCCTATTTTTCAGTTGGGGAATGGATCTTATTCTTTTGATTTTTGAATCAGATCCCTATATATCTTTTTAAATTTTATTTTCCCTCTATATATTAGAAATGATATTTTTAAGAGAAATGCCACAAAATTTTCTCCTAATTTCTTTCTTCTCCTCTAATTTTAGTTGCATTTGTTTTGTTTTTGCAAAAATACTAAAATTTTATGTAATCAAAATTGTTCATTTTTTCTCCTGTAAACTTTTCTACCTTTTTGTTTGACCATAAACTCTTCCCTTATCCTTAGATCTTCTGTGTTTCTCTAATTTGTATGTGTCAGTCCTCTTTATGTCTAAATCATGTGCCTATTTGGAATTTGTCTTGGTATATTGTGTGAATGTTGGTCTATACCTAGTTTTTGCCAAAGTGCTTTTCAGTTTTCCCAACAGTTTTTGTTACGTGGTGAGCTCTTGCCCCATAGCTAAGGTCTCTGAGTTTATTAAACTCTAGGCTACTATGCCCATTAACTTGCAGTAACTAACCTGTTTTACTAATCAACCTCTTTATTTCTTACATTGTAGAGAATTAATTTATTGATGATAGTTTTTTAGTATAGTTTCAGATCTGGCACTCTCCTGCCCCATTCCTTCCCTCTTTTTTCATTATTTTCCTTGATAGCCTTAACTTTTGTTCTTTCAGATGAATTTTGTTATTATTTTCTTTTTCTAGCTCTCTAAAGTAATCCTTTGGTAGTTTGATTATTCTGGCACTAATAAGTAAATTAATTTAGGTAGTATTGCCATTTTTACTCTATTGGCTCAGTATTTTATTCTGTCTATAGTTATTTTAAATGGAATGTCTTCTATTACATCTGGCTAGATTTTATTGGTAATACACAGAATGCAGCTGATTTATGTGGGTTTGTTTTATAGTCTACAACCTGGCTGTGGTAGTCAAATGTTTCAGTTGGTCTTTTACTTGACTCTCTAGAATTGTCTAAGTAAACCATCATATTAGCTGCAAAAAGAGATTATTTTCTTTCTCTTTGCCTAAATTTAATCCTTCAGTTTCTGAGAAAACACAACCAAGTTATAATTTTTCATAAAGCAGTTAATGTACCAGTGGTTACATTTATATGACCAGCTGCAGGAACATTTCCTGTGTAATCCACTGCCTCCATTTTGTTGCAGGAAGAAACTGGTTTGGGTAAATATTATGGTGGCAAATTTAATGGCCATACATTGGAAGCATTTGGTACTTTGGGCGTGGAAAATTAGGGTGGGTAGAAAATGATCAGAGTGAGGGGTAGACAGTGGAAGGGATGGTTCAAGTTAGAAATGGAGATGGTGCTTCAGATGCCTGTCTTGGGATGGGACCTTCCTCCTGCCTGACCCCGACTAGTCTGCTGTATCTGTAGTCCTCTCCTGCCTGCCTGCTGCTGCTGGGAGAAATAAGGCAACTCTTGACTGGGCTGGACTCAACCCTGGAGACCTTGAATTGTCTGGTGCATCTTGGGCTGGGAGCCAGGGCATTGCACTGTTAATCACCAAGAGGAAAGTCTAGCCTTAGATAAAGTGAGACTCTATCTCCATTTAAGAACAGGCCAGGGATGGTGATTAGAGGAGAGATTCATAAATTGAAAGCTGTAAGAAACTTCAGAAGCCACCTAGGCCAACCCCCTTATTGGACAGGTGAGGAAAATGAGGCCCTGAGGGGTTTGATGATTAAAGGGGCAAAGTCAAGGTCTGAACCCAAGGTGTCTGCTCTAAACCCGGCACTGCCTCCAGATGCCTTCTGGACAGCCCAGGGATCTACAAGGACAAACTTGTCCTCCCAGAGTCATAGATAGGAATTATGGCACCTGGAGCAGATTCACTTGAGGATAGGGCATTTACCAAGGACAGTCTGTCTCATTGGGTGGAGACACACTGGGCAACCCTGGATATGGGCAGAGATGGGGAACAAGGAGGGAGCTTATATGGGAGGGTGGAAGAGCAGTGGGGACTTTGGAGCAGCAGGTGGGGCCTGTTATGACTTGTTCTATTTAGAGCTGGAAAGGATCATGTAATCCAATTGTCTCTTTTCACAGATGAATGAATTGAGACCTAGAAAGATTAAGTGATATGCCAAAGTTCACATGGGTAGCAAGGCTGCCAATGGATAATCCCCTGGGTGCATTCTCATTCTCTCTCTCTCTCTCTCTCTCTCTCTCTCTCTCTCACACACACACACACACACACACACACACACACACACACACACACACACACACACACATACACACACACACCCTCAGGCCACCCAGTTTTCCCAACAGCCAGTAGGCCCCAGGTTTTCTTTGGGCCCATGCCTGCAATCACTTTGGCTAGAATCAGAAGGTTCAAAGACAGGATTTAGTCTACTAAGTTCTCTTTGGTGTGGGCTCATTCCTGTTTCATTTTCTTTTGATGTTGAGGTAAATAATGGAGACTTTCTGGTCTTGTGCCTTAGCCTTAGTGATCGAGATTCTACATTGGGTGTCCAGCTGAGGCTGTCACTGGTGCCATGATGTGCCTTGGCATTGTCCTGGATGCTCTGAATTTTCTGTGTGTTCTCTTGCTGTAGTTGATGAGACAGAGAATCCATATTGTATTTGCAGGTGTGCCCTTTTTAAGGTGAGGTGTGGGGACCCCATGGGGCCCTGAGTGGCTGTGTGTAGAATAGAGATTAAGCCTGGAGCTGGTGAAAGGGGAGCAGGGGTAGAGAACTGGTGTCTGGATCAACAGGCACTTGGGTTGGACTAAGGTCCTCTCAGGAAGAGATTTCCCTTCCAGGGTTCAGTTCAAGCACCACCTTTTCCATCCATCCCCATCTTATTACCTTGCATTTGTTTTCATAGAATTAGAAGTAGAAGGGATCCTTAGAAGTCTAAGGCAGTTATTTTACAGATGAGGGAACCAAGGCCCAGAGCAGCTGAGTGATTGGCCCATGGACACACAGGTAGTAAGTGTCTGAGAGGATTTGAACCAGGTTTTCCTGCCTCCAAGTCCAGTGCTCTGCTCACTCAGTAAGTGTGTGCTGTCTCTCTCCCTCTGTACCCATAGGGACAGGCACTGGACCTGTCGTCTCACTGATACAGGAGTGGAGGTCAACACCTTCTCTATGTCTTATAGTCAGTTGCCTGAATTAGAGTTCTTTGAGGTTAAGTGACTTACCCAGGGTCACACAGCAAGCATATCTGAGATAGGACTTGAATGTAGATCAGTTTTTAGTTTTAAAATTTTTTTCTAATTAAGAAGCATTTGTCTCTCTGTCCTGCCCAATTTCCCCTCAGATTGAAAAAGGAAAAAACAAAAAGAGAATCCGGGTCTTCCCAACTCTGAGGGCGACTTGACTCACTTTGTCAGGCTCCCTGTCCATACATACGCAGATAGGTCTGCATGTAGTATGTATACATGTATGTGTGTGTACTTACATACATGTGTATGCACAGATACATGTATCTACGATTATATTTGGCTACAGACGAGCACTTCTGTATTAGAGTAAACATATGAGTGTGCATCTTGGTGATGCACATGTTTCTCCCCTCAGAGGATGTAATCACCTCTGTGGCCTTTTGCCCTGTTCTGCTTCTGGCTTTCTATCCCAAGTGCTATGCCCAGTGCTTGGCTCAGTGATCCTGGGGTGACTGATTAAGTCTCATAGGCGTCATATGGGAGAGAATGTCTGAGCTTGGTGCCCGGGAAGGTGGCCCTGGGCAGCTGGAGGCTTCAGGTATGAGCCAGGTGTCAGGCAGGACTTGAGCTCTTAGCACCTGAGAGAGCCCAGAGACCAGGGAATGGGTTCTTCGTGAGGTTGTGCCTTTTACATATCAGATAAGTCAGTATCCTCCTCCTTGGCAATACAAAGGGTTAGAAGAAGGATTGGGGCTTGACTTCCCACTGTGCTAATCTAGTACCCATAGTACCTTAACTTCTCTGGGCTTCTGCTTCCTCATCTGGAAGACGGGTAGGTCTAGGATCCTATGGACAGACCTCAGGTGTGGATTTCTGAGCAACCTCTAGGTCTCTTGGGTAAGAAGGGGTGTGTGTGTGTGTGTGTGTGTGTGTGTGTGTGTGTGTGTGTGTACGTGAATCTTGTGAACTTTTTCTCTATCTCTCCTACTCATCTCCTTCTCTACTCATAAGACCAGGTCCTCCTCACTTCTCACCCACATTATTCCCGCTTGGACTCCCAACTTCCAGACTCTCCATTCTCCAATCCGTTCTCTTCACAACTTCCAAAATTACCCTGCTGAAGCACTGGTCTGGCTTGTAGAATTTAGGCTCCATTTGGGCACAAACTGTCTCCCTTCTGAATTTTTATTTCTTAGACCTCACACTGTGACTGACAGTAGGCACTCAACAAACATTTCTTCATCAACTGACATTCTCCTGCTCAGAAAACTCCATTGGCTCCCTGTCACCTCCAGGAAAATGTTCTAAGTTACTTTCTGACTCACTTGTTTTCACTTATTTCACATTACTCCTTTTGGTATATTCTAAACCCAACCAAGATGGTCCACTCGAGTGTCCTGAAGAAGGCACTCTCTCTCCCTCTCTGTGCCTTCTCACAAATCCAGGTGCCAGGACCCTTGTTTTAGGGATTCCCAAATTTCTGATTTCCACACCAACTGTGCCCTGACTCTCCTTCAACGCGCATTAACTCACATACTTTGTTGTCTTGCACAAAATCAGGTCAACTCATTGCTCAAACTCCATTTTGCACATTGTCACAAACCATCTCCACCCTGGGCATCAAAGGAATGATTGCTCAGGGGAATAATTAACAATTTCAGGCAGCTGTGCCAATGCAGAATCTTCCTTGTCCAGCTGTCTGCCTCCCCCTCTGGGATCATCAACCTTTTCAGTTATGTAGCTGCCGGTATCCAGCTATCTGGTGAATCAGGATGGAAGGTGATTTGGGGCTTTGATTGATGAAATTCTATTTGCTCAGCATCTACTATTAGTTAGGAGAGGGTTTTTTTTAAGTTTAAAACTTCATCTTGAGGAGAAGGAAAAGATGGGGTATGTCTTATGGGGAGAAACCAGTCAGGGGTACTGGTCAGAAGCTTGTCTAGTCTTCAGGCCAACACATGAGGCATTTTATTTCATTCAGGATTTTATGTTCATTTATAAAATCCTGAATGAAATGAAATATCAGAGAGATTCTCCTTAAAAACCTCAGCAGGCAGTTGGCCTGTCATCTCCTCTGTGGCTCCTCCTTATCACATTGGCATTTTTGTTGTGCAGTTGTGTCCGACCACAGCATGCCAGGCTCCTCTGCTTCTACTGTCTCCCAGTCTGTCCAAGATCGTGTTCATTGTTTCTATGACACTGTCTGTGTATCTCAACCTCTGCTGTCCTTTTGCCAGTCTTTCTTTTGGCATTCAGTCTTTCCCAACACCAGGGTCTTTTCCAGAGAGTCCCATCTTCTCATATGTGACCAGAGTATTTAAGCTTTAGTTTCAGTATTTGACCTTACAGTGAATAGCCTGAATTAATTCCTTTAAGTATTGACTGTTTTGATATCCTTGCTGTTCAAGGGACTCTCAGAAGTCATCTCTAGTATCACAATTAAAGCATGAGTTCTACAGCACCCAGCCTTCCTTATAGTCCAAACTTTCACAGCCATTGCTACTGGAAAAACCATAGCTTTGACTACGTGGACCTTTGTCAGCAGGGTGATGTCTCTGCTTTTCAGTCTGCTGTCCAGGTTTGCCTTGGCTTTCCTTCCAAGGAGCAAGTGTCTTTTCATTTCATGACTACAGTCTCCATCTATGGTGATCTTTGGGCCTAAGAATAGAAAGTCTGACAAAGCCTCCATTTCTTCTCCCTCTATTTGTCAGGAAGTGATGGGTCCAGTTGCCAAGATCTTAATTTTGTTTTGTTGTTAAGTTTAGTGTTTTGTAAATTCCATATGAGTCAGCCAAGAGCTCATATAGTCAGATTCTGCATCAATAGCAGTACTATATTCAGAACAAGGGAGGGGAGGAAAGTGATGGTTCTAGTGAACTCTGGTGTGGTGAGGCCCCATCTACAGTGCTGCATATAGCTCTGGGTATGTGATATCCTAAGGAGGATTTCAGTAAGCTTGAGAATATCTGGAAGAGGGTGACCCCAAAGGTGGGTATACAAAGAGCCATTCCATAAAGGGAAGAGCTGGGTGAAGAGAAGACTTATGAGGGACACAAGATCCATCTTCAAGTATGTGAAGAACCGCCATTTGGTAGCGAGATTAGCTGTGTTCTAGGTCCCAGAGGGAAGAACTGTGGTAGGAGAAAGGAAAGGAAGCTTCCCGGGTGCAGGAAGGTTCCAGCACTTAGATGTGCAGCCTGGTGGAAGGGCTGCCTCTGCATCTGGCATGTTCCTGATTATTGAAAATCCTCAAGGCCAGATGAAGAGAGCAGAGCTGCCCAGAGAGGAGTGGGGAACACTGGACAGGCGGTTCTTTAAGTGGCCTTCATTTCTGATTATGTCCATCCCCCACTTGGCTACGGCATGAGCTATTGCTGTGAAACCAAGAATAGAAAAGAAAGAAAGAAAAGCAGGTCAGGAGAACCCAACCGGCGTGTCAGTGGTATCACAGTATGTGGGACATTCCCCGTCCTAGGCCCACACCGTGGTCCGCAAAGAAGGGAGGGCAGTTTCTTGTCTCTTCCCGGCGTCTATGTTTGGGTATCGTGATTATGTGTTCATTTCTCTGTTTTTCCATTTACAGCCTCTCTTGTATTTGTCCCCTTTTCCTCCTCGGCCCCTGCCCTGGGGCAGGCCCTCATCACTTCAGGCCCAGGTGGGCATGCCTGCCTCAAGCTTCTCCCACCTCAGTCCATCCTCCACTCAGGTGTCAAATCGACCTTTCTAAGGTACAAGACTGGCCATGTGACCCTACTATTCAGTAAGCTCCCTGGTGCCTCCGGGAGCAAATACAAAGTTCCTCTGTCATTCAAAGCCCTTCATAACGCGGCCCCTCCCTGCCTTTCCCATCTTCTTGCACCTTATTCCCTCCATATGTGGTATGCTCCTGCAGGGCCAGCCTCCTCGACGTTCCCTACACAATGCACTTCATCTCCCAGTCCTGGGCATTTCCACTGACTGTCCCTCATGCTTGGAATTCCCTCCCTTTCATCTCCACCTCCTGGCTTCCTTCAAGTCTCAGCTAAAAATCATACCTCCTATAAATCACTTTTCCCCTTGTCCCCCAGTGCTCCCCTTAGGCTTCCCTCTGCTGATGATCTCCAGTTTATCCTGTCTATATCTTGCTTGTACAGGGTTGTCTGCATGTGTCCCCCCTCCCCCGCCCATGTCATTAGACTGTGAGCTCACTGAGACCAGGCCCTGGGCTTTTGTTTTTTGTTCTTGCCTTTCTTTGTCTCTCAAGGATTTAGCACAATGCCTAGAACTTAGTAGGAGCTTAATAAATGCTTGTTGACTGACAGGATTATAGTATTACAGATGTATTGTTTTCCTGGGGATACTTACCTTATGGTTCATATTTGTCTTCTTTCCTCTCATTCCTGCACAGGAGGCAGTAGATGATCTCTGAAGGCCCTTTTTGCTCTGTGATAATATGCATAGCTATAATTTGGGGGAAAAGATGCCTTAAATGTCTCTGTGGAATTTTTTTTTCCTTACAGGATAGTTCATCAGTCATCCAATTTGTGACCCGAGCCAAAGTGGAAGTGGATGCTACTCTCAGGGTGGTGGAAATAGCCAATGGGAACCCAGAAGAGATCACGGTGAGTCAAGAAGCCCCTCCCCCTCTTGGAATATGTCAGGAGGTGGAGAGTAGTTCTGATGAGGGGCTAGGTCAAGATGTAGCTTATTTAAGAAATGCTCGGCTGCCATTGGTCCCCAGCCTGGGGCCATTTTGAAATAACTCTGTGGCCACCTCTTTTCTCAAGGACATCATCTCAAAGCCGTGTTCATGCTGGAGGGAGCCAAGTGCCCTCGCCAGGATTTAGATTTCCACTGTGAGGCCCAGAAATATGTTTATTCAACTTAGTCTGTTCTCTGAAACCAGGGCTCTGCTCCCAAACCGCATCACTCGTGGATTTTAGAACTCACTGTTTTAATAACTTGGGAAGGTCACGTCCAAGTAGCCAAGCTCTGGATACTTCTCTGACAGTCCCTCCCCCTTTCTTTAGCAATAGTGGCTGGCATGAGACCTGGAAGAAGCCCTGTCGTGTGTGGGTGTGAGAGAGTCTGAAAGGGAAGTCTGGTCTGGGGGTCTCAGTGCTGATCAGTTCTCAGAGAAGGTCAAGGTCAGCCTTAGTCTGGTATCCACAGACTGAGAACATTGGCAAAATTGGAAATCCCTTAAGTAGATCATGGCTGGAAGAAACGTTGGAAGATGATTAGTCTAACCCCTTCATCTTACAGATGAGGAAATTGCCTCCAACAGAATAAATTACTTATACAGGGCCCCACCAGGATTGAGTGTCAGGGTCAGGATGTAGACAACAAAGCCGTTCCCTGATGGTGACTGCTTTGGACACACTCAGTCCAAGTGGAGCTATCTCTTCTATAGAAGGGATTTTCTAGCTTGCACACATGGAAGTCCTATAAGCTTGCCCGACTTCCCCTCATATGGTTGTAAGGAAAATCTTCTAAACCTGAAAGCAGTGCATAGATGCTGTACTATAGCTGTTATTATTAGATTTCAGACAATTTGAATGAATGGGCCAAGGGTCCATTTTCTTGAATGTTAACTGCATGGTATGGTGGGGAAAATGCCAAACTTAGAATCCTTGAACCTTAAATAGCATCCATTTCTGCCACTTTCTACCTGTGTGACTTGGATCTGCCCTCACTCAGCCTCAGCTTCCTCATCAGTCAAGTGCAAGGCTGGACCAGAAGGCCTCTGAGGTTCCTTCCAGACCCTGATTTGTGCTCTTGACAAGATACTTCCTCTCTGTAGTCCTCGGTTCCCCGCTCTGTAAAATGAGGGTCTTGGACTTGGTTGACTGCGGGGTTCCTTCTGGCTTTAGCTCTATGGTGCAGCCATGCCAAGTGATGGAGGAATCTCAGAGAATCTGCTAGAATGAGTCTTCTTTCAGTGGTTAGGAGGAGGAGCAGGGTAGCTGCCTGTTGGTGGGGTTTCATAATGGAACTAGCACGCCTCCTTTTTGTTGTCAGTCTCTTTCTTTATTCCTCTTCCTCCTTCCTCTTCCTGTTTTTATTTCTTCTTAATCTTCCTCATTTTCCTCATCCTCCTTCCTCTTCCTCTTCTTCTCCAAACACCCTGTATTCCTTTTTATCACGGTAGAAGATTGGGCTCAGGGCTTCATTATCCTTGTTACTTTCTTAACTCCCAGTGGCAGGTCTTCTGTTCCCCCAACAATGATTCAGGAGTCTGAGGATCCTGGGAGGTCAGAGAAAGCTTAAGCGATCCCCTCACCCCCTTCATACATCTGTCATTTGTGTCTGGAGGCCAAGCTGAGGATCTTGAATCCTGATTTCCTGGCTGGGAGAAGAAATATGGTCCCTGGGTGGAGGTGGAAGGTGAGGGGTGGGGGGTAGAGACGTGCTCTTCTGCCTCAGACAAGCTCTGTCTGATTACCATGAAGGCCGAATTTCCAGAGAAACATAAATTGTGGGGGAGATCTCATACAGGAGGCTGCTGCCACAGTGTTTAAATAAGGTCAGCTTTTCAAGACGTCAGATCGGGCTTTATTTGGGATGGTCCTTGGCAGGATGCACTTTTAGCTCGTGGCAGAGTCTGTGTGGGAAGGAAAGGGCAAGAGTTACAAATGAACAGTTTAAAAAGAATCATGGACATTCGGACTGGTGGCCACTTTTGAAATGGAAAACAACCCCCCAAACTGATTGTGTTTAACTTTTTATAGACCGCATTTTTGGGTAAGCTTTTGAAAAGCTTCCTCTTGAAAGACTGTACAGTAAGTAACTCAACAAACATTTCTCCTGTGTTTACCCTGGGTCAGAGGGGATGGAGTGGATTGGCAGAGTGGACAGAGGAGCCATCATCAGAGCCAGGATGACCCAGGTTCAGGTCCTGGGTTGGCCACATATTGACCATGTGACTGTGGACAAGTCACTTAACCTCTTATTACTCTAGAGCAATGAGGTCTTTACCTGGGCTCTTGCAAACTTAAAAAAAAAGTACAAATATTTGATAACTGTATTTTATTATACTTGTTTTCCTTTGTAATTCTGTTGTATTTTCTACATTTAAAAACATTAGTCTGAGGAGGGATCCATAGATTCTTCCAGAGTGTCAAGGGGGTCCAAGACCTTCCCCCCAAAGTGAGGAACTGCTGCTCCAGAGGAACTCTGTAAAAATGGAAGTGGCAGAGAAAGTGCCAACTTGTACTGGGAGAGGGACTTTCCTCACCTGGGAGTTCCTTATATAAATGAAGTCACAGGACCCTTCCTTATCCCTGTCCTCTCTTTGGCAGGCACTGTGCTAAGTTCTAGAGAGCAAAATAGGAAGAGTCTCTGCCCTCAGGGAGCTCCCAGTCTAGTGATAGAGAAAGTCTGTGCATAACTAGGCTCATACAAGACTCATCCAGAAAAGAACCGCAGATTTAGAAGCCGGAATGGAAATCAGGGATCATTTATTGCACTCCCTCCTCTTCACGTAGAGGAGAGAAGTGGGGCCCAGAGAGGTCCAGCATTTGTCCAAGGGCATACAAGAAGTAGGCAAAAAGCCTGAGATTCGAACCAGACCCTTTGCCTCCTAGTCCAGAGCTCTGTCCCCTGAACCCTTTTACTGAGTTCTACGGATCTGGGCTCGAATGTGAGCTCTGCAACCCCCAACAAGGCCCTGGGCCTCAGTCCAGCTGGAGAGGTGGATTAGATAAGTACAACTTTTGTGTGGATTTGAGAAACTCACAGTTGGGGATAGTGGTCGAGGGCGATACATCAGCATTCCAACCCACCCCATGAACCCACACCGACTTGCTCAGATCTGGAAGGGTCCTTTGAGGTCATTGAAGTCTAACCCCTCATTTACAGATGAGGAACTGAGGACTAGGGGGGAAGTGACTTGCCCAAGGTCACTGAGACAGGAAGTAGCAAAGCCAGAATTCAGACCCAAGTGCTCTTACTCTCTGTCCAGGGCCCCAGGCCACCACTTGAAATTTTGCATTGGCAGGAGTCAGAAAACTCCACCTGAAATCTGGACTCAATTGGTGAGCTTGCTGGGGCTGGTGGATGAACCAGATCTAACCAAGTGCTTGTACCTGCTGGAGCTATCCAGCAGGAGAGCAGCCCAACTCAAGAATATCGGCTCCTTGAGACCAGGGACTAGGTGTCTTTTCTTTCCTGCTCCCTATGCCCTGTACACATCATCCCATCTTCTTTCTCTTATGCCTTTGCTCAGGGGGTCCCTGTATTTGGAACTCAAACCAAACAGGTGAAGTAAAAGCCTTGTAGACCATTTATCATTTGACAGAAGGCTGCCATCCTTCAGGACAATGCATAGGGCCCATCTGCTCACCAAGGCATTTGTCTGATGGCTGGGTATGGGGAAGGGTGATTCTTAGCAAGAAATATATTAGATCATGGACAGAAGCCTGGACTTGTTGTTCAGAAATTATGTGTCTGCCATGAGCCCAGGCCCCAACATCTGGCAAGTGAGTGGCCTAAAAATGGAGAGAGGTTCAGGATGCCAATCTCATGGGTGAGTGCTGCAGTCCTAGGGTTTAAGATCATATATTCAGAGCTGGAAGGGACCTCATACACCATTTGACAGACAAAGAAACTGAGGTACAGGTGGGGGGAAGTGACACACCCCAGATATACCCAAGATAGTCCAGGGCAGAACCAGGATTCACTGCTCCATCTTGTCTCCCTCCTGGAGTCAGAGCCTGTGACTCCTCAGGGAAACAAGAGTCATCAGACTTGTCTATTTGCACATTTACTGAAGGACAGATGAGGGAGCAGTTCTAAATTGGCAGCAGAGTCCACATGATCAGAAAGGCTCCTGATTGATCTTTTAGTTCCCTGGGACAGAGAGAAGCAGAAAGGGGACCAGTAGGAAGCATCTGGTCATGTATATCCTTTAGCAAGGGGCCATAGCATGTTCACTGGAAGGGGATCAAGTGCTTGCCCAGTTTCATAGGAAATGCTCCAGGCCAACCCCCCCCCCCCCCAAGAGAGCTAAGGCCAAGCTAGTCATTTGCCATGGGCTGGGTTGAGGTGGTGAGGCTGGTGAAGAGCCCTGGTCCAGCCATTCTTCTCTCTTCTCCATTTCTTTCTCTCCAATTCCAGATCCTCCCAATGTCCTCAGTCTGCTACCAACATATACTCTTGATTGGTCTTTTCTATCATAGGGAGCAAAGGACCAACCAGGAACTCTGGTCACATGTCCTTTAGCAAGAGACCAGAGCCCATGTCTCACTGGAAGGGCCTTGAGTGCATGCCCAGTTCCATGGATTGTACTTCATTCCAGTCCCCCACTGAATCCACACAGACACAAACACATACACACACACACACACACACACACCAAGAAAACAAAAATTAGAACTTAGTCCCTATTGGAAAGCCACTATTGTGCAGGCAGATAGGATGGTGTGGAAGGCATGAGTCCCAGAGTGGGGGGCACAGAGCAGTAGCTAGAGGGCCAGCCTTGGTACTAGAAGGAGCTGACCTTTATTGGTGATGTAGCATTGGTAACATGACCTCTTCGTGCTCTGGGAAGGTGCCTGTCTGCATCAGTAAATGAAATTTCCTGCTGTGGGAGTTCTACAAACCAATGAACTCCCAGGCCCAGCTCCTTCCTGGCTGCCCACTTGACCCCAGAGGGAAGAACAAAGAGGAATGGGTAGAAGTTTCAGAAAAATACCTTGACTTGATATCAGGAAACATTTCCTAGTAGTTGGAGCTCTCTGTGATGCTTGCTACTTGTGTGACCGTAGACATATTACTTAGCAGCATTTAACCTCAGTTTCCTCATCTGTAAAACAACGGACTAGACAGTCTCATTATTTGCATCTAGCTGGTAGCAGAGAGACACATCTGAACCCATTTGGAAACAAAAAGTCACCTGAAGGAGGAGGCAGCTTCCAGAACTGTGACCCCTCATTCCAGCTAGAAATGAAGGCTGTAGACTCCACAGAGGACTAGGTCTTGGGAGCCCGGCTGAGTTTACCACCCAGAAGAGATGTTATAACCAGAGAGAAGTGCCACTGATTACGTACCCAGTTAGTGAAAACTATTAAATACCTACTTACCTTTTGTGGAAAATAAAATAGAACAGAATCTCCTGGATTTCTGGGACATGATCAGTGGTAAGGGAAGGGGAATGTTTGAACTACCATTGCATTATAAAGTCGGTTTGTAACTCTAGTCTTCTGGAATGTGGCCTTGATTTGCTGTTTTCTCCTCTCCTCTGTTTCCATATGTCTGTTCTGGTTTGTTTTTTTTTTCTCCTGCCTGATATGTTTTCTGGAGAGTCATATTCAGAGAACAGCGTAAAATGTGGTCTGGCTCTGAGTATTTCTTGTCTCTTGCATACACTGCCCTCCCTTCCTATCCATCTGCTCCCCTCTACCCTCTCTGTCTCCCCCTTTACACATGGCCACCTTCCTTTAGACAGGATACAGCTAGAAATACAACTCATCACAAACCACAGTTATTCAGATGTAATCAGAACCCGGTGGAAAAAAATGTCATTTCCCTGTCCCTTGTGTTCTCTCGTTTGTCTCACATGCAGTCTCCCTCCTCTCTCTTGGGGAGCTCTGTTGGTGATGTTCTCTGCTGAGGGGCAGGCCATTCTGATCTAGCCTGTGCTCTGCTTCAGGGCTGGTCATTTGGTCCATTGCAGGGTTGTAGCAGGGGGTTTTGTCATTAGAGATTCTGTTTGTGATCCCCAGCTTTTGTCTACCTGGTGTCAAGGTCAGAGCACAGGACACGGAAGGAGCCTTTGGGATTTCCAGAGGTGAAGCTGCAGTTTTGCAATGAGTTTGCAGAGACCATTTGGTGCCTCAGAATAAATAAATATCTCCAGCTGGCCGGGCCTGAAGGTTGGCTCTGGGTCACTCCCAGCTCTTCTCGGTCATGGGTCTGTAAGGGCTTAGGTTAGGAGGTACATTTGTAAGAGTCATTGTTACTGTCTTCTGAAAGCTAAAGTTGGTGGATAAGACCGCATTGCAAGAGACTCCAGCCTCTGATGCCTGTGGTTTCCTTTCTGCAGACTGAATTAATCAATGGAAATGGGACTGGAAGCAGGAATGACTGGCTCAGAACTACAGAGTCCTAACACTAGAGGCCTGGGAGGGACCTTCAGGGTCATCTGGGCCAACCTCCCCCCTTCTCTCTCCTCTCCTTTCTTCATGTTGCTTTCTTAAAAGAACTGTTAATGTTTTTACTGATCTCTTTTGGTTTTCCATAAGCCTCACTTCCAGATATCTTTCTCCTTCCTTCCCTGCCCTATGGAATATTCCTCTCTTGAAATGAAGAAAGAGGGAAAGAAAGCAGTTCAGTAAACTCAACCTATGCATCAATCATGCCTGACAATTTATGCCCTAGGGCTCTTTCCAATTTCCCCCACTGCCTCTCTCACCTGTAAGCATTTGGACCTGTCTATATACATTCTTCCCAGAAGATTTCTTGCTGCTGTTCCTTCTTCTCTCTGTTTTCCCGAGACGAAACTTCTCAGAATTGCTGGGATGTTTTCATCATCACTAATGGAATGGAATTATTTAACGGATGGATTTATTGTGTCCCCCACATGAAGGAGATGGTCATGCCAAGCTCACAAAGTTCATTACAGCCAGTAGGATGAAGAGTATCACTGAAATCGGTCAACATGTAATCATTAAGTTACATGCCAGGCACTATCCTAAGCTCTGGGAATACTGAGAAATGAAAATCTCTTCCCTCAAAGAGCTTCCATACATATAACAGTGTATACAAGACACATACAAGAAAAATAAAAGGTAACCTTAGAGGGAAATGAACTAGCAACAGATGTGTGTGTGTGTGTGGTGTGTGTGTGTGTGTGTGTGTGTGTGTGTGTGTGTGTGTGTGTGTGTGTGTGACCACGAATGGTATCCTTGAGAAGGCAGCACTTGGGCAGAGTCTTGAAGGAAGCCAAGGATTCTAAGTGGCAGAGTTGGGGAGGAAGTTCACTCCAGGCATGAGGGAGGAAGAACTTTCAGGTGTGGCTGTGGGGCGTAGGTGGAGGGGAGAGGTTAAGCATTCATTCTGGCAAAATGAGCAAATGAACATGCTTCTGATGAAAGTGTGTAGACTAAGAGCAGGAGAAGAAACGCTCATCTCTTTTGTGTCTGATAGTAGGTCAGCTCTCCAGCACGCCCTTGCCAAAGTCATGCTCTTAAGCCTAGATCAGAAGTTTCAGAAATGGAAGAACCTGGGAGTCATCTTTTCCGACCTCCTGACTTTTCAGAGGAGGACAGAGGGCTAGGAGGAGTTAGGTGACCTGGCTCACTGAAATCTCTTCCAACTAGGATGTTCTGGGGTTTTGTAAGTTAGTTCAGTTCCACTTGAGGACTGGAGTAAATACTGGGTGATCTACCTCCTAAGGTTAGTGCCCCATGATTCTTGGAAGTCTGAATCCAATTTTCTGTTTCCAATTACCTTTTCCATTTCAAAAGGCCTTTGCTAATTCAAAGGTCTTGCAGTGAACAAAGAGGGAGGTGTGATTTCTGCCTACTGGCATAAAGTTAGAGAATGAAATCAGAGGAAATGTGCCTTGAGCTGAGGTAAACTAGATCACAACATGAAGGTCATCTGGATCCAAGGCCCAGCTCCATTTCAATGACCACCTCTTCTGATGGGTACCCAGGCAAGAGACCAGGGAGACCATACCAGACGGCTGGATGATGGATTTCCTTCACAGTGATGTGTAGTTTTTAAAAAATCCAATGAGCTCATGACCTGTTTTGGTCTTCACTATTGTCTCATAATTCATCCCATACTCCTGAGACATACTTCAGAATGTAGGATTAGACAGAGCCCACGGTCTTCTCGGAGCTAGGCCATGTGGCGCTGGTCTTCCGTTAAAACCAGGACCCTCTGCTGGGGCTGGTGATCTAGACCTAATAGAAAACAGCTGCGTTGAGGTGAGAGGCTCTGGAAATCTCTCCCCATCTCCCAAGACATTCCTTCCTCAGGAATCCCTGTTGTCTGCCCATCAAGATAATTGCCTGTCAGTCTTCCTAATGCTGACGCAGAACAGCTGTCCAGGATTGAGTAATGAAAAGCTTCTGGAGATAAGCTGGGTTGAGAACTTGTCAAGCTACTTCTTTGGAGAAAGAGGTTCAGGATTCGGTTGGTCCCATCCCCTACCCCCAGCCTTCTCTTCCTCCTCTTGGAGGTATGGCTGCCCTTGAGCAGCCAGTGGAAAGGCGAACCAGACAGGAGTCCAAATGGAGAGGAGACTCAGAGGGAGGCACAGTATAACAGGGCCCCAGCCCGGGTTTATTATTGCAAAACAAGCAGGTGCATGCTAAGAATGGCTTCCTGACAGGGCAAGTGGAAGAGCATGGCACGGGTGTCTTAGGCGACTCTGGTGGTACCTGAGCTCTGAGGGAAGGGACTCTCTGGGCCGCTGTCATGGCTGTAGGGCAGGGACAGCCCAGCTCCCTCTGAAGTCTGGGAAGGAGGCCATCTGTCCCCAATGAGATTCCTTTGGGACCTGAAGAGAGATCAAAGCCTTTTCTTTGGAGGTGAGAAGTTTACCTTGCTTCCTGCACTGTGGTGCCATGGAAAGAGTATGGAGCCAAAGGATGGGGATTCACATCCTGGCTTTGCCACTTGTGCCCTCATGACACTTCAGATAAGCTCTCTGAATTGTGAATAGTGTTTTTTTTAAAGGTTCACTAAGATGGCATCTAGTGGGTGTAACGGGTAAAGTGCTGAGCTTGGAGTTTTCCTTGGACACTTGGCTCTGGGACCCTGGACAGGCCTATTAGCTTCTCTGAACCTCCTTTTCCTCATCTGTAAAAAGAGGAGGCTGGACTGCAAGGTCTCGGCCGTTCCACATGGATGGCCCCACTCTCATTTTCCTAACAACATCTAAGCATTGTAGAGCAATCTCTTGACTTTTTGGAGACCAGTCGGACTTTTACAGCAATAATAATCTGCCGGATTCATTGTCGTGTTCCAGTGTTCAGAAATAAAGAAAACCTTTATTTTTGTATTTTTGCATGTATATGTTTTTGTAGCTTGCATACATGCCTGCCAATGAATTAGCCCAGGTTTTGTTTTTTATTAAAAATATTTTCAAATGGAATTCTTATCTTTGCATCCTCAATGTTTGGCACATAGTAGACACCGAATAAATGAGGGCTTGATTTCAAATAGCAATTTCCTCAGGATTCCTAGAAAGGTTCAATTTTAAATGAACTTTCCTTTTCCCCTCCCCTTCTCCTTCCTGCCATTTTCTTCCCTCTTCCTTCCTTCTATCTCCTTCCTTCCAAGGAGAAAAAGAAAACAAAGCCCTTATAACAAATATTCTTAATCCAGCAAAACAAATTGCCACATTCCGATGTCCAGAAATATACATCTCATTCTGCACCTCGAATACATCACCTTTCTACCAGGAAATAGGTAGCATACTTCATCAGTGGTCCTTTGGATTTGTTCACTACATTTGGTCACTACATAATCAGTGTTCTTAAGTCTATCAAAGAAGTTTGTCTTTATGATGTTATTTTTATTGAATACATTCTTCACTTAGTCCTATTTACTGGGCATCAGTTCAGACAAATCTTTCCAGGTTTCTCTGGAACCATTCTTTTTTTCATTTCTTATGGAACAGCGTTGCATTATATTTATATGCCATAACTAGTTCAGCCATTCCCGTCCCTCCAATTCCAATCCTTTGTTATAACATAAAGAGCTGCTAACTTGTTTTTATATGTATGGCTTCTTTTCTTCTTTATTTGATTTCTTTGGGTTATAGATCTAGAAGAGGTGTTGCTGGGTCAAAGGGTGGTAGCGTCTTTTGGAATGAAACTCCCTTTTTTCTTAGTCTTACAAAGGAATCTTAGTACTCTGAGGAGACCAAAGGCAGGAAGGAGGGCCCTCCATAGACCAAAATATTCATAGTAGCTCCTTACAAATGTAATCTTACTTTTGTTAATACCTTGTTTTTCATCATGTTTATCCCTCCCCATCCTCTCCCCAGAAAGCCATTCCTTTTAACAAAGAATAAAAAAATAATTCGGTGCCTTAGTTTCCTCATCTGTAAAATGAGGTAGTTGGACTGTCAGCTCAGGTCCCTTCCAGCTTCCACTTATGGTCTGTGATTACATGTGAAGAGATGTTTCTGACTCTCTGTGCAGTTCTTTGTTTCCTCCTGAGAGTCGAATGTTAGAGTAGATCTGTCTTGGGAACACACTCTGTCTCCCCCAGCATCCCTGGGGTCACTGCTTAGGGAATGAATGGGGAGCTTATGAAAGCCTGCGCAGCTCATGTGACAGCCAGTGAGGGGTGGTGAATCATCCATTCATTCAACAGATATTTATTGAGCATCTTCTATGGCCCTTCGTGAGGTCCTTTGGGTCAAAGATTCATCAGTTTAGAGCTGGAAGGGAAGGCTGAGAACATCCTCTTCCATTTTGTGGATGAGAAGACCAAGGCCCAGAGAGGTTTTGGCCTTATGAGTAATAACCCCAGGATTTCTACTTAGGTCCTTGGATCCCAAATACAATGTTGTTTTTTCCCTTCTACTTTTCAGGGAAGACAAAGATAAGTTGAGGAAAAAAGCTAAACAACAGTGTGATTGAGGATTAAAGAGGAATATATAGGCAGATAAGCAGTGCCATGGATAGAACACTGGGCCTGGAGTCAGGAAGACCTGAGTTCAAAAGAAGCCTTGCTGTGTGACCCTGGGCAAATCACTTAACCTTTGTTTGCCTCAACTATAAAATGGGGACATTAATTAGTGCCTTCCTTAAAGGATTGTAGTGAGGATCAATGAGATAATATTCGTAATGCCTAGCACAGTGCCTGACACAGGAGTTGGTGCTATATAAATACTTAAGTATTAAATAAACTACACTCAAATGCTGATATAGTAAATGCAAATACATTTATATGTTATAAATATTTATTATTTAAATGTATTTGTTATTTAAATAGTCTAAGTAATAACAAAATATTCATTTATATATTCTCTGCTGTTATGAATAGACATAAATTTACACATTTGTTTTTTTACATCTAATAAATATATTGAATGATATAAATACATCTGGCATTTACATAGAGCTTTAAGGTTTATAAAAATACTTCACATGTGCATTATCTCATTTGATCCCTGCAAATAACCTTGTGAGATAAGTGCATTTAGAACCCTTCCTTTATAGATGAGGACACTGAGACTCGGGGGTTAACTAACTGATTCAACCAGGGCCATCCACTGAGATTGGGTTCCATGAACACAGGTCTTCTGTTTCCAACCCCAGCATCTGTCTGCTATACCAAGCTGCTTCTCAAAAGGTATTGTCAACCAACCCCTCAGTGTTTGTTAAACACTGTTCTTAGCACTGAGGCTACAAAGACAAAGCAGGAAGCCATCACTGATCACTAGCCTTGGCTTGGTAAGCCTTCCTCAATTTAGCCAGCCTCATCCCTTGGCAAGTGGTCTACAGGCCATTACTGAGCCTGTGCAAGAAGTTTTTTGAACTTGGTAAACCTGCTAGAGTTTGTCCTCCACAGGCTTAGCCCAGGATCACTCCCCACCCTCAGGTTAGTGTGGAACTTGAATGCTGATTGTGTTTTGTTTGTTTGTTTGTTTTTGTTTGTTTGTTTTTTTGCTTTTTGGAGGGCAGTTGGGGTTAAGTGACTTGCCCAAAGTCACATGGCTAGTAATTGTGTCAAGTGTCTGAGGGTGGATTTGAACTCAAGTCCTCCTGACCCCAGAGCCGGTACCCTATTCACTGTGCCACCTAACCGCCCCTTGAATGCTGATTGTTAATTAGTAGCTTCATTACAGATATTCTTTGTATAGCTGGGGCAGTAAGGATGTACTGGCAATAATTCCTTTAGGTCTCCAGCATTCCCTAGACCCAGTAACATTGGAATTCCATTGGCATTGCCATTAAACCAGCAGAGTTCTCCAAAGCAAAGTCGACCCTGCCATTCAGAACAGGGCCACTGCAGGGAGTGTGGGAGCCAAGGAAGGATCTGGGAAGGGGAAAACAAAACCATCCAGGGCCAAGCAGTAGAGTCTGCTCTGGAAAAACTTGTCTTGTGTCCATATGATCTCTGATCTGCACCTGATGGGCATTAAAGGCACAGCTTATCTGATGGCACTTTCCCCATGTTGCCTTAGTCTACATTTTTTCCTTAACCAGACCAATTTAATCCAACAAGTTTTTTAGGCACCTACTATGTCCTACTAAGAGGTGGCCCAGTGGATAGGGACTTGTCCTCTAAGCCAGGACTGGGTTCAAGTCCTGCCTTTGAAGCAGGCTGCATGATCCTGGGCTGGTCACTTCATCTTTCAGTGCTCTAGGCACTAAGTGCTGAGAAGGTACTCACATACATGGATGGAGGGAATGTCTAACTTCTCTACCCATGGAATCACAGTACTGGGCTCTATCCCTCCCACATATCCTCCTATGCACAAGAGATTGCTAGATATGGGGGTGGGGGGAGAAAGACACAATGATAAAAGGAAGACAAAAGCCCCAAATAGATGTTTTTAAAAGGAGCTAAAGAGCATGTGCTCCCTGGTCCTGATGAGTGCTCCCCTCGTCTTGTTGATTTCTTTGTATCTACTTTGTGTTTTCTTGTTGGCATACAGGTTGTATCAAGGTGGTAGAATGTAAGATCCTTATGGACAGGGACCGTTTCATGTTTGTCACACCCTCTTTAGCATTGGGTGGAGAGCCTGGCACATTGTCCATGCTCAGTGATATTTTGTTCGGTAGAGTTGAGTCTGAGTCAAGAATATATATTTTTTAATCTCCTGAAGCTAGACTGAGGGGGTTTTTATACTGTGATTTTGGTTTATGCCTCTGATTTTCTTGAGATAAGGAGGAAACTCCCTCTACCAATGTAAGACAGCACCTGCTGTGCAAGTTCTAATCATAGAGAATTGTCCAGGCGCAATTGAGAGGCTAATAAAGATGATGGTAACAATAACTAACATTTACATAGCACTCTAAGGTTTGCAAAGCAATTTACAGAGGTTATCTCACTTTCTCCCCATTGTACAGATAGGGAAACTGAGGTCGTGAGAAGTAATTATTATTAAGTAATTAAGAGTTAGTGTATGTCAGAAGGAGACTGAACCCCGGGCTTTCTGGCTCAAAGGCCGGCATTCTATCAACGGTGCCCAGCAGCTTCTCATGTTCAATCATTGATATTCAGTCATGCTCAGTTGCTATCGTTATACACTAACAAATCTTTCTGAATTCTTGTTCTGATTTTAGAGAACTCTTCAAGTTCCTGGATGTTATTTTCATGAAGCTGCTCCTTGTCATTCTGCCCCAAATGTCAAACATATGGCTAGACTCCAGCACACCATGTGCCAGGAAGAAAACTCCTGCATCTGATTGTGAAGTTGTTCTCTGTCCTTGCCTCGTAGGTGGTCTTCGAAGCGCTGCACAACTTGGAGCCTCGTGGTTACGTTGTGGGCTGGATCATTGCCATCAGCTTGTTGGTGGGCGTCCTCATCTTTTTGTTACTGGCCGTGCTCTTGTGGAAGGTAAGACATTCAGAGAGGCATTGCAGCTAGAGGCCGTTGTGATCAGAGAGGCTCTCGGTGCATCAATATACCCATTAGGTTCTGAGCACCCTTGGCAACTCAAAGACAGCAAATATCTAAGGAAGCTTACTGCTGGAAGATGCCCTGGTGTGGTAGGGTGTGATAGATCAGACATTAGCAAAATGGCCTCCTGGTCCATTATTAGGAGGCCCTGAATACTGGCAAGTGGAGTAAAGATGATTGCACAGCAAGATCCTTCCAGAGAAATAGCAGCAGGCTGATACGTCTCCTTCTTTGTCATCCCCAGGATCTAGCCTCCACCCTTTATCTGAGATGGTAGGAACTTAATGGCAAAAGGGAAATTGGACAATTGAGTCATTTTATTTTTTCATGGAACAGAAGAAAACAGGCAGCCATAAGATTCTTTATAGCTTTTACCTACACAGTTTGAGGTTTCTCCCCACTGAGGTTAGATGATGTGATGGAAATAGTCTGCTGAAGAAATAACCAAAAGCTGACTCAGCGTGATCTTTCTGGGGATATGTACAGAGAGACCCTATTTTGGGGTCTTAAAATAAGGAAATATGATCCAGTAAAGCAAACTTAGTACTGCCAAATTCACTGAAGAAAGAAAGACGTTCCATAGATACCAACATGTCCATCCATAGCAGAACTTTGGAATATTGTATATTATTTTTATTGATAGCTTTTAAATCTCATGCATTTTCAAAGATATCCCTTTCCCTTCCCTGCCAAGGGATCCATACCTTGTAACAAATGTTTAAAAATGAGAGAACAAGAATCAGTACAGCAAAACTAAACAATGTAGTACTTGCCTGTCAATCTCTATGATGTTCCACAGCTGTAGTCCTTCACCTCTGCATGAAGGAAGGAAGGTACATGTCCTTCTTCAGGGGCAAGTTGGGTCGTTATAATTATGCAACACTCAGTTTTATTTTCCTTGTTCTTCCAGAATTCTGAGAGAGAGTTCATGTAAGTCTTTCCATGTTTCACTGAATTCTAATATTCATTATTGTATACTGCCCAGTAATTTTCTATTACATTCATATGCTACCTTCTTTTTTGGCCATTCACCAATTGGTGAACACCTGTTTTGGGTCCATTTCCTTATTCCAATAAAAAATGCTGCTATAAATATAGAAGAGTATGAATATAATGGTATATTATCGGCAAAATCACGAATATGAGGAATTCAGAGAAACATCAGAGGACTTGTCAGAGCTGATGCAGAGTGAAGCTAAGAGAGGAGAACAGTATAACCAATGGCAAAATGAATGGAAATAACTAAAAGGCAACTGAGGTCAGCTTAATTAGAATGACTGGTCTTGTCCTTAGAAAGGAAATGTTGAAATCACATTCCGTCTTCTTGTGGGAGAGATGGAGCATGACGGTCAGCATATTATCTATCTGTCTATATCAATGTCAGATGACATTGTTTTGTCCATTGTTTTTATTTGATATAGGGTAGCGTTCATTTGGGGTGGCATATTCAGAAATGAATGAGATATAACGATTATTGAACAATCAATAAAACATTTTAAAACCCAAAGGGGTTCTAGAACTTTTGAGCTCAAAAGGCCCTTCAAGGTCACATAGTCTAAAAGCTTCACTTCACTGATGAAGTAATTAAGATGAGGGAGATGAAGTGATTTACCCAAAGTCATGCTAAGTGACAAATCTGGGAGCAGAAAAGTCTCAGTTCCTGGTTCATTAATCTTTCTACTTCATTGTGGTTGCCTGGTTCTGTTTGTTTTTGTTTTTTAATGATAACATTTCTTTTGGACACATTGAACAGAAACTCAAAGGGCACCTCCCACACAGCAGGTCACGTAAAACCACCGAAAAGGATGATTGTCCCTTCCCATTTTGGTGGTTTCCCAATTATGAACAGAGAGGAAGACAATGTGCTTTCACTTTAACAGCTTGGTACCAGCCCCGTTTCTTATGTTCCATCTGAATGTAGTTGCCTTTGAGATTGTTTCTTCACATGGGGTATGGACACTGTGTGCTTTGCATCTCTGATTCCCCTCTTGTTACTATGTCTCTTCAGCTAGGACTTTTCCTGCTTTTTCTGCCTCTCCATACTTGGCACTCTTTACCTGGCAGTAATATCTCTTCATAGGCATATGCCACAGTCTGTTCAGCCATTTCACACTCATTGGACAATTTTATTTGTAACTGTCTGTTACAAATAATGCTTACAAGAATATTTTTGAACATGATGCCTTTGCCTACACGCATTAACCTTCTTTGGGGTATGAAATTCAGGAGTGGAATGGCCAAATAAAAGGATATAAACAATACAGTATTATTTCTAGACTGATAAATCCTTCTGGTTGTTAATGCTCTTCCCCACCTCCATGGAATTGCTTTGTATATCTTTTGTATTTACTTATCTGTGTAAATAATTAACTGAAAGACGCAGAGACTATAAGATCCCACTGTGCTGATGGTTTGATTATGAAAAAGCATGTGATTTGATTAAACAAAATGTGGCCTTCAGGGCTACCAAGATTGTTCAGGATTCCTTGGAAGATGTGACAACAGAAATAACCATGTTCAGTGACCCTCTGATGATAAACAGCACACAAGGCAGAAAACTGGGAGATATCTGTTCACCAAAAGTATTTATCACTGTGATGGAGGAGTCCCAATACAGATTCCAGCTTTTTCATGTGACATGGACTTATTTACATTTATTCAATTTCTTTCCTTGCTAAATTTGCATTTCAAAGGCCTTGCTCTAATTTTTTGGAAAAGAATGAATGAAAGCCTGTCATGTTGAAGACTTGTTTTTCTCATATAGGGATATGCTCATCTTTTTAGGATATGTTACATTATCATATTCTGGCTTTTTCTTTCAGTAAGGCATCCTGCCTGATTTCTTATTATGTGAAATTCCTCATTCTGGCTGCTTGCTCTTTGATGCTTTACTTCTAGATCTTGGTGACTACATTTCTTACAGAATAAAAGTTGGAATTTCTTTCCTAGAGTCCTATGAATTCTATCAAGCCATACATCCTTTTTCCAGTATTTCTAGGCAATTTTCTATGTTGTTGTTGTTGTTTTTTTTTTTTTTAGTACGGTTTTCAGGTTCTTTGTTTTATGGTATTTTTTCCCCCAGGAATCCAATAATTTCTCTGATCATCTCTGCAAACTCTACCAATTACTTTGGATTGCAGAGGTCTTGAGTGTCCTTTAATTTTACTGTCTTTTGATTTTATTCTGAAGCTTGTGGTTTCAGCTCTGCAGTTTTGTTTTCCATCCCGGGAGTTCCCTTTTCCCTAGTGTCTACCATTTTGTTAAATTTCTCTGCTATCTGTTCTAAGCTATTGATTTTCCTTTTTGTCTTTTCTAATTCTAGCACACATGCTTGTTGATTGATTCTTTAAGAGTTCTAATTTCCCTCTAATCTCCTTCAGTTCTTTTGAACTTCTAAGAAGCTCTGGGCTTTCTGAGGTTGCTCCAGTCTCATTTCCAGGGTATTTGGTTATTGCAGTATTATTCTTTTCTCCTGGAGAGTGTTTTAGCTTCTTTTTTATTCCATAGTACAGCTTCATTGTACTGGAATGTTTTATTTGCTTACTCATTTCTTTCATCTCTGTACTGGTTTTTCTGTGGTTTTCCTTATAATGATTCCTTTCCTTTTCCCTATTTTTGGTTCTTGCTCTTCCATTTTATTTGGCACACTTCTTCTTGCTTCGAGGTGATGAAAGGGAGCTGGGGTGAAGCATAACTACTCAGCCATCTTGTCAGAACTCCCCAACTATGGCTACTGTGCGCAAATCTTATTCATGGTACATTTTGCCTTCTTGAGATCTAAACTGTTCCAAAGCACGTAGGACAGATGTTGAATGTAAGTTTCTAGTTGAAGGTTTCTTAATAACTGATACCTTATTTCAGTCTAGCTCTTTGGTATAAATGAATGAATGAACAAATAAAAGAAGCATTTATGGAGTGTTTACTATTTGCCAGCCCCCCTCAAGTCTTTGGGGTTTGGTTTGTGCATGAGCTATTAGCTATATTCTCTCAGGTGAGGTTTGTGGGGAGGCTAGGACCTAGGGCCTCAAGGAGAGCAAACATGAGAGCAAGGCTGACCATTTTCTGGTAGCTGGATTCACAAAATGCTGAGCAGGAAGTCTGTTGTCTATTAGAACAGAAATCCAGCTTTTTGCTTGAGGTCTGAGAAGCAGGACGATTGTTGAGTAACATAAGTTTTGTTCCTTGCTTCTTTATGTGAGCTCTTGAAATTAGGGAATGTGAAATTCTCTTCATGGTTTTGTTTATGGAACCAGACAAATCTAGAGAAAGCTCAGGAAAGGGCGATCCTTAGGACATGCTTCTGCTTCTGGCCTGTGGTTGCTCATTCTAGCTGACTCCTTATTGTGCTCCCCTTCAGGAGTCCCTGGCCTGCCTATACACGAGTGTCTTCCTAAGTGAGGCATACTTAACTGCCATCTGTTTATCTTTAGTAAGCATGGTTCTTGCAAACGATTGTCAGGGAACAGTTAATACAGGTGGTCATCCCACCATATGTCTAAGAGATTTAGTGCCATCAAAATGTAACATCAGATTCTTGGAGTTGCCCTTAATCCAGACCTGAACATGTAAACCCCAACCAAATCTGGTTATAAAAAATAGTATCAGGAATCCCTGAGAACTGCCTTGGTCTTTGGTAGTCTTTTAAGAGGAATGAATGTAAAGTTTTCTCTTGGGTTCATCAAGTTGGGTAAGAAGATGATTTTTGGACCCCGGGTTAGAATATAGGCAGGCTGATCTCAAGTCCAGGGCTAGAATATGCTTTGTGAGAGAGGTTGAAAATATCTTTGCCTAGAGCCTCCCTTTTTTGTTGAAGAGTGAATAAAACTGAACAGCCCAAAGTCTGGGCCAAATACCACAGGGAGGAAGAAAGCTGTCCGGCAGTAGCAAGGGTTTGGAATTCACAGAGGAATGTCTAAGAAATGAGACATCAATAGCCCCCTTGACCTCAGATCTCAATGCACACATGCTCTAAGCTGATATAAGAAGCTGTATTGTATTATGAGGATATCATAAATATCAGTGGATACCAATGACTGGTACAAGAGTATGAAAGGGTAAACCCATGTCTTACACCATCATACCTGGCACATAATAGGTGCTTAATAAATGTCTGTTGATTGTTTCAAAAGGGGGAAGGGAGAAACACTAGTAAATGCCTAATATGTGCTGAGGGCTTTACCAATATTATCTCATTTGTTTCTCACAACCCACCTGTGAGATAGGTGCTATTATTATCCCCACTTTACAGTTGAGGAAACAGAGGCAGGCAACATTATGTGACTTGTCATGGGTCACTAGTTATAAATGTCTGAGGCTGGATTTGAACTCAAGTCTTCCTGACTCCAGGCCCAGTGCTCTCTCTATGAGATACTTATGAGAGTAGATCCACAAATCAAATGGCTGCTGGATGGGGAGAACATTTTGGGAGAAGGATCAAAAGGGGAGGAAATAATAGGATTGTCCGGTAGCACTCCAGAAGACCTGGAGAAAAGGATCTGCTGAATGAGGTGTTGGGCAAAGAGATTGGTTTTCTGGGCCAGAGACTTGACACGGCCATGGCGGAGGCCTCCTCTCCAGACATGGAGGTATGTCCCACTCTCCACCAGAAACTCTTCAGTTTCTCGCATACCTGTCTTAATGATAATTTCCTATCTTGGCCCTGATTCTAAACAGTGAGAAGGACCTGACTGCTAAGGCAAACATGAGTGCAACCTTGGAAAGAAGCCAGTCTATCATCTTAGAGCTTGTGAGGGCAAGGGAGAGCAAGGCTAGGGATAGTCTGACTTAACATCTTAGTTTTCTGGACAGTGGACTTTAAAGGGTTCAGAGATGATAGGTTAAATACTGTGTCTTACAACTATAGGATCCTAGGTTTGGAGCTAGAAAGAACTTCAAAAGTCATTGAGACCAGAGGTTAGTGACTGGCCCAGGGTCATACAACTAGCAAGAACTTGAGGTGTAATTGAAGCTCAGATTTTCCTTGCTCCAAGTTAAACAACCCTTTCACTGTGCAATTTAGCTATCAGGTGCTTCTAAGCAGATAGAAACTACTCGATGGGGTGGTTTAAACTATTGATTCCCCCAAGTCCTAAAACAGACCCCCTTTTTATTTTTTTTGCTTTTTGGAGGGCTATTGGGGTTAAGTAACTTGCCCAAGGTCACATGGCTACGTTTTTGTTCATGTGTGTTAAGTGTCTGAGGCCGGATCCGAACTCGGGTCCTTCTGACTCCAGGGCCAGCGCTCTACTCACTGTGCCACCTAGCCGCCCCAAGACCCCCCTTTTAAATTATTCAATGCTTAAGGATGGCTGGCCATGGGATATCTTCACCCCTGAAGAATGACAGGTGAGGGTCACTGAAAGCCATGGGGAGGTGGATGTTGGCTATGAGCAACAGTCAGCTTGTGACCAACCAAGAACAGGGTAAGAAACATGGGATGCCATGGGAAAGAAGGTAAGCTGACCCAATGATGAGAATAAGGGGAAACTGGTATTCCTTGGGTATCAGCACAGTGAGGGGGGAACTAAAGGAAGGTCCCCTGGGAATATATGGAGAAGAGGCCCATAGAGTGGGCAGGCAGATTAATTGTGATTTGTAAACTTAGAGAAAGTACCCTAATCAGAGATAACTGATCCCCAAAGCACTGAAGTGCAAAGCTAATCACTCAATGGATGGGAGTTAGCCAGGACATAGGGATCTATCATTAGAAAGTCCTGAAGACTGAACCGAATGGACTTTTGAAGGGCAAGCACAAGATATATTGGGCTCAAGTATTACTCCCAAGCCTTGTGGGCAGCATGGATTAAGAGTAAATTCTCAGTGAGTGATGTCAATTGTATGAAGCCCCTGCTTGCCTCCTTCCTTGTGTCTGGTTTTTATGTGAATGGTCACGCACGTAGAATGATAGATAACCCTGCAACAGATTGCTTACTTTGGAAAACTATTCCCTAATTGGCTTTGGGGGAAAAGTCTTTTGTAGGCTCTGCCAAGACTTTCTGGAACTGGGTGGCTTCCTGCCCTTCTTGGACCCCGCCTTTGCTACCAGTGCAGTGTTTGTGGGTTGCCATACATCTTGCCCAGTAAACTGTCTGTCCACATGAATTTCAGGCTGCTCAGTTGCTCCCTACATCAGAGGGGCCCCAGATCCAAGCATCCTCAGTGATAGAAACTGGGAGTGAACCAGACATTTCTTCAGACAGTGAAATGGAGCCTAATAAACTGGCCAGAAACCAAGATGTTCCCAGCTCCTGGATGCCATAATTGAAACTTCATGCTCAGTGACTGCAGTAGTTGGCTTCCCCCCACCCCTCCCCCCCCATGAAATGTTGAAATGTGAAGCTCTTTCAAGAAGAAACAAATTAAGTGATTTCCTCTCCTTCTCTCCCTTCCTCCATCCATTCTCATTGTAGACATGATAGGATTGGAGATGCCTGGAGCTGATCTTTCTTTACATGCATCCAGTGCAAAAGGGATAAGACATTTTCCATGGCTCAAACCTTGAAGCTTAAATATCCTAAAAGATCTTAAATTCAGCTTCACTGTTCTAAAGCCGTCATTCATTGTCCCTGAATATGGGAATTTTGAAAGGTCTGTGATTTGATCAGGGGAAGAAACTCTCAGTGTGGGAACACTCTTCACCAGGAGAGATTGCAACCCCTCTTTGCCTTCTTAGGTTAACCAATAAACATTTACCCAGTGTCTGCTATGTGCTCAAAATGATGCCAGATGCTCGTGATACAAAGAGAAAGGGGAGACAGTGCCAAGGAACTTGCATTCTACTTGGGGGGGGGGGTAGAATACTTTTACAATTAAGTGAACACAAAGGATATGCAAAATAAAAATACTTATTACATGCATAAAAGCGAAAATATGAGAGGTAGCAAGGTGTAATGGGCAAGTAATAAACCAGCCTTAAAGCCGAGAAGCTTTGGGTCTAAGTCTTGGGTCAGACATCCAGGCTGTGGGACCCTAAGTCACTTCATTTCTAATGCTATAGAAAGCCCTATAAGGCTTTAACACACACACACACACACAGACACAGACACACACACACACACACACACATTTATGTTTATAAACAAAAGTAGATGCAGAGCAACCTTGGAGGGGAAGTCCATGCCAGGAATAGGGAACAGCCTGTGCAAAAGCCTGGTGATGGGAGATGGATGTCATGTGTAGAGATACCTAGATCGGCTTGTCCAAAATATAAGCTGGAAGTAGTGTGTGATAAGCCCTGTGTCAAGCCCATTTGGCCTGTATTCTACCCTAGAGGCCATAGGGAGCCATTGGAACTCCGGGAGCAGGACAGGGCTGTGATAAGAGCCATCCTGCAGTCCTTCCTGCTGCTTAGTACAGCTAACATTTACATAGAGCTTTAATGTTTACAATGTGCTTTATAAACATCATCCCATCTTATCCTCATAGCTCTGTGACATGGGTGCTATTATTACCCCCATTTTGTAGATGAGGAGACTGAGGCAAAGAGAATCAGGGCCTTGCTCAGGGTCGCACAGCTGAGTGCCCAGACTTGAGACCAGACTTGAAGTGGCTCCGGGATCTGTGCCCTGTACTTGTAGCTACTGCATACTCTTCATGAGGATAATCGTCTTCACTCCTGCCTCACTCTCCTCCTGTGATTATTCTGCATCTGATCCAAGGATATTTCAATGGGCTACAAACCACTGTGGCTTGGCGACCAGGGAAACAACCTTTTCTGTCATCAGTTTGTGGATTTATAGCCGGGAGGGGCCTCAGAGGGCACGGATTCCAAGCCCCTCGTTTCATAGATGAAGACCTGAGGCCCAGAGAAGCTGGTGGCTTGGCCAGAGTCACATGGCCAGTAAATGAGGGATTCTAAATTCCATTCCCTCTTTCCAGTCTGTTGCCAGCTATTGGAAAGCTTTAAAAAGCTGTCCCGCTGAGCACCTCCAGGGGTGACCTTGATTTGTTGGCTTATTTTGGTGCTCCCAATGTCACCCTTCAATTTCCACATTAGACCCCAGGGAGGCAGGTTTGAGATGGGCTGCCTTTGCATGGTCAGGGTGGATTAGGTCCGGGGCAGGTCTTTCTTTGTAGAATAGAGCCTGGCAATGATCAGTTTGAAAGAATCAAAAGGCACATGAAAAATTACCCACCTTCCCCTGCAAGAGCAAAGGGCCTAGGAGGCATGTACGTGTCCCTTCTGGGAGGTAGCTTTTTGAAGGGGTCACTTTTCCTAAGCCGTGTTGCCTGATTAGAAGCCCACCTCTCCAGGAGCCCACTTGCCCATGAGACAGCACGAGGTATCAGAGGTGGCTCTCTCCACTCCTTTCCTGGGCTGCTCCAGTCTGCCAGATGCTGCTCCTCATTCGCCCTTGGCCTCCTAAAGACGCCTTGGCTTCTATGTTGAGAAGCGTCATTTCCCCCTAACCTCATTCTTCCTCTTTTTACTTTTCTTCCTTGAGGCTTTTCTCCCCCTCCTGGGCTCACCCGGTTTCTTTTCCCACAAACAAAACCTGTTCTTAAAATCTGATTAGTTTTATAGAGTAAAAAACCAAGAATCTACTGCCCTTGAAATGCCGGTGTCTTTCCCTTTGGCAGGTTTGTTTGGCTTTCCAAACTCAAGTGGGGAGCTGAACGCTCCTGTGGGCATCTCTACCTGTGTTTGTGGGGAGGGGGGATGGGGGAGCCAGCCAATGAACAGAGAGCTTGCCCGATCTGAGCCCTTCTGGTCTAATGGGTGGGAGAAGGGAGGGAGCAAGCCGTCTCGGCTTTTCTCTGTAAAGTAGCAGGGAGGAATCGTCTCATCAGACAATCGGCTTACTGCTCTGTATTCCAAGCCTTAAGCCATTGGCTGCGTGTGCCCCTAAATATTGGAGAGAAATCCCCAGTGCCTGTCCCTTGTGGCTGAGAAGAGCACGCGCTTTCCCAATCCATCAGATGAGATGATGTGTGTAAAGAACCTGGCAAGCCCGAAGCTGCTTTATAGACTTTGGCTGTCATTCTTGTTCACATCATGTTGCCGACGGAGGAATGTTAGCATCTCCTGTTCATGAGTGTCTTGTGGCTTGGGATTGTGGGATCATCACTCTAGAGCTCAATGACTCCTCAACCAAGCCTCTTATTTTACAGATGGGGAAACAGGCCCAAAGAGGTACAGTGACTTCCCCAGGCTCACGTAGACAGGTGGCGGCAGGACACAGGTCCTCAAGTGCGCACTCAGCACCCTTCAGCGCCCTGCTGCCGCTCTCATGGGGCGCCTTTCTCTTCCTGGAGGAAGACTCTCATCACACATGTGTCCCCATTTCACCGATGAGAAAACAGAGGTCCAGAAGCTCCGAATGACCTGCCCCCACTCACATAGCAGGAAACAGGCAGGCCCAGCCCGGCCCTAGCTTATGGCTCGGCCGAGCTCAGATGTCAGTCTTGTTTCTCAATTTCATTTTCTTTTATCCGTTTAAAATCACTTTCTGTTGATGTCTTTTGTTTTTTTATGTCACCTACATACATTTCCAGGTGTACCCTATGTCCCTTCCCTTCCCAGAGAGCTGTCCCTTGTACCAAAGAATAAAAAAGAGCAAAGCCAGGGAGTTGAGCAAAACTAACCAACTTTTAAATGAAAGTCTGAAGGTGTGTGCAGCATTCTGTTGTCCCCCCACTCTGCAAAGAAGCAGGAGCCATATCATATAGATAAAGCATTTGTTTCTTGTTTACTCTGGTACTAGATCATAGAAATAATGGGGATACAATATTATATTATATATATAGTTAACAGAGATACAAATACAGGCAGTACTTAGAATCCCTAATTAAGTACCTTACATTCTAATTGGAGAAAACAACACATAGAATCTGGAAATGAGGGGGCTGGGCAGGGGGAAGGTGCCACAGAGGCAGGGGAAAGTCTGGGGTCCTTCGCTCTGATCGTGGAGTCTCTGGCCTAGACCTCCATGACCAGAAGAAAGCAACCCAGGGCAGAAGCATCTCCTGGGTGAGAAGGTGACTGGGAATATCCTGTCTCTTTGTTAGGGTCCAGCTTGACTTTTATGCTTCTGTAGGATTCTCTCAATGGGTTTCTTGTGGTTCTTCCCATTGAAATGTTGTTCTTGTGGGTGTTGTTTTCCCCACTCTGCTTGCTCCATCCTGGAGCACTTCTCATTAGGCTTCCCAGCTCTTTCCTTCTCTGTCTTCTTTCTTAGAGCACAGTAATAGGCCATCACGTTCAGATCCCACAGCTGGTTTATCCATTCTCTGCTTGCTGGGTGTCCCCTTAGTTTCCTGCTTCTTGCTATATCAAAAAAATACCATTGGAAATATTTTGGTAGACATGGAGTCTTTATGTCTTTGGCAGTAGGCCTTCTGGGTCAGAAAGTATGGACATTTTGGTCCTTAGCAATGCTTTCATCTTCAATCAACTAAATTCAACAGACATTAATTAAATATGCATTAAATGCAAGCCAGTGGAGATACAAAGAAAAAGCCTCAAGCAGTCAGTCAACAAGCATTTATTAAGGACTTACTTTGTCCCAGGAACTGAGGATTCAAAGGAAGGCGAAAGCAGGCAGTCTGTGAATCCAAGCAGCTTCCATCCTTCTGGGGATGGAGGAAAAACACACCAGATGCACAGGTTTAGTACCGGGAAGATTGAGAGGGCAAATAGAAAGTATGAACAGCTGGGCAGATCAAGGAAGGCTTGGGAGAGGAGGTGGAAGCCAAGCTGAGTTTATAAATGAACGAGGTTTCAGAGAGGGGGAAGGGAGTGTATCTCAGCCTGGCTAGTGGTTTGCAGCAATTCAGAGAGGAATCACAGGGAGTTTCTAGTTTAGGGGTGGCCCGTGCTCCATTTTGGCTAGAGTGGAACATTCTGAAGGGGAAGAATATGAAATAAGGTTGGAAAGGTAGGTAAGGGTCAGGACATGGAGGCCCTTCAATGTCAGGCTGAGGTGCTAAGGGGGCCAGTGACGGTGGTTGTGTGCTCATATGTGGTCTTTGGGGAAATTGTTTTGGTAGCTGTGTGGGATGGGGTGGGGCTTGGAAAGGTACCCAATAAGAAGCAGGGAGACCAATCAGGAGAAGGCTCTGCAACAAGGAAGGGGATGATTGTCCCTATTTAGATCCATTAGGCCCCTGCTTACCTGAGAGCTCTTGCAGGAAGGTGAGTATGGGAGTCTCCAAAGAATAAAAACTAATTTCTTCATGACTACTTCCAACTGTGGCCATTACAGTACAATAATAATAATAAAAAATTAAACCATAAGATGTTAGTAAGGTTGGGTTGTAAGTAGGGCATAAAATAGTCATCAGATTGTTTACTTGGGAGTGTGGAAGCAGGTGACTCAAAGGTGAGTGTAGACCTCAAAGAGTTTGAAAGAGCCCCATTGAATGAGAAGTGTCCATCACTGGCTGTGACACCCAGCAGGTGGGACATGGGATTTGAGATGCTGTTCTTTGTTATGCATTTCATCCAATTGGAAAATTTGAGATTTGGAGCCAGAAGGGACTTTAGTGGTCATTGAACTCAAAGTCCTGATTTTACAGAGAGACAACTGGGACTAGAAAGTTTGAGTGACTTGCTGTTAAGTGTTTGAGGCAAGACTTGGACCTGTATCTTCCTGAGTCAGTCTGAGTCCAGTACTCTCCCAACTATGCCCCCACCTCTCTAGCATTATGAAGAGATTTCTGCCTAATTAAATGATAAACAAATACTGTGTGTGTGTGTGTGTGTGTGTGTGTGTGTGTGTGTGTGTGTGTCTGGATAGACACGTTAGATGGCTCTAGGAAAGGCTGGCCTCCACTTGGCTTTGGCAGTGTTGGGATCAGTGTGGTTTCCAATTCCAGAGGATTTAACCAGCGTCTCCTCTCTCTTCTTCTTTTTTCTAGATGGGCTTCTTTCGCAGAAGGTACAAAGAAATTATCGAAGCTGAGAAAAACCGGAAAGAGAATGAAGACAGTTGGGACTGGGTCCAGAAAAGCCACTGAGACACCATGCAAACCACCACTGGTCACGTGCCACCATGCCTGCTTACCTGTTGTCCCTGTTCTTTGTATCTTCCATATGTGGAAGAAAGAATCTTCTCCAGATTTTTCGGAGGCCCATCGATGCAGTCTTGTTCCTCATTCTACCAAGCAAGGGAGCAGATCCCGAGGCCGACCCTGCAGCCCTGGCACGTGACCTAAGCAGCACACCGAGGCTGGAACGGGTAAATTATGAACTCCAGAGAGCAAGCTGTGTGCTGAGCAGTATTTATGAGTCCAACGTATGTGGTAAACCCTCAGGGGAAGACTGTTGTTGCCTAGAAGTATTTTTTATAAATACAAGCCTTTTATACTGATTATGTCTTTATATTTGTATCAATGTTTTATTATTTCTATTAAATAGCTATATAGTTCACTCAAGCACTGATTTCTGGCTGAAACCTGGGAAATACATATATATGTGTGTGTATATGTATATAAATATATTTTAAAAAGCTATTGTATGTTTGAACTTACTGCCCAACAGACTTGCAGATGAAATGAGCTAAAGGAAATGTTTATTGTCTCTCATAGCAAAACAACAGGGCTGGCACTGCCGTGTACAGGCGGCATATGGTGGTGCCATGTACAATGTGATGTATAAGCTGTGTGTGGTGGTGCCATGCTGCCACCTCTTTGTATCTCTCTCTGCATTCTCAATGTAAGTTGGGTGGGAATGGAACCCTAAGGGCTTTTCATCAATGCTGTTTGTTCAAAGAGATTCATCACCTCCAGAAGTGGGGGGAGGAATAAGGTAGGGCTGCTGGGGCCCCAACCTACCTTGCCTTCATTTGGTGGAGAAGCTCACTTCTGTGGGAGGACTGGATTAGGGGAGTGGTAGAGAGAGGCCTCATGCCTTCCACGAGGCTGATGCTGGCAGACATCCTTGCGCTTGTCATTGAAATGCCACACTCAAACCATCAGGGCCAGTGAACTCATCGGGCCATCTGAAACACCTGCGAGTCTGGGGTAGGCACTGGTTGCCACTTTGCCATCCTCTTGTTGTGGACAGCACAGTGGGCAGTCATTAAAGCTCCATCTCCAAGCTGCCCAGGCAGCCAGCCCTGGAAGTTCAATCTCACAATGAAAGCAGATCGTCAGGTGTAAGACAAGTCTCAAACATCAGGTAGACAGGTCAGCGGGATGTTCTGCTTTGGATGGGTTTAACTTCAGAAGCATTCTGCTGCTGTATTTGAAATCCTGAGCTGTTTTCTATGAGAAGGCTTTGTCTCAGATGTAGAACTTCTGGAATCCCCCTGGTAGAACCATCCTTTTTGAGGCATACGGTGGGCTCGGTTCAAGCAGATCCAGATAGATCCATACAAGGACTTTGTTTTTCCCCAGTCCTGTAATAGAGAGTTCCCCATGTCTAGCTGGACGCAGCCAGCGTCTCATGCAAGCTGAGCAAGAACCTTCCAGAGGCCCTTACAGATTGGACAATTAGCCTGTGATGAGTTTGCTGAGCCTCCTTCTAAAGGCCAAGGTTCCCTTGGGTTTTCAAGGACAAAGGAAGAAGTGCGCAGAACTGTCACAAAGCAAGTTCGACATCTCGGCAATCTCAGCCTGGCAGCTACTAGCCAAGTTTCTTGGCCCTCTCTCTCTCTGCATCTTACATTTAATACTGTTTTGTCCTCTCTGCACTTTCCTGCCATTGAAATTAAATGCATTTTGTCATAGAAGAATCATTCATTCCACCTTTCCTTATATCAGAGCAGATGATGGGAACCCTGGGAGTGAGACAATAAGTGGAATTCCCCTGCCCACGAAGGCTACAAGGACGTTTCATCACCAGTCTTTGGCCTATTTGGAGGGAATTGTGTTTGGATCAAACCCACACACAAGGAAATGCTTCATGCAGCTGGAACACTTTATCCCTGATGTTTCCCTAGAGTGACCAAAAAAGGAGGGGGATTGGGGTGAGGTCCTACTGTATCACTATGGGCAACAAATCACCTTGAAAGGGATGGGAAAGTCTGGCTTGGGGGGGAAGAGCTTCCCATGGACATTTTTTTTTTATCGGCTTCCTTCTTGAATTTTCTTTAATAAATCAACAAATATGAGTCTATTAGATCTTGATGACAAACACATCAGCTCCTATGGCCAGAAACTTTTTTAGATTCCTCCTTCTCCCCCATGACCACCAGGCAAGACATTGACTCATTTGGAATGGTTAGGAAGGCAGTGTGCCCTTACAGCCAGGAAGGCTTGAGCTCAAGACCCATTGGTGATATGCTAGGATAACTCCTAGCAGCTCTCAGTTCTTCAGGTGATGCTTTAAGACTTTTCAGTTGCAGAGAAGACTCTGACTTGTATTTGTAGACTTGGAAGTTCTCCGTGTCCATGAAATGGTATGTCCAGTTCATTCATCATCCCCAAGAAATAAGATTAGCATTCCCAAATCAGTTCAGTTGGAGGAATCTTAGGACCTTAGATGTAGAGCTAAAAGAACGTTTGGGGACCAACCCCCTCACTTTACAGGTAAGGGAGCTAAGGTCAGTAAGATGAATTGACTTGTCCAATGTCCCCCTGGTAGTGAGGGATAGAGCTGGGATTCAACCATTGACATTGGACCCCACAGGAGTGCTCTTTACATTAGTTTACATAAGGAAAAGCAATGAAATGTGGGGGATTCCATTTAAGAGTGCCTAAGGCCCTCAGCTGGACTAGCTCCAACAGATCAGTATTCCAAGGCTCTGTAGTTTCATCAGTGTGCTCATCCCCCCACCATGCAGATTGCAGCTTTTCTGTAATGTAGTCTTACAGAGGAGATAGATGCCTGAGACTCAGAGGGATTGTGACTTGCCCACTGATGCCCAGCAAGTAAATGTCAGAGACAGAATTGAGCCTGGGTTTTCCTGGCTCTCCACCTCAAGAACAAAGAATAAACAGTCTCCCACCATGCCAGTTTGTTTGCCCTAAACAAATATAGATGCCAGGCAAAAGATAATGCCTAAAGGTAATTGTCAGGTCGGGTCACACTTCACACATCTCCCAGCAGCTTCTCAGAGGAATTCAGCCACACATGGGGTTCCCCAGCTCCCACCTAGCTGGTGGTTTGGGGCCCATGAGTGGAATGCAAGCCTGCTGAGGGCAGAAGGTGGTTAGGCTTTTTCCTCTGTATTCCCAGTGCCAGGCATACAGTAGGTATTTAATTAAGGCTCAGTGAATTGAGTTATTGAATGAGTGAGGCTCAGTTTCTATGTACCCTCAATCATATTCTTTGTGTGTTTCTTCTCTAATGCTCCCAGGCAAGGTTGTTGACTTCACAAATATGCTTGTGGCCCCGTCCCATTGGTAGCGACATCTTTTGCTTCCTTCCCAATGTATTACCTAAGGTTTTCATTGACCTTCAGAGAGAATAAAGTGTTTACTAGCTACAAAACACAGGACTTTTTGTTTTAGAAGGTAGCAAAAGCAATGTCTCCTGTTTGGGGCTGATTCCCTGCTGCATGACTTGGACCCCAAGAGAAACAAGTTCCATAAGGTGAGATTTTGACCCTTCATGTAAAATCCCCCAGGAAGTCTTTGAAACAGGGATGCATTAACAAGAGCTGCCTAGGAAGCCTTGCCTTCTGCTTTATTGTGAAAAGGCACGGGGTTGTCCTTCCTTACCAGGCAGGCCTTCAGAAGCCCCTTCAAGCCTCAGCAAGGGTCCGTGGACAGCTCCTTGTCTTTTTGGGGGATACAACAGAAAATCATATTGGTACCAGGAGTTATTTGGCTCCTGCCCTCTGAGCGTCAGAGAAGGAGGTAAGTGAGGAGGAGTATCCTTCCCTGGAAAGCCCCAGCACCTGTCTTCATTCAGTCAGGAAAGGAATTAACAGAGGATCCATGTCAAGGCCAATATCTCCCAAATGGAACTCATAGATTTGCCTTGGGTGAGTCAGAGTGCCTAAGCTGAGTGCTGTTTGTAGATGAGTGATGTTAAATATATTTTTTAAAAATCAGAGTAAATGTATAAGGTTTCAGCTCTTCCCTAACTTGAGGGGCATTACATAAAGAAGGACTTTTTTTGGGGGGAAGGGATAGAGGAAATCCTTTAGCTAACAATAGACAGAAAAATAGGATGTTTTTCAGAATGCTCCATGTGTAAGATGTATTTATATTTTTAAAGTAATGTTTCACATTAATATATAAAATATGCACATTAAAGAATGAGTAAAAGAATTCTTGGTTAAGTGTAAGATAAAGAAGCAATAATCCTTACTGTCCCTATCACTTAGAAAGGAATGGTCATTTCCAGTTTGATTATTGAATGTCTTCTGTTTTTTTGATCTGTTTGGGGAATGGTGCCTAATTCCTAAGTTGATAAATACACAGTGAGACCTGGTGGTAAAGAATGGAGGCTTTGCTTAAGGATTGGGGTGATCCTAATGGATGGGGGCTGACTGTCAATGCTTCTCTCTCTAAACCTCACTAATGGACAGATAAACTGTAAATTTCTCTCATGAATGTTGCTGGGAGGGGTGGTATGGTCCCTCCCTTGATTTTGCCTGTATTTGCATTTCTATGGTCACCTTTTTGGAATTCACTTGCACTGTTCTGGAACTGCCAGGTTTACAAAAATTCATATTTGGAATAAAAGAGAAAAAAATGATAAAAATGATTGCAATATTTTCCCCCTTTATTCCTTCTTGACTTACACACACACACACACACACACACACACACACACACACACACACACACACACACCCACACACCCACACACACACCCTTAGCAAACTCTCTCCTTTATCCCCTCAGTCTCTTTGGAAGCTCAAGCTGTGGTCACTGTTCATCCAACTGAATACGCATTATTTTTCGGCACAGTTTGCAAAGTACCCATTTGACAACCTATAGGTGATGCATGTGGTGTTTGAAGAACCATAGACCAAACGGAGAGGAGTTGCCAGGGGTGGATGAAATCGCACTACTTCTACTGTGCAAAGACCATGGTATTTCTTTGTCTTGGATTATGTTATGGACAAAATTACAGATACTGCCCAGGGAAGACATTTGGTGAGAGATTTCTCACAATGGCCAATTCAATCAGCCAATGACTTAAATCTTTATTCTAGATCCTGGTTTAGGTTCTGCTGATTAACACAGAGATAGGGTTCTTAACTAGGGCTCCATGGATAAATTGCCAGGGATCTGTGAACTTGGATGGGAAAAGGAATTACATCTTTATTTTCAGTAACCTCTACCTGAAATTAATATCTCCACTGATTATTTAAAAATGTTGTTCAGGAAATGTTATCCATGGGATTACCAGACTGCTAAGAGGTTAAGAACAAAAAAAGTTAAGAATCTCAGCTGTAGAGAGACCTCATTATATTGCTTTATAGTTTGGTGGGGCGGTTATTGAGTTTATATTTCATTGGAGGTCGAGTTTCTATTTCCTTGGACTGGCAAGATGGCGTGGTAGATAGTGCCACAGAATCAGGAGGACCTGAGTTCAAATCAAGCCTCAGACACTTACTAGTTGTGTGATCCTGGGCAAGTCACTTAACCTTTGTTTGCCTCAGACACTTACCAGCTGTGGGACCTATCCGGGGCGCTATCCACTTTGGCCCCTGATATTATAGATGAGGACACCTAGGCCCAAAAGGGAGGGGTGATATCTCTACGTTTATCTGGACAGAATCATGGGATCATGATTTGGAATTGGGAGGACTCTTAGAAGGCATCCAGTCCCATGGCTGAGACCTAGGGAAGGCATTGACATGCTCAAGGTCATGTAGGGGGATGCAGGGTTAAAGGGGGGAGGGGAGCTCAGTCACTGCCTAGTACTCTTTGGCTTCCCTGTCCCCCATTTCTGACTGGTGACAATTTCCAAAACAGCATAGAGGCTTTCTCCTCCAGTCTCTGTGGCTGAGATGAGCCAAGGTAGTTGTCTGAGATAAGCAGAAGTTAAATACACTACCCAGAATTGGTAAATGGTGAAGGCAGGATTTGAACCCAAATCTTCCCAGTTTTGGCCTAATGTTCTACCTGCTCTGCCATGTTGCTGGTGCCCCTTGATGATCGTAAGAAAACCCTTTTAATTCTCCCCCCTCCCTCCCCAATGTGCACTGGGTGCTCTCTGAACAATTTCCTATCTCATAACATTTAAAATAAACCAAAACTCAAACCTTATTTACTCCTCCCTTTAGGAAATGAGACCAAAGTTGTCAGTTTTTCATTTATCCTCCTCCCCCCTGTACTGTCCTACTTTTGTTTTTTTTTTTGCCACAAAAAAAAAAAAAATCTTTTCTCTTTCCCTTTCTGCATCCCCCCTTTTAGTCTTTTGTGTCCCCTTTATCTCCTCCTGTGGCCAGAAGCCCTTGGCTATCGTTTCTCGTCCTTAATATCTGAACCTCTGTCTTACACTTTGCCATCTTGTTTGCCTCTGCACCCCCAGCCCCTTCCCCAGGAACTCTCAGTCATGTCCCTTTTCCACTAATATCCTATTGACCAGGCTTCTAATTACTCAACATTAATGAATTTTCCCAGGCAATTACTTAATCTACTCCCAGGGATTTTAATAACCAAGGAAGAAACCCAGAGAGGAAGAGGACTGGAGGGAGCTGACTGGATTTTCCCAGTGGAGCCAAAGGCTTTGGCTCCTAAAGAGAAAAGCTAATGCAGCAGCAGCATTACTTCCATTTTGGTGAGCAATCATTGGTGCCAAGACCGCTAGTCTAGAAACCCTGCTTCCAGTCACTGATTTGGGATTAAAAACAAACAAACAAACAAATTCACGCATGGGCTGTAGCTATAAAGAAAAACAGCATCACTCAATGATGGCCAAATTCCCTTCTAGGGTCCAAAATGGCTCTTTTTGGTCCTCATGATGCCCAGGGAAGTGGGGGCAGTGTGCCACAGCAGACAGAAAGCCTCTCTCAGAGTCTAGACCAGAAATCCAGACCTGCCTCTGACACATGCTGGCTCTGCAATTCTGGGTGGGCAATTCAGCCTCTCTGTTCTCTAGGTGACTCTCTAAGTTATAAAGAAAGTGACAACCTGCTTTGGGAGAGGGAGTTTCTTCATCTTAGAGTCCCCTCTGTCAAGGGACATGATGGTAAATGTTTAACAACTGTATCCTTCCCCACCCCCAAGCAGGCACTTTACATTGAATCTACATTGACATTTTCTCCATCACTTTCTTATATCTACACAATCAACACACACACACACACACACACACACACACACACACATTTGTAGATTTCTTAGTTATAAATTCTTGCACTAAAATTTTGGCTCTTGGCTGGCTCCAGAATGCCTTTACTAACATGAATGAAATCATAAGCCCAGTTCCTCTTCCAAACTACTGACTCCCCAGCTGGAGTTATCCTTTCTGAGAAAGCTGTTAAAGTGGAGTGGACTGGGTTGATTCAATTAAATGAATATTGAATAAGTTCCTCTTATCTGCCTGATACTGAGGCATCCAGGGCAGTTAAATTCCACAGAGGGGATATGTTAGGCAAACTGAGAAGCAGATACAAAGTAGCTGAAAGAGTGAAGCTCTAACAAATAGGTAGATCATATAGAAAGCATTTAATAAAGACTTATCAATCGATTGATCAAGAAAAGCATCCAATGGGCAGCAGTAGCTGAGCTGAGCCTTTCAATGAAGTTAAAGATTCCAAGATGAAGAGGTGAGGAGACAGTGTGTTTTATGCATCAGCGACAGCCTATGAAGAGGCATGGAGGCAGAAGATAAGACTGCTGTTTGTAGAACAGCAAATAGCCAATCTGGATGAACCATAGGGAATGAAAGGGGAAAATGATGTGTGTGGGGGGTGGGGGGTGGGGAGGGATGACAACAGGCTTTATTTCACTTTTTAAAAGTAGGCTGGAGTCAGTGTGTGAGCGCGTTAAATCCCAAACATAGTCATCTATAATTATTCTAGAGACAGTGGGGAGCTATTGAAGATTCTTGAAAAGAAGAGAGATGTGCTCAATCTGGATTATGGCAGAGAGCATTAAGAAGATTATAGTAGATGAATCAATACCATTTACTCAGCAGATTCCTTCCTCTCCCCTCACCCCAAGACAAAACACAACAAAAAATAACATCACCTATCTCAGCCCATTTCCTCATCTATAAAATGTGGGTAATAACATCACTGACTTTGCAGAGTTGTTGAGATCAAATGAAATAATATAATAAAACGACTGCCTTTAGCGAAAGAGATCTCAGAACTCCTAGCCTCAACCTTCATGTTGGTGGAGATTACAGGAAAATTACTCTTTAAAAATAACCAGGAGTCATATTGCAAAGAGCTTTAGATGTCAACTGGGGAGTTTGTATTGGTTGGAACGAAAAGGAGCCACAGAAGGTCCTTAAGCAGGGGAGTCCTGTTGTCAGACTTGTGCCTTGGGGAGGTTACTTGGCAGCTACATGGAGGACAGATTGGAGTGGGAAGAGACTGGAAGCAGGGAGAGAAATTAGAAAGCTATTATAATAGTCCAGGTGGGAGGTGACGAAGGCAGCACAAATCCCAGCTATCTTAAACTTTCCTCCTGAAAGATATGAGGTGGAGTGGGAATCATGAGGGGGAAATACGTGAGTAAAAGCAACATACCAATTTAGCTGATGGAAATACAGTCCAAGAAACCCTCTTTATGGAATAAGGATTGACCCCTACATTCCAGTTCCCAGTTCCTGGTATCCTGGGGTTTTGTTTTCTCAGGGTCACACAGATGGTAAGTGTTAAAGAAATGATCGAAGCCAGGTGTTTCTGCCTCCCAATTAGGCTCTTCCTTCCCTGTGCTAAGCTGCCTCCCGAAGCATTCTTGGTGCCTAAAACAAACAGTGCTTACCATCAAGGAGCTTATCTTCCACTTTGGAGATGCAACATGGAAATAAACAAGCTATTAGGCAAGATACAAAGAATATTTGTCTACTTATGTGCATACAAAGCATTCAAAGGTTTTTCTTTTGTAAATAATATATTTTTTCCAATTACATGTAAAGATAGTTTTCAACATTCATTGTTATGAGATTTTGAGTTCCAAATTTTTCTCCTTTCCCTTCTCCTCCCCATTCCCAAGATGGCAAGTAATCTGATATAGATTATACATATGCAATCATGGAAACATATTTCCACATTAGTCATGTTGTAAAAGAAGAAACAGAACAAGAGGGAAAAGCCACAAAAAAACCAAAAGAAAGTGAAAATAATATGCTTTGATTTGTATTCAGACTCCATAGTTCTTCCTCTGGATGTGGATAACATTTTCCATCCTGAGTCTTTTGAAATTTTCTTGGCTTATTGAGAAGAGCTAAGTCAATCATGGTTGATCATCACACAATGTTCCTATTACTGTGTACAATGTCGTCTTGGTTCTGCTTAGTTCACTCAGCATCAGTTCATCTAAGTCTTTCCAGGTTTTTCTGAAATCCACCTGCTTATCATTTCTTTTGGAACAATAGTATTCTATTACACTCATATACCACGACTTGTTCAGCCATCCCCCAATTGATGGACGTTCCCTCAAATTTCACTTTGCCACTACAAAAAGTGCTGCTGTAAATGTTTTTGTTCATGTGGATCCTTTTCCATTTTTAATGACCTCTTTGGGATGCAGACCTAGTAATGGTATTGCTGGATCAAAGGTCTGCACGGATTGCTCTTTGGGCATAGTTCCAAATTACTTTCCAGGAAATGGTTGGAGCAGTTCACAACTCCATTAACAATGCATTAGTGTCCAATTTTCCCACATATTCTCCAACATTTATCATTTTCCTTTTCTGTCATATTAACCAATCTGATAGGTATGAGGTGATACCTCAGAGTTGTTTCTGTAATGACTTTGGGCATTTTTTCATGTAACTATAGCTTTAATTTCTTCATCTGAAAAATGTCTGTTCATATACTTTGACCACCTATCAGTTGGGGAATAACTTGTATTCTTATAAATTTGACTATATATTTCTGATAAATGAGGGCTTTATAAGAAACACTGACTGGAAAAGTTGTTTCCCATCTTTCTGCTTTCCTTCTCATCTTGGTTGCCTCTGTAGTATTTTCAAGATGAAGAAACTTCCTGTACCTTTACAAAGTGCACTGATACAGTTAGCAGGCTGGTTTGACTGGGCAAAAAAAGCAGCCCTCTGTTTTTGCCCTTACCTAAGACTATTCCAGCTTTTCCCTTTGCAGAAAGAAGTCTAAGAAGATATTAATAATAGTAATTAGTAATATAGTATTAATAGCTCACATTCCTATATCGAGGGAAGTTTGCCAGGGCACTTTCCTCCCAGCAGCCAGGTGAGTTTTATCTCCACTTAACAGAAGAGGAAGCTGAGGCCAGGGAAGTTGAAGGCTTTGCCTGAGGTCACCCAGATGGCGCCTTCTGGAGCTTGCCCTCAAAGCCAAATCTTCTCACTCCAAGAGCAGCACTTGGCCTGATTGAGGCAGTAGTACACCTGGACAAAGTTCTTGTTTCTAAAAGCCTGCCCTATCTATGTTTAAAGAGATGCAAATCCAGAGGGTGGGGGAAGGCCTGGAGGATCCTTTAGAAGACACTCCCTTTTCCAATTTGGAGGGACTGTGAGAAGTGTTATTTGTTAAGCTTAAGGGCACCGAAGGCTGGAGGATCACATGACTTCTGGGAGATGAAGCGGTTGTCTTGTCTGGAAAAGCTCAGCGATTTGGCCCCTTGAAGGCCAACACACCCACGCCCAGTGATAGGAGTGAAGAGGAGAGCTGAAAAGGATGTCCGGGTGGCCTTTGGCCTGACGCCTCCAGCTGTGGGCCTTCACCATTTCCTCTTTGCTTTGCTGGCCCAGCCTTGCAGACCCTCCCCTGCTATGGTCCCTGGGTCTCTTGTTGCCCTGAGCCTGTGCTCTGGCTTTCTGTTCAAAGGAGCTCGAGGTGAACCAGGAAAGGCTGGATGGAAGTGGGGAGCACCTGGGTGGATGCTTCCACCCAAGCCTGCTTTTCCTCCAGACCTTCCTTGTCTAGTGAAGGTCAAGTGCACACCCAGATGTTTCTGCACAACTGCCAGAGGGCATTTTTGCTTGTTTCCACTGGTACTTTAGGAGAGATATTGTTTTGTTTTTTTTTTGCTGATAAATGTCTGTTGAGGCCAATATATCCTAGTCTTTGTCATGCCTCCTAGGACATCTCAGCTCCTGAATATCAGGATTCAGGATCAGATTGAATTTAGGGATTGTCCAGTCCAACTGGTCATTCTACAGAAGAGAAAACCAAGGCCTGGAGAGGTCCCTTGGTGGCTGTTCAGTCCTTTTTCCAGTCGTGTCCAACACTTGGAGACCTCACTTGGGATTTGCTTGGCAAAGATACTGGAATGGTTGGCCACTTCTCTCTCTAGACCATTTTACAGATGAGGAAACTGAGGCAATCTTGTTTGTAATAATTGATTGTATTTTGTCTCCTCTGTCAGAGTTTGAGCTTTTGCTTCTGTTCATGTCCCCAGTGCTGACCCAGTGCTGGGCACATAGTATGTACTCAGTAAATGCTTGCTGACATGACTTAACTTGGCTTGACTTACCCTCAGAAGGTGTTGAATCCTAGGAAATTGTATTCAAGGAATCCAGTGCAATGTAATGAAAGGAATATTGAATGTGGAATCATGGGATCATAGATTTCAAGCTGGAAGTGGCTTCAGGGGCACATATAAGGAAACTGAGTCCCAGAGAGGTTGAGTCACGATGCTAATGAATAACAGCTGTGGATCAACATAAACCACAGTACTCTACAGCCACCCTCCATGACCTCTCACAAGGCCTATTGCCCTGGGTCAGCATCCTCCTCATCAAAGGGGACTTTGCTGCTGCCTTTGGATAAGGGCAGCCTTCTGGGTTCTAGTCAGCTGGGAATCAGCATTTCCTGGCTCAGGTTTTGGATGGGCCCTCCCTCTCTTCCTATAACCCAGAGCTCCTGCTCCCCTAAACCCTTCAGAAAGAACAGTTTTATCTTTGGTCAAGGCAACTTTGGGCTCTGAAACCTCCAGGGAATAAGCTAGATCTTCCCTGAAGCTACACAGAGAGCAGTGTCTCTGTGGTTCACACTTGCATCTAGGTGTCCCCAGGCCATCCAAGTCCCTAGAACTCGATTTGTCAAGGGAGATGCTGAAGGGGAAAAGGCTGCTGGGGAGTCCAACTTTTGACTTTGCTGACCAAGTACAACTGGCCTGTGGCCAGCTCTTTCTAAATGGTCACCAAAGAAACGTGAGAAAGGCTCCTTTTCCTCCATTTCCAAGATGACTCTGGGCAGACTCAGCAGAGTCTGCATTTCTCAGTTTAGTCTTTGGCTGCTTGGGAGTTCCGAATGCCGTGCCCTGGCTCTGTCCACATGGAGCTTCCCACTCCCTGGATGTCTTCAAGGAAAGTCTATAAGAGGCGCTATCCAGAAGCAGGGAATTCTTGTTCTAGTATGAGGTGGGCTAGGTCAAGGGTCCTTCACCTCTCCTTGGGCAGTTTGGGCCCCTCCTCACAATATTTAAATGCATGAATCAAAATACAACCATTCTATGTTGTGATCTAGCCAACAGATCAGCTACATTGGACATTTTGTGTTCGACTTGTGCCATCCATCAGCGAACATCTGTTAAACACCTACTATGCGTCAGACATGGTGGTAGGATAGAGACAAAAATCAAGCCATCCTTGCTCACAAGAAGCCAAGATTTTACCCAGGCAGGGACAATATGGACATAAATTAGCGCATTCAAAATAGGTACAAAACGAGTAAGAGAGTTTCAGTGGCAACCAGCAACTGGGGAGGGGGTGGGATTGGGGGGCGGGGTTCAGGAAAGGCCTCACCCAGGAGATAATGTTTTAGCTGGACTTTGGAGGCAGCTTGGGGCTCTTGAGAAGTGGTGTGTGTGTGTGTGTGTGTCTATATGTGTCTGTGTATATATTTGTATATATATGTATGTACATATTTAGTAGATATATGCATGTGTTTGTGAGTGTGTAAGCTTGTGTATGTATATCTATGTATTTGTGTATGTATATGTATGTGTGTGTGTGAATGTGTATATGTGTGTACATGCTTATGTATGTGTAGGGCATTCTAAGCATGTGGGACTTTGTAAAGGGATGGATATAGGACCCAGGAGATGGAATGTTCTGTGGGAGGCCCAGGTGAGAAGGTTAGTGTGGTTGGGCCATAGAATTTGTGAAGGGGAAAAGGTAAGAGGATGCAAAGGTAGATTAGAGCCAAGTCTGGTCTGTATATGACCAGAAGGTAACAGAGAGCCCCTGGAGCTGAATGAGCTGGGGAGTGACATGGTCAGACATATACTTTAGGGGAATCACTTTGGCATTTGACTGGGGAGAACTTGAAGCAAGGAAACCAATCGGGAGGTTGCTCCAATACCCAGGCAGGAGGTGGTGAAGGCCTGCACTAAGGGGATGGCTATGTATGTGACTTGAGGGAAGGGAGGGGGTGGATGTGAGAGATGTCATGTGGGTCAAAATGTTGTCATGGCAAGGCTTGTGACTTGGTGAAAGGAAGGCTGATACATTCAGGGTCATGAGAGGCCTGGGCTGGAGTCCTACCTCAGAGCCTTAAAAGCTGTGTAAGTCAAGTAACCTCTCTGAGCCTTAGCCTCAAAGAAACCAGGCTAATGATGCCCAGAGAGGTTCCTTGGCAGGGCTATTGTGAGGCTCCATGGAGATGTGTCTGGAAAGTGCTTCCAAGCTTGGAGGCTCTACAGAAAGGGGGCTAAGATTCTTGGCTGTGCCAGTGGTGAATTAGTCTGATGATCTCAGGCTTTCCATGACCCAAATTAAACCATAGTAATACAGATACTGGGATCCCTGCTTCAGGAGTTTCTCATCTCTCCTCATCCGAAGTTTCCCTCCTAACTACTTCTCTGGGCTGGTGGATCCCAGAGTCCACTCAGGCTCTTTGATATGTCATAAGGCTTGAATGAGCTGGGACTCACCACCTCTCTTCTGCTGGTGAGAAGGTGGTGAGGTAGGGGGCAGGGAGGGGGTGGCCAGACTTTATCACCCCTGCCACCAGCTCCTGAGATCTTCCAGGCCTTCCTCTGCCCTGATGTAACCCACAGACCATCAGGGCTTGCCATTCATCCTGCCATGATGCCCATCCATCCTGCATGTTCACTTTTTTATTTGTTGTCTTTCCCAATTCAAATGTGAGCTCCTTGAGATCCGGGACTATTGGGATTCTTTTTTATTTTTGATATCTCCAGCACGTAGCACAGAAATGGACACATAGCAAGCACTTAATGAATCACTGTTCTTTCATTTCCTTCCTTTCTTCCCTTCTTTCTTTCTTCCTCCCTCCCTCTTTTTCCTTCCTTCCTCCCTCCCTCCCTTCCTTCCTTTTTTCCTTCCTTTCTTCTTTCCTTCCTTCCTTCCTTCCTTCCTTCCTTCCTTCCTTCCTTCCTTCCTTCCTTCCTTCCTTCTTTCCTTCCTTCCTTCTTTCCTTCCCTTCCTTCCTTCCTTCCTTCCTTCCTTCCTTCCTTCCTTCCTTCCTTCCTTCCTTCCTCCTTTCTTCTTTCCTTCCTTCCTTCCTTCCTTCTTTCCTTTCTTCCTTCCTTCCTTCCTTCCTTCCTTCCTTCCTTCCTTCCTTCCTTTCTTCTTTCCTTCCTTCCTTCCTTCTCTCTTTCTTTCCTTCCTTCCTTCCTTCCTCCCTCCCTTCCTCCCTCCCTCCCTTCCATTCTTCCTCCCTCCCTCCCTTCCTTCCTTCCCTTCCTTCCTTCCTTCCTTTCTTCCTTCCTTCCTTCCTTCCTTCCTTCCTTCCTTCCTTCCTTCCTTCCTTCCTTCCTTCCTTCCTTTCTTCTTTCCTTCCTTCCTTCCTTCTTTCCTTCCTTCCTTCCTTCTTTCCTTCTTCCTTTCCTTCTTCCTTTCTTTCTTCCTTTCTTCCTTCCTTCCTTCCCTCCTTCCTTCCTTCCTTCCTTCTTCCTTTCCTTCTTCCTTTCTTTCTTCCTTTCTTCCTTCCTTCCTTCCTTCCTTCATTCTTCTTTCCTCTCATTCCAATTTTCTCTCATTTTTCCTGGTCTTCTTTAGCCTGCATATATTTTTTGGGGATGGCTCATATCTGTGCTTTCGTAAGTACAAGGATCTTCCGGTGATGAAACACATTATAAAAAGGAAAATGGAGGCCCCAGGGTGTGTGTGTGTGTGTGTGTGTGTGTGTGTGTGTGTGTGTGTGTGTGTGTGTGTATGATGGGGTGGTGGGGGCGGGGGCACTTGCCTATACTTACACAAGTTCATAGGAAGGTTCTTTGTGGACAGAGTCTCCCCACTTCTAGTCCAATGCTCTTCCCAGGGGATCACACTTCCTCCTCAGTGCCCTCTCCTCAAGCTGCCTGTCATGTATCCCAGGACAAGAAGCCAGGGTGCCTCCCTTCCCCTCCCCCAACTAGAAATTTCAGACTCCAGCTGAGAGACAAGTTGTCTCCTGCTCTCTGCAAGTTCATCTGATTTCAGTCCTTAATTTTACCCTGACTCTGATATAGGGAAGTTGTTGACCCAAATGGGGTTTTCATGTGGGCCAGCATGCTTTTGTCTCTGTCCTTCTGAGACTCTTGGAATGGTCTTGGCCATGGTCATGACAGCCATATTACTAGTTATGGATTGTTGACTCTCCAGATGAAAGTCAGGGCCACCCAGGGTACTTTTTTCCTTGGGTCTGATCAAGGTGTGAGATTCACTGAGCTCCTCCAACCCCATGCCTCTGCTGCTTAATGTTTAAAGCCAGGAAAATGCTGGGAAAAGAAGACAGCTCTAAAGTCAGAGAACTGGAGTCTACCACGTACTACCTCTGTGATGTTGGCCAAGTGCTATAACCCTGAGGCTCAGTTTCCTCATCTGTAAAATGAGGGAGCTAAACAAGATGGTCTCTGGTCTCCCTCAGCTCCAGAGCTAGGAGCCCATGTTCCTCCCAAAGGAAAATGGAGCATTCCAGGGTTGGGGGCGGGGCACAGACCTGAGCCTGCACTGTACCTGCCCCACCTTCCCCATGGACCATCTGGGAGGTGGCCTGGACCCCAAGCCGACAATGTGAATTCTGACAACTCCACCTGCACTTTGGTCAGTAATGGCATCGAGGCTGATTGGAAAAGTTCCTGAATGAGATAATAGAAGCTTTCTCCTGAGGGAAGGCAGCAGCATTGCCCAGGAGAAAGAATGTAGAGCTTGGGCTCAGGAGAACTTGTATTTTCTAAACACTTGTGTGTGTGACTCTGTGTGTGTGTGTGTGTGTGTGTGTGTGTGTAGTGTTGGAATATGTACACAGACATTTCCAAATATTCAAATCGGTGTGTGCTCTCATCAGTATATGAAATCTGGCCAGTAATGCAATAACACTCATCATAGCTACTATTTACATAGAGTTCCAAGGTTTGCAAGGCACTTTATGCACTGATTTCACTTGATCCTCACAATAACTGTGGGAGGGTGCAATGCAGCCCCTCCATGGCTGCCCGTCCCTTCTGAATCTTGCCCATGCTCTCCCAAAGGTCACCACAGGGCATCCAGGCGACATGCTCCCAGCCTTCCTCACTTTCTTCCTGATATCAGGAGGGTGTCTCTCCAACGCTGGCTTTTCACCTGCCATCCCTTCCTCCCATTGTGTAATTAGTCCATTTTCTCTTCCTGTCAGACAGTTTCTTGATGATGTCATTCATCTCTACCCTTCTTCGTTCTTCCTCCTGGGTTCCATGCTGCAGCCTGCTCACAGACACCCTGCCCTCTGGCCGGTGCTCTTTTCTTCCTCTTAAGAGGGGTCATCTCCCCGACGTACAGAAACATCAGTGAAATGTTAGTATTGAGAGGATGGGTTTTTGCTTTCAGGGAAAGCTGGGAGTCTTTTGGAGTTTTGGCAGTTTCCTGAAAGCAACCCGGCTGATAATTTTCACATTCAGCTCTGGCCCCAACTTGTCCATCAGAGTTGTGAAACATCCCCAGAAGACATTGATTATGAATGAATGAATGAATGAATCCATAGCCTTGGGTTCTGCCTCTGACACTTCAGAACATGATAGGTGAGTAGATGTAGGGCTGATGAATGGACGGATGAGTCCATGGCCTTGGGTTCTGCCTCTGACACTACAGAAGATGATGGGTGAGAGTAGATGTAGAGCTGGATGGAGCCTTGGAGTCATCTAATCCACTGTCCATGTATGTTGGTGAAGATTTCTTTGGTATACAAGTTGGACATTGCTGTTTGCATATGCTCTCCCCCATTAGACTGTGAGCTCCTTGAGGGCAGGGATTGTCTTGTACCTTTCCTTCTTTTCCCATCACTTTGCACAGTGCCTGGCTCACAGTATGTGCTTAATAATTATATTGTTAACTGACTTGACTCTATGGCTTCTGAGGTCCCTTACTACTTTCACATACTATGATGCTGATAGTACATATGCCTCATTTTACAGATGAGGAAACTGAGGTCCACGGAGGTAAGGCTTAATTACATGGGTAGTAAGTTTCAGAAGTGAGATTGGAATCTGGATCCTCTGACTTTATTTCCACAGTGTATGCCTAAGAAATGACCCAACCTTCAATCTCAAGTGGATCAGGGCCATAGAAAGGCTTCAAAGCAGATCATGATATTTACCTGTGACCCTGACAGCAAAGCCCTCAACCTTTTGGAAAGCAAATAGAGAGACTAGAATGGAGGAGAGAAGTTGGGCATAGGTGCGTCTCTTCAGACAGGACCCTGGGCTAGGGCTTCTTTCTTTCTTTCTTTCTTTCTTTCTTTCTTTCTTTCTTTCTTTCTTTCTTTCTTTCGTGAGTCAAAAAATTGAAGAAAGCTACAAGCTAGAGAAGAGCCAGAGGCAGGAGCTGTTGACTCCCTCTTTCCTCTGGCCCAGGGGTGAACCAGGATGAACATGGAAGAATTCTTCTTTGGGACTGAGAGGGAATCCATGGGGCTGCACTGCCCTCTGGGGGTGGACCCCTCACTTGGGCATCTGCTCAGTGGGGCTTCCTTCCTAAGGCTGTCCATGGGCCACTGTGTAAGCATTCTCTCTGGGGCATTCCAGGTGAGGATCCAGAAAGGGGATGGCCAGGCACATCATGATGGTAAGATGCCCAGAGTATCTGGGCCACTGAGATGAGGAGGTCATACCTCAAGTCAAATATGGCAAGAATGTGGCCAGAAAGGTCCCGAGGAACTTTATATATCCCTACCCTTAAAGGGGTGTGTGTGTGTGTGTGTGTGTGTGTGTGTGTGTGTGTGTGTGTGTGTGTTTTGGATACTTTGAAACTGACCTATGTTTAAAACTTTCCTCTAAACTTGATCAAAACTTAAAAACTCTTTTCCCGCATTGGACTAGAAAGAATTCTGTGAATTTTCAGAGTTCTAAGTGATGAGAGGTGCTGGGGCAGAGTCACGGAGCGATGGCTCTCCTTCCCTCTTACTGCCTCCGTGTCCTGAATTACCCCCCAGGAAAAGCAGACTTGAGTGGGCAAGGAGCCGGCTAAAACCTGCAGGTTGCAGGACTCCTAAGTTTAGAGGTGGAAACCCTCCACTCATTCAGCCTGATCTCCTCCTAAGATCAAACATTTGGAGCAGGGAGAGGCCTTGGAGTCCACTTGGTCCAATCCCCTCTTCCTACAGCTGAGAGAACTGGGGGTCAGGGAGGCCCTTCAAGGGACCTTCTCAAGGTCACAAGGATAAGATGTATTGAGCCCAGGCCCACCAATGTCAGAGCCAGGTCTGTTTCCCCATCACATGTGTCTCCTCAGATAAGGAGACTTTTCATTAACTTGTTTACTATCCGGTTTTTTTTTTTCCCTGACAGGAGAAACTAAAGAGGCTTAGACGAAAATAGAAGCTACAGAAGCTTCATTACCTGGACCCCCCAGCTGCTGTTTCCATAGGATCACAGATCTGGAGACCACAGGGGTGTGGGTGCAGCAGGGGCTGGCTCAGAACACCTGGGGCCTCCACACATCTGTGTCTGTCTGGGATGACACCTTTCCTACCTCTCAGGGATCACACTCCCTGAGGCTGCCTTTCCTTGGGGAGCCTCTCAGCTGCCAACTCAGGGAAATGTCAGCTACAGCATCTGACTGATGGGAGCCTTTTCAAACTTGTGAGGTCATCTGGTTAGTGGGAGGAGTTTCTCCCCTCCCCATGTCTTGTTCCCACAAGGCCATTCCCTCTTGAGCATGGACCACTGGATTCAATGACCCCTCAACTGACTGACTTCAGACAATCCTGTTGTTTTTCTATGGAGCTCAAAAGCAGGGATGTGCTGGTAAATGGTTTTTAACAACCAGCTCTCCAAAAATATGTATTTACAACACATTTAATTTAAATTTTTTGGAGGGGGAAAAGCAAGGCAACTAGGGCTAAGTGACTTGCCCAAGGTCATAAACTAGTAAATGTCAACTATGTGAGGCTGGATTTGAACTCAGATCCTCCTGACTGCAGAGTTTTTGCTCTATTCATTGTGCTGCATAGGCATTCCTACAGCACACTTTAAAATGTAATTTGCATTATTAACATTTCCCTTATTATTTTCTTAAAATAAATAAAAATAAAAATAAATTATTTTCTTAAAATAAAACATCAAAACAATAACTAAAACAAACTCTGTAGTGTTTGCTAATTTCTTTTTTTTTTCTTTTTTGGAGGGCATTTGGGGTTAAGTAACTTGCCCAAGGTCACACGGCTAGGTTTTTGTTTGTGTGTGCAACTGAGGCCGGATCCACACTCAGGTCCTTCTGACTCCAGGGCCGGCGCTCTACTCACTGCGCCACCTAGCCGCCCTGGTGCTTGTGGATTTCTGAAGTGTAATTTAACACTCGGCCCAGAGAGCCAGTTTCAGCTGCCTCTAGTATAGCCCTGCCAAGATGTGTTTGACTCTTTCAGCCAATCAGAAGACAGGTCATGTGTAGTTTCACCTGTTTTTGATCAATGATTAAAGCACTTTATTCCTGTCAAATTAATCAAGGACTTATTTGTAACTAGATTGTACTTTGACTTGATTGGTTCAATTGAGGACTGATTTGGGTGGGGATAGACCGTTACCCTTCCAGTGCTCCTAAGTATGCAATGAAGAATTGGACAAGCTAGCGTGAGGAACAAAAGCGATGGCTCTCCTTCCAAGTTCGTGAGGTAAAGCATACTGCCAGGGTGGTGACAAAAGGCAGTTTCTTGGAACTTTGGGACTCTACAAGGGACCACCCGGGGACTCCAGGAAGCCTCGGAATGGGAGTAAGGGACTTCTAGCCCCCAAGGAGCTGGGGGCTCTGGGCTCAGCAGGTACTTGGGGGAGAATGTGCTCCAGAGTGTGAGGGGAATGTTTTTGTTTCAATCGTTCTCATTTACATGAGCAAACCCTGATGACTAAAAGCTAATTGTTTACCTGGTTAGCAATGAATAAGAAACACATTGGAAGGGGAATTGTGAACAACTGTACCAGAGAAACCCCTAGTAGCATGAGGGGAGAAGTCAGTCCCTCAGGGCCACAGTGATTTTGTAGAAGCACTCTAAGGCCAGACAGCCTAGATAGGGATCAAATACATGTCCAAGCAAAGCAGTGGTGGACATATCAGAGGTAACTTTTCGTGTGTGTGTGTGTGTGTGTGTGTGTGTGTGTGTGTGTGTGTATTTGAGGAGAGATTATTCTCTTGATAAGGTTAGCCCTTTGATAAGGCGTAATTTTGCCTGGCCTTCTGTCCTTCCATGGCCCACTTCAAACTCCATTATAAAAGATAGACAAAGACTATCTGGTCTTTGATTGGTCAATGATTCATTCCTGGGATCTCTTGCCTAACAAGACCCTTCTCCCTGGCACCTGAAGGATGGAATTTGTTCTAGGGCCTTCTTGTTTTGGAGGAAGTATTGATTATAGCTCTTCTGTGGTAAGATTCACATTCTTGTCTTCCCTTGTTAAAATCCCACCTCTTGGGTAGCAAGGGGGGCCTGACTCACACTGAATGTGTGAAGAAAGGAGGAGACCCAGATATGGTGCTAAACCTGACAGCACTCCTTAAGGAACGCAGGACTCCTAGGCATGGCCCTACCATGTACACAAACAAACCCGAGATCTCTCATGATGTGCATTCTTGTTCTTGTCCTTTTTGTGTTAAGGGCAATGAACACTTTGGTGGATAGTCAAGGAAAAAGAGAAATGATAGATAGGAGAGGGAAGGAGGCCTTATTCATAACTAGAGTGTGTTGCTCCAAGATGGGTGAGAAGAGGTTACAGGACACAACGGCCATAGTTATTCTCATGGAATGATTATTATGTCACTTATTACAGCCCGTGCCGGGGAATCAGTGGCTTTATATAAGAACTAATGACCTTATCCTCATGTGCTTATTATTTCTTTAAAGTATATAATAAGGATAGTCATGCTAATGATGATTAAAAACTGAGAAGTCTGAGACTGTGTATGTCAAGAGGGTGAAAGACACTGTATATGTTAAGAGGAAGAGCAAGGCTCACATATTTATTTGGCGTGTTTAAGGAAAGTTATGTGTCTTAATTGGAGGCATCTACAGAATCATGGAGGGGAGAAAGGGACAATAAAGGAGAAAAGGGTAACATTCATCTTCCAAACTTAGGCAGCCCATTGACAAACTCTGGCTGTATAAACACATACTTTGGAGCTGAAATTGTCCTATCCAAAGCAGGGTGGAGAATGAAAGGGGAGGCAAACAGTTGCTTGTGCTGCCAGATAGAGAGAATCAGACATGGAGGTCTTCAGGGAAGTGTAGGGAGAGAATATTCTGCAATGGTCCTATGAGAAGTTATTCCCAAAGCTTGGTGAAAAGCTCTTCGGGAAGCTTCTAAGGTCATCTTTCCTCCACACTTAAGAACACCTGAGATATGTTTATAAGGATGGTCATGGCTTTTTTTGTCCAGGGCTAAACAATACTGCTTGCCTTCGCCTTCCAGAGGACACCAACAGGGAGGTGTCAGTTAGCTAGGAAACTGGAAGTTTCTAGAGTGTCAGTTTCCAGGCACTGAAGATTTGGGATATGAATCTTTTGAATAAGAGGTAAAGCTGAGGAAGGGATTGCAATAAGGAGGAAAGGGCATCTGTAGAGCCCGGAGAGCCTGTTGGACAGGGAAACACTGGGTACTGAAAACTTGGGTGGTTGTTGTTGTTGTTGTTGTTTGCAAACTATCACATCATCATCCTGCCAAGAAAATGTTCTCGACATGGAGGTTACAAGGCTGCCATACCATCTTTATAGCACTTTGAAATATTATAATATTTTTATAGCACTTTGACGTTTATAATATTTTTCATACATTATCTCATTTAAGTATCACAATAGCCCCATGAGGTCCTCTAGGTATTACAGATAAAATTATCCGTATTTCACGAATGATAAAACTGAGTCTCATCAAAGTTTTTTTCTTGCCCATTAATAGATGTTTGACATGGGAATTGAGCTCATTTTTATGACTTATATTTTAGTATTTTATTAAGTGCACCTACCAGTAATATGGGCAAAGCTGGGTGATGGGAGCAGGAATGAGTATGGTGTCTTTATTGAATAGTAAGAAGACCAACTTGACTTGAGTAGAGCATCTGTACTGGCAAGCAGTAGTAAAGTAAATCTGTATTGGTAGCCCATATTATGGAGTGTGGATTTCTCAAAATCCATACAGGGAATTTCAGATTGATTCAGTAGGAGACAGAATCCTTGATGGGTTTTATGGGATAGTTAGGTAGTGTGATTGGAGCCAGAAAGTCCTGCATTAGATACTTTAGTAACTCTGTGACTCTAGGAAGGTCAATTGATCTCTCTCAGCCTTAGTTTCCTCCTCTGTAAGCTAGGGATAATAATAATAATAATCTGCTACCATCTAGGATTGTTGTGAGGATCTAATGAGATATTTGTAAAGCACTATAGGAATGCTAGTTATTATTTTGAATAGGAGAGTGATGTGGTGATGGAAATGACTTGCAAATAGATTAAGGGACAGAGTAGACTGAAGTTAGTGAGACCAGTTTAGAGGCTACTTGCATATTACAGATATGAGGAAATGAAGAGATTTGGATGGTAGTGATGGCCAGCATCAATTCTTCTATTTTATTATTAATTAATTGCTGCTGTTGTTATTGCCTGACAATATGCAGTGATGCTTTGCACAGTCTCCACACTTTCTTTATATAATCTGCATTGCTCACTAAGTCTGGGCTCCTTAAGGGTAACCCTTATGTAATGTCTAGTGGCAATAATCTGGTCCTGAATTGCCAACATAAGCCTCTTCATTTCCACAAACAATCTGCTTGACTTAGTTATTTGTTCAATGTTTATTTATTGACATATTGTGAAGTTCATGTAGATGTCACCTATGAAGGGCCTTTTAACTCTACTCTTGGATCATAGCCATTTCATCGTCTCTATTCAGAGATCAACAACTTTCAGTTCTATTAGACAAATCTAGTGGTGGATACCTTGCAGCAGCCTTTTCTACTGTGTCATTAGTTGAGATCTATGAGTTTCAAAGGTATTTCTGTGGGTTCTGACCTATTTATTATGTACTGATTATTATTCATGATGTTAATGATAATAAAGAACATAAGGGTCGAGAGAAGAAAGTTGAGTATGTTGAGAGGAAGAATGGTATCCTGAGCTCCAATCTTCTTAATAAATGTCATTTGAATGTTTCAACCAAATACAGTTAAGCTGAAACACGGATATAGAAATATAAAATGTCTCTTTAGGTGCTGATGCTTTGAAACAAAATACCATCTTTTAAGTAGTTTATCTTCCCATTATGTAGCTGGTTTACAAATGCAATATTTGTGGAACATAAGTTTTTATGTAAGTTAACATTACAATGTGGCTAGAACATTTTATACACAGTAGCAGATTCTGGAGTCCATTCTTAATGGGAAGAATTTTTATAGCAATTAACACCTGTGAAAGGCCAGTCAACATAGAATTTTGGTACAGTAAAATGGAAAACAACAAATGTGACAGAGGTTCAAACAACGACCTATAATAATATTAATAAAACACAATAATAATTACTCTAAATCAGTTTTAGGAAGATTAACACTTCCCCATCAAAAAGAGGAAGAGTTTCAGCAGACAAATGCAGTTGGATTTATCTAATGTAACTGAAAGTGGTTTATCTCTGGATAGAATCTTTGAAAGGGTGAGATCTCAGAACAACATCAAAAGGTCCTCCATGTGGGACATCTATATGAACTCAGCCAACAATGTTTTGACAAATAAACGTTAACAAATGATTAACCATGTAGATGTGCCTGTTGGAATGGAGATGTTAATGTTGATAATTCAAGACCAGTTTATTGCCAGCAGAAACTGTAGAAGGTTATTCTTAAGGAGCCTAGACTTAGTGAGCAATGCAGATTATGTAAGGAAGCAGTGATGATCACGTAAAATGTCACTCCAAATTGATTGTGCCTACTAACTACCTAACAGGAGTAGAAACAGGACTTCCTCAAGATTCCAGCTCTCACCTCCTCCAACTCATGTAAAAGGTGACTTTGAAGAAACTTTGGAGCTACAGAACCCACAAAATGACGCAGGCTAACCTCCCACTGAGGACAGCCTGGCAGGCCGGCAGCAAATGGCCAGCACAGCATTCTGGGAGTAGACCCCGGCCCTGCTCGAGCCAGAGGTCTTAGCCTCAGGGTAAGCCTGACCAGATGTGCTAGAGGGACTTCAGATCACCAGCAGCTGTGGCGGGTTCCAGAATTATCAACCCATAGAGGCTAAGGACAAAGTGAGAGGTCAGTACAATGTGGACTTTGGGATCCAGTAGTTGGGAGAGTGCTGGCCTTTACCCCCCGGGGTGAGAAGTGACTGAGGCACCACAGCTATGCAGCTATCACCACATGGAAGCTTCAGTCCCTGGCTTACAGATTTTAGGGGGACCAAGCGACCAGTCTGAGGAGTAATTGCTCTTGCTTTAACCTGCTTGGATCTGGATTGCAGTCTAGGGTGGAGGTCCTGGGATGTGCAACCAGCTTGCCAGAGAATGTGGAGGTTTTCAGAGAGGGCACCTAACTAATACCTTCAGCAACTGAGAAAACCCCAGCATTTGATACAAAGCTCCCCTGTCTGGTAGCAGAGTCCTACTGTGGCAAAAAGCCCAAAGTAATTGAGTGGCAACATGAGCATACAAGAGAAGCAAAGTAAACATAGCAACCCAACTTTACACTCCTATTTTGGGGACAAAAAGGATCAAAGCATGGAACAGGAGGAAGACAGTGAAGTCAGAACTCCTGCACCAAAAGCTTCCAAGAAAAATATGAGTTGGTTATAGGCCATAGAGGACTTTGAGAAGGATTTTGAAAATCAAATAAGAGAAGTGGAGGAAAAATTGGGAAGAGAAATGAGAACAATGCAAGAAAATTATGAGAGTCAACAACCTGACTGAAGAAAATAACACCTTAAAAAATAGACCAACTCAAATGGCAAAAGAAGCTCAAAAAGGCAGTGAGGAGAAGAATGCCTTAAAAAGCTGAATTTGCCAGATGGAAAAAGAATCTCAAAAGCTCACTGAAGAGAATCATTGTTTCAGAATTAGATTGAAGCAAATGGAAGCTAGTGACTTTAAAAGAAATCAAGATACTATTAAACAGATCCAAACAAATGAAAAAATAGAAAGCAATGTGAAATATCTCATTGGGAAAACCACTGACCTGGAAAATAGATCCAGGAGAGATAATTTAAAAATTATTGGACTACCTGAAAGCCATCATCAAAAAAAGAATCTAGAAATCATCCTTCAAGAAATTATCAAGGAAAATTGCCCTGATGTTTTAGAACCAGAGGGCAAAATAGAGGTTGAAGGAATCTACCCATCACCTCCTGAAAAAGATCCCCAAAAGAAAACTCCTAGGAATATTATAGCCAGGCTCCAGAATTTCCAGATCAAGGAGAGAATATTACAAGCAGGTAGGAAGAAACAATTTGAATATTGTGGAAACACAATCAGGATAACACAGGATCTGGCAGCTTCTACACTGAGGGATCAAAGGGCTTGGAATATGATATTCTGGAGGCCTAAGGAGCTGGGATTAAAACCAAGAATCATCTACCCAGAAAAACTGAGTATCATGGTTCAGGGGAAAATATGGTCATTCAGTAGAATAGAGGACTTTCAAGCATTCTTGATGAAAAAACCAGAGTTGAATAGAAAATTTGACATTCAGATACAAGAAGCAAGAGAAGCATGAGAAGGTAAACAGGGGAAAGAAATCATAAGGAACTTATCAAAGTTGAACTATTTACATTCCTACATGGAAAAACAATAATTGTTACTTATGAAACTTTTTCTCAGTATGAAAATAATGGAAGAAGGGAATAGAAATGTGTGTGTGTGTGTATGTGTGTATGTACACATACATACATATATACATATATATGTCCATATAGGAGGATATATGGGCATATAAATACATATGTGAATATGTGTATATATGTGTACAGGTATACATAGATAAAGGGCATAGGACCAATTTCATAGGAAGGGATGATACTTAAAAGGTGAAATTAAGAGGTGAGAGAGGAATATAATGAAAGGAGATGGGGAGAGACAGAATGGGGGTAAATTATCTCATATAGAAGAGGCAAGGGAAAACTGTTACAATGGAGGGGAAGAACAGGAAGGCAAAGGGGAATGGGTTGACATTATTCTCATTGAATTTGGCTTAGGGAGGGGATGACATACACGCTAAATAGGGTATCTTACCCTACAGGAGAGTAGGGGGGAAGGGGATGAGAGGAGCGATGATGGAAGGGACAGCAGGCTGGGAGGGAGGGAAGTTGGTAGCACCCACTTTTGAAAAGGGACAGGATCAAAGTAGAGAATAGAACAAATGGGAGGTGGGATAAGAGGGAGGGAAATATATTCAGTCTTTTACAATATATCCACTATGGAAATGTTTTGCATAGCTACACATGTACAACTTATACTGAATTGCTTATCTTCTCAGTAAGGGTGGGTGACAAGGGAGGAAGGGAATGAATATGGAATTCAAAGTTTTAAAATAAAATAGTTAAAATATATATACTATTATTAATATTATTTTACATGTAACTGGGAAATAAGACACACAGGCACTGGGGCATAGAGCTCCACCTTGCCCTACTGGAAAGTTGGAGGGGGTGTGGGAGAAGATATGGGAGAGAGCAGATTGGAGGAGGGGATATCCAGTGGGATAGCTATTTTGGAGTGGTGGGTAGGGGAAAAACGGGGAGAATTTGGAACTCAAAATCTTGTGTAAATGAATGATGTAATCTAGAAGTTGATAAAGCATTTGATTTAAAAAAAAAAGAGGAAAAGAAGGAAAAGAAAAAAGAAAAAGAAGAAAAAAAATACCTAGCAAGGTATGACCTAATGGCTAGAATGATCCATGAGGCACTTATTTTCTTTCATGGACTGATAGGTGGCAAATCCTTAAATTACAAATACAGATCTTGAAATATCATTGAGATTTCAACTCAATGTACCAAGAGCAGACCGTTATCTTAAACTTAAGAACAATGTTTAATTGATTCTTTCTACTAATGATATCTAAGCTATATGGATTTAAGTGATTAAAATATAGGAACCTGCCAGAAGAAATTGGGAATAGTCATCTTTGTCATCATACTTGCTACTGGATTTGTGCCAAGGATATTTTCATTGATGCCATTAATACTATACTAGAACATGAGTTTACATCCATCTTAATACTTATATTTAACTACAAAGAGGGATTATCCTCCCCCCACGCACACTTGTACAGTAGTCTATCAAATAATAAACATCAAAAAAATAGCTAGATAGGAATTTGTTCCGGGATTTTTTCATATGTAAATTCCATTGAACAAGATGGGAAGAATTTGATAATAATAATACTTTGTAAAAAAAAAAAAGTAAAGATTGAAAATAAGCATATGCTACAGGATTCATTGAATCTATTTTCTCCCAATTTTTAAAACATTTTTTATTTAAAGTTTTGAATTTCAAATTCAATCTCTCCCTTTCTCCCTCCCTTAGCCCCTCCCCTATATGGTAAACAATTTTTATAGGTTATACATGTGCAATTTTGTAAAATATTTCCATAGTAGTCATTTTGTATGCAAAGACTCAAAGGAAAAAAATAAAAGAAAGTGTAAAATAACATGCTTAAGTCTGTATTCTATGAATATTAGTTCTTTTTCTGGAGTTGGATAGTATGCTTCATCATTAGTCCTTTGGGATTGTTTTGGATGGTTGTATTGCTGAGAATAGCTAAATCATTCACAGTTCTTCGTTAAGCAATATTGCTGTAACTGTGTACAACATACACCTGGTTCTGTTGACTTTGCTATGCATCCGTTTACATGAGTCTTTCCAGGTTTTTCTTTTTTTCTCTCTCCATATTTCATCCTGCTTGTCATTTCTTATAGTACAATAATATTCCATTACACTTATACCACAGCTTAATTTAGCCATTCCCCAATTGATGGGCATCTCTTTGATTTCCAATTCTTTGCCACCACAAAAAGAGCTGCTATAAATATTTTTGTGCAGATAGGTTCTTTTCCCTTTCTTTTGGATGTCTTTGGGATATAGACCTAGCAGTGGTATTGTTAGGTATGCAGAGTTTGGTTGCCCTTTGAGCATTGCTCCAAATTGCTCTCCAGAATGGTTGGAACAGTTCACAACTCTACCAGTTCTGCTTACCATGTCTTACCACCCCTCCCCCCCTTTTTTTTAACATTCCGTTGTATATTTGAGTTTTCTAAAGTTTGTCTGGTGATTTCATTTAATGCTTCACTTTATAAGGCATGAGGACAGTTTGTACTCAAGAAATCAGCCTAATCCCAGGGGAAATGACACCAGGAAATGGATACAGAGGCTTGTCTCCCGAAAAGAACTTCCAGGGGTTCTTTCCCCTAGGATCAGAGGCTTTCATGATGCCTGGGGACTTGGAGTTTAAATGGAAATCCCAGCTCCCGTTGCACTCTTCTCATTTGGAGAAGAAAGAATGACATTATTAAGTGTTATCTTTCACTATAAATATTAAATAACAGTAATTGACCCTCTGTGGGATTTTTCATTTAGTTCATCACTGGAAGAGATTCCAGCAATTTTGAACGGCTCTGTCTGCCATCCAGAAGTTTATCTTTCTTTTGGCTGGGTTGCGCTTTCAGAAGCATTAATATAGCTTAATATCCTTTCCTGTTGTTTCTCTAATTAAAAGCTTGTTGGATTTCTAAATAAGAAATGATATCGCAGAATACTGCTAATAGGGGCTATTAAAAGGCAGAGAAAAAGAAAGCAAGCCACAGACAGGATCAATGAGATGGTATGGGATGCAGCTGGATTGTGGTCTCCTATTCAAGAAGACAAAACAACCTGGGAAACTGGAAATGGATCTTACTGGCCCCGGGATTGGAGGGACAGCTCTGCCTTTAATGACCCAACCTCTGATGTAATTAGGGAGCAGGAAACAGATTCAAATAAAAGATCCCCAAAACACATCCAGTGTCTCAGCCTCCTTAAGCTCTGGGATTGAGAGGAAAAATCTGTGAGATCCATTGACCAGTTGTGAGTGATGAGGGTGAGAGTGGGAGGGAGGAAGATCCCTGTTTGATAAACTGATTCCTTCTGTGAACTCTGTTCTCAGACCTCTCCTGCCTTTGGGTTTTAGCAACACAAAATAAGCTTCCACTCCCAGACATGGCCACTAGGTGGCGATGGCTGTACAGGACAATTTGGACCAAGTGCTTTATTAAGTCAGCTCAGTCTTGACACACACAGAAAGGCCCCTCTACTTTCTTACAAATGCCTACCTCCTCTCAAACGCACTGGCTAGGAAGCTTTCTGGTGGCCCAGTCTTCTTCCTGCCAATGAGTTCTTTCTGCAGTGGCCTGCTCTACACCAAGTGCTGAGCAGGGAGACCTGAATTGGAATTCTCTGCTTCCCATCAGTTTGACTCTGGGCAAGATTCTCCTCAAGCATAGCAAAGTGGTACCATGGAAAGTCTGCTAGATTTGGAGTAAAGGGACATGGATTCAGATCTTGCCCACTTTACGTACTTCCTAGGTGGCCACGGGCAAGTTGCTTGTCATCTCTGGAATCCAATGATCTCATCTGTAAAAAAAACATTCAAGTCATATTCCTGGCACTTACCAGCCCTGTGCCTTTGACCAATCACTTTGTCTCCCTTACTTTCAGTTTCTTCATCTGCAAAGTGGGAAGAGTTTGACTAGATGACTTCCAAGTTCATTTTCAGTTCTATGAACTCTAAAAACAGGCTGAGGGAGGGGGTGGCTACCTGAAAAATATGCAGATGCCTCATTTCCTCCCTTATAAAGGTCATAGATTTAGATCTGGGAGGAGTCATCTGGTCCAACTCACCCATCTCACAAATGAGAAAAGGGGGGTACAGAGAGGCCAAAGTAGCTTAGGATCATAGGACAGAGATGTAGAAGTATAAAGGATCCCACCCTCACTTGAGAGATGAGGAAACTGAGGGCAAAAGAAGCGAACCATCTCGTCTGATGTCCCACAGACTTGGCTGAGCTTGCAGAGTTAGCAAGCATCAGAGCCAAGCCTTGAAACTGGGTTTCTGATTCCAAGTTCAGCATGCCTCTCTGAGTAGTGAAATTGAATCTCCAGCTAGGAGACATGGGTATAAAGAGGCAAATTTAAATTTGAGGAATGGAGATTTTTCTCCAAATGGACAATTTGAGGTGTGCCAGAGTGGAAGGAGTTCCTCTTCCATGGAGATTGTCAAACCCAGTGTGCAAGAAGACTTTCCAGGGGCGTGGTAGGAGATTGTTGTTTAGGTATGGGTGGGACTAGATGGGGTTGGAAGTTCCAAATTGCATGATAAAACTGAGTGTAAGCAAAGTGAGTGGAGTCCAGAGCCATGGAAAGACCAGAAGTAATTACAGATAATCCTGGGAGACACATTATAAATGATGGAAGTGGCTCTCATTCATGCCCATCATTTTCTCTATGGCTGCAACAACAGAACTGTTTATGTGTTTTCTTCTTTTTTAAAAACATGTAGAAGCAAAATTGAACTATGAAAGAATGCACTTAAAGAGTCATTAATTATTACCTAATTACTTATAGCACCGGGGCATGGGCAGAAAAGTGCTCTGAGATGATGAAGTTGTCAATTATAGCTGATAATTAAGGGGCCAGGTGCATGTTTAATTTAACAAGATAAATATCTGCCCAGATGTTGTATGTCTCCTGCTTCATAATCAGGAGGGGTAGAATATTGTCATGTACTTGGAAATCTATTAGGTGCATAACCTTTTGGGACCAAGGAGCTCTAAACCAATGCATTCCTATCACAAGTCTGCATTGTAGAGGACTTTTTAATACTTGATTCGAAACAAAGGCCTGTCTTCAACGCCAGCATTCTTTGGGTGATGGTGTTGTGCTATTTGTTTTTAGAATACTACAGTCTTTGAGGAAATGAAGTTAGACATTACCCAAAGAGCAATGGAGAGAGAGATGGCAGTAGGCTGTCACATCTTACAAACAAGAAATATTTGGGAGAAGTAATATATGAAGAGATACATGATTAGGGAAAAAAGATGGACCAGTCATGTACAAAAGGAGGACCAGTGGATACTATCATTATCCATACAATATCAAGAGAACTTGAAGAAGGCCTCTAGCCATTGGGTGGGTCCTTTGTTGAGAACTTATGGGGGGTTAGGTGCAAGAGTCACACAGGATAGGTGGGTATGGAATCTATCTGTATCACTGAAGAGAATACCCACACCAATAAGATAAAAGATCCATTGGACAACTAATATGTGGTTTATTGTATAGTCAATCCATGTTGAACCTGCAACTTCTGCTTTATTTTAATGTTTTAATTGTATATCTAGTTGGATTGTCTTACATATCAGAGGGTGGGCATTTTAGGATCTCTCTGTGTTCATTCTAGTTCTGCAAGGCTTGTATGGGGCAAGCAGTATGACCCTTGTCTATGGGGTAGATGAATGCTTTTTATGGGGAGACCATGGTGAAGAGGAGGGAAGAGAATAAGGGATAAGTGAAAATGGAGTGACAAAGACATCTGCCATAAAACTCAACCACCCCAAGGACAGATCTTGAAGGAATATGAAGAATTATGGGTATTTTATCACTGGCCTTTTGTCCTAGAGTTTAAGTATCTGTTGACCCAGGTGGACCATTTTTAGAAGGTTATTCTTAATGTTCCAGCAGAATTCTACCTCATAGTTCCCCTAATGTCTCAGGCATAGGACAGCATTTAGTGTCCACATCAACTTTCTTCAAGGAATTACAACTTAGAAGAACAGAAATTTTTTCCGCTGAACTATTTGTATTTCCCATTTCATCATTGTTTGATTTAGAAAGTTGATGAAATAGACCAGCTACAGCCCTTTATTGAACTGGCAGCTTCCCATTGAAGCCAAGCACCATTTTGCTGAGTAAGGACAAACAGAAGTGTCTTCAGTAGGGCCGTGTTCAAAGACTGTATAATCAGTGACGATCCAGGTCTGTCTCCCACTAGGAATCTTCTTGAGCTTCATTTTACACGATGTCCACGGAGTTGTAAATCATTTCTCTATCCAATTTCAAATTCATCTTCTTGTTTCTAAGCCAGCCCACACTTTGCCATCAATCCATCCTGTCTACCATCATTAATTCATCCTGTACAACACCAAAAATCCATCCTGCCCAATGCCACGAGTTCATGTTAGACATCATGACAAGTTCTTCCTACATAGCATCACCAGTCCCTCCCCCACCCCACCATCAGTCAATCCCACACACTACCATCAATCTATTCTGCATACCACTCTATGCCCCATAACCAATCCTTCCTACATACCATCATTCCTCTTTCCAGCACAATAGCTCCAATCCATCTCACACAACCACCATCTGGTGCATCACTAGTGATCATTTTCACGTAAGTGTTTGAAAGATGTATGTATTGATAAATCAATTGATAAACATTCATTAAGCACCTACTATGTGTCAGGTGCAGTGCTAAACACCAGGGATACAAAAAATGTCACCCCCTCAAGGAGTTTACAATCTAATGGGGGGCGGGGCAACATGTAAACATTTGTTCTTACAAAAAGATTCTTTGGTTCTGAAAAGCAAGATCTCACCCATAGCTCGTCGCTCAATAAATAGGCCAACTTGCTGGATAAAAATTCTATAGCTAGTTTTTTTGGGGAAAAGCCCTCAATTTTTTAAAACGCAGATGGTTAGAGTTATGGTCTTAATTTAATTTTAGCCTGCTTGGGGGACATGTCCATTCCTCTTTATTCACTTCTAACACAGAGCCTTCTCTCATCTCTCCATATTTCCCAAATATTTTCCAATATTAAAAACTGCATTTTTTTTCCTTTTTGGACCCTTGACAATTTGAAGCTTCTTGCTCCTCCCAACACAGCTTCCCATCAGTCATTTTCTGCCTAGTACTTGCCCATCACACAATGTGCAACACTCATCCTTCCTTTCCCCATCGACATATGCTACTGCAGAAACACATCTCCGATGTCCCCAGAGGGGCCCTGGCCTTCAGATGCCAATCAGCAGGAATCACAGCCGCCAAAAGGAGAGGAAATTTGCTTTGCTTATGGAAGATAAAAAGCCTCCTGCTTCTGAAGGCAAGTCAGCTACACCATTGTCGGGAAATAAGAGTTAGCCTCTCAAGGAGCATCTGACAGCTTCAATTTTCGATCAGTCCTTGAAATAGCAAGGGAGCCCCGGATAACTGGCTGTCCTGTAAACCTGTAAAACAACAGGACAGGAGTGGGATGGGCAGCCTAATAAATATGGATGTTGGATCCCATATTTTTTCTTCTCATAGTTGCTTTCAAAGGGAGATTATTTCTTTTTGGATGGATCAGATTGACAGGCTGGGGAGGAAAGCTCCATCATTGAGAAGATGGGTGGAGTGCTGTTGGCATAATGAGGGCTCACAGATGCTGGATTTTTATGTGTTTAAAAATGGCCTGAAACAGATACCAGTTTGTATTTTTTCACTCACTGGGTAAGATGCAGCAGTAGGAAAAGCTTTGTATCCTGGAGTGGGGGGAGGGGAGGGAGAGGGTGCATCAGAGGTCACACAGCTAGGAAGGGTCTGGGGTCAGATCCGAACTCACAAAGATGTCTTCCTGACTCCAGGCCCAGTGCTTTATCCACTGTGCTACCTAGCTGCCCACGTCTGATTCAAGTCCAAGTCCAAATCCAAATGGCCCGATGAAAGGGGAAAACTCCTTCATTATTAGAGCTATCCAAAAAGTCGATTGAGTTGCCTCTGAAAGCAGAGGGTTCTCCATTATGGGTCTTCACACAAAGGTTGGGTGACCACATGTCCAGTAAGTTTAAAGGGGATGCCTCTTCAGGGATGGTCTGGGTTCAATGACCCTGACTTTCCTTCCAAATCTGAGGCTCTGGGATGGTGCCTTTGTGAATAGAAGAAGAGCCACTCAATACAGCAATGCAAGCAAAAGAAACCAGGAATTATTAAGACAATTCATTACAGAGTCATACAATATTTTAGGGTTTGAGGGAACTCTACAGTCATCTAACTAACCCATACCTGAAAGGAATCCCTACTGTAATATAGCTTGACAAGTGGTCACCTAATCTCTTCTTAAAGACATCCAACAAAGGAAAATCTACCATCTCTGGGGGCAGCAGCTAATCCCACTCTTGCCAGCTCTAATGATTAGGATATTTCTTCTGGTATCAAACTGAAGTCGACTTTGTTGCTGCCTCTGTCTCTTGCTCTTGCTTCTGATCTCCAGGACCAAGCACAATAAATTGAATCCTTCATCCACATGACAGTTCTTCAACTATTCAAACTTCTTTCCTTCCTCCCACCAAGTCTTCTCTGCTCCAGTCTACATAGCCCCAGTTACTTCAACTCATCATATTAAACATGGATTCAAGACTTTTCACCATCCTCATTGTCTTTCTCTGGTACTCTCCAGCTTATCAATATCTTTCTTAAATGGTAGCTCCCAGAACTGAATATAGCTCTCCAGTTGCGGTGTAACCAAAGCAGAATATATGGGACAATGACTTCCTTATTCCTGGAAGTTATGCCTGGCTTAATGTAGACCAAAAGGCCAGTAGCTTCCCTCTCCCTCTCCCTTTCATTCTCTCTCTCTCTCTCTCTCTCTCTCTCTCTCTCTCTCTCTCTCTCTCCCTTCTTCCCTTTCTTTCTTTCTTTCTTTCTTTCTTTCTTTCTTTCTTTCTTTCTTTCTTTCTTTCTTTCTTTCTTTCCATTCCTAGTATATGAGCTGCCTGGATTCAGTTCTCCTGAGATTCACCTTACCAAGCATTCCAGCCAAGAAGCGTGAGGAAATAGAGTATTTTAGGAACTTTTTTTCCCCTAGAGGAAGTTGGAACAAGTGAGAAAAGAAAAAGAACCATCCAGGATGTGGGGAATGAGAAGGAATGTGGATTTACCCATTGGCTCGTCTTAAGGACTTCTCTCCTTGGCTTTTGAAACATTCAACCATGGAATCTCTGAGTGAACATTCTCTTCCCACAAAGTCTAATTTGTTTGCCTTGGGTTCTGAACTCATTATACCAAGCATTGAAGCCAATAGACACATAGGTCAGTGGATTGTAACCACAAAGACTTCAAACAGTTTCTTTTTCCAAGGTCAAAGAAAGAATACTTTTGTTCTTGAGTTTCCAGAGGGGCCTCTCACACAATCCTTACTGAATATTGCTGTGTCAGATGACTACTGGAGGAGATGCACAGACTTCCTTGCAATTGTGCCCACAGCTCATTGGGGCTCTGTCAAGATGGCAGAAAAAATCTTCTGGCAGAAAAATTCATTTTGTGAAAGGCATCAGAGAGAAGTTTTTGGAAACTTTGTAAATGGGTTTTAGGAACTGTGTGCATATTGGGGACTAAATGATTCAATTTCCCAATTTGTGTTAACACCACCTAAAATCCTTAAAAGAAAATTAACAGCTTATTCTGGGGCAGAAAAACTCCTCAAAAGGAAATGGAGCTAAGTAGTCTTATCAGCAAGAGGAGCATGACCTTTTCAGTCTGAATTCTCACAATTTTCCCATGAGCTGGGCCCCAAAGCCTTTCTTGGTTTTCATTGCCACTCACCATTAACTTGCTAAAATCTTGGTGATAGAGTCAAGCTCAGCCTTCTTCTCATAGCTGGTTTAAGTCGAGGCCACTTATTTCTCACACAACCTGTCCATGCCTGCTTAACCTCTGAGATTCTTCTCAGAGTTGCCCACCTAGTATGCTGGAGGCTTTCTTCATGTCTTCAATCAGCTAAGCACTTATGAAACACCTTTTAGGTTCTGGGGACTGTGCTAGGTGCCACATAGTCAAAGAAAGGAGCAAGAGTCTCTGTCCTCAAGGAGTTTGCCTTCTACGAGGCATCACACCATATAGCTTCAAGTAAATACAACATAAATAGAAGCCGATTTCAGAGGGAGTCCCTGGGCATCAGAACTCCCTTCCTCTTGCCTTCTGCTCAGTCAGATTTCTCCTGTGCTCATGGATGATTCCCTTGACATGGCCTCTTCTGCATCAGTCCTTGTATGGATAGCTTGCAGGCTGTTCATGCCTACTACACAGCTTTCCATTGAGAGTCATCATGGCACCATGGAGGGGACTTGGAGTGTGGAACACCTGGATTCACATTCTGCCTCTGCCATTTACCAGCTTTGTTGCTTACCCTCTCAGTGCTTTAGATTCATCATTTGTAAAATAAAGGGGGTTGAACTCAATGCCTTCTAAGGCTCTTCTTGTTCTAAATCTATAAATCTACAATTGCGTCATGACACCCCATCCGAGAGGTACATTGGTGGTGATTATTCTCACAGAATTCATATGGATAGTGCCTTTAGGCCCAGAAGAACCCACAGAAAAATTGGTTTCCCAGTTATGGAAGAGATCTGACACTTTCAGGCCATCTTGTCTTGGGTTCCATTTCGTTACACAAACCATGTGAAATCATGATTGACTGTCACCACTTTAGGAAAGTGACTCAAAACCACCTTGTTGATAAGGAATTAGTAGTATTGTGCAAAAGTCACTTTATGAGTCAGATAGGTGCTATTATTATCCCCATCTTAAAAATGAGGAAATTGAGTCTAACAGAGATTAGTAGACTTGCCCAGAGTCACACATGTATTTCTCTCCCTCTCTTTGATTTCTTTGGGATACAGATCCTAGTAGTGGTATTGTTGGGTCAAAGGGTATGCCCAGTTTTATGGCTCTTTGGGCGCAGCTCCAAATTGTTCTCCAGAATGGTTGGACCAGTTCACAACTCCACCAACAATGCATTAGTGTTCTACTTTTTCCGTATCCCCTCCAACATTTGTTATTTTCCTTTTCTGTTATGTTAGCTAATCTGATAGGTGTGAAATGATATCTCAGAGCTTGTCCCTCAGATATCTTGAACTGCTATCCTTCACTCTTATCTCAGATGTAGAGGTGGCTCTTCTCCTTGGTAAGGCCAACTCTTCTATATGTCCCCTTAGATTTCTCCCACTATCACTCACATTCTCTTTTCAATCTTCAGTCTCTTGCTATTTACTATGGCCTTCTGTGTTTGTGCAAACACATCCTTATTTCTCCCATCTTGAAAAAAACACTCACTTGGACTGACTGTTCCCGCTAGCCCTTATTCTATCTCTTCCCCTTTTTTGCCAGGGTGAATTCTAGGGTAAAACTGTCTGCCAGGCGGTTCTTCATCTTCTCTCATTTTCTTCTTACTTTATGGAATTAAACAAGCATTTCCATAACATAGTATAATGAAAAAAGATGCTTGCACATGAACCTTCCATTTTCTTCTAAACCCTTTGCAGTCTGGTTTCCAGTCTTACCATTCAACTGAAACTGCCCTCTGTAAAGTCACCAAAGATCACTTAATTACAAAATTGAATATCTTTTGTTCTCAGCTGTAGTCCTCCTTGACCTCTTTCCAGCATTTGATGCTGTCAGTCACTGACAGCATCTCCTGAACACTTTCTCCTCTCTAGGCTTCTGTGACACTGCTCTCTCTTTGTTCCCCTCCCACCTATCTGACTTTCCCTTCTCAATCTCTTCTGCAGGATCTTTATTCAGCATTACTCCCACTAACCATGGATCTCTCCTAAGCCTTTGCTCTCGATCTTTTTTTTTTCTCTCTATTCTACTTCATTTGGTGGTTTTATCAATTCGCAGGTGTCCAATGATCATCTCTTTGCCTATGGTATATTTAGATGCATATATATATATATATATATATATACATATATGTATGTATGTATGGAGATAATCTGCACATCTGTATATATAAATGGATATGCATACATCTATCTAGTCTCTTTCTCCTGAATTTCACCAATACAACCACTGTTGCTTTTTGGACATCTTAGGCAGGATGGATCCCACAGGGATTTAAAATTCAACATATTTAAAACAGAACCCATTCTTGTTCCCCAAAACTATCTGTATTTCCCAACTTCCTTATTATTAGTGAGGGCACCACTAGTTTCCCAGTCACCCAGGGTCACAAACTTGGTGTCATTCCTGACTCCCTACTCTCAATCACACCACAGCTCCAATCTGTTGCCAAATCTTATCATTTCTGCCTTAACAACAACTCTCATAATTATCCCCTTCTCTCTCCTCCTACAGTCCCCACCCTAGTTCAGACCTTAGTGACTTCTCTCTAGGATTATAGCCTTCCAATTGGTCTCCCTGCCTTGTGCCTTCCCCCACCAGTTCATCTTCCACTCAGGTACTCAAGTAATTTTCCTGAAACACAGGTAGTTTCATGCCATCCCTTACTCCATAAACCCTAGTGGCTCCCTAAAAACCTCCAGCGTCATCTGACCAATTCTACTTTTTAAGGCATTCTTCTCCTCATTGACGTTTTGGACATCTTTTGCCACTTGAGATAAGTCTATTTTTTAAGCTGTTATTTTCTTTAGTCAATCTGTTGACTCATTTTTCATGATTTTCATGCATCATTCTCATCTCTCTTCCCAATTTTTCCTCTACTTCTGTTACTAGATTTTCAAAATCCTTCTCAAACTCCTCTATGGCCTGCTATCAATTCATATATTTCTTGGAGGCTTTTGATGCAGGAGTTTTGACTTTGTCTTCTGGTTCTATGTTTTGATCCTCTTTGTCCCCAAGAAAGAATTCTATTGTCTGATTGTGCTTCCTCTGTTTGCTCATCTTGCCAGCCAATTACTTGACTTTTGAGCTCTTTGCCAGGGTAGAACTCTGCTTCCAGAGTGGAGAGAGCTATGTCCCAAATTGCTGAGGTTTTACGCAGCTGTGGTCAGAGTTTTTCCTAGGCACCTGCCTCAGAACTGTGACGAGGACTTTCTCTCCACAGCCTCAACAAACTGCCACATCAGTGCTCCTCACCCCAGGACCACCAGCCAAGACTGCAACCCAGATCCAAGCAGGGCAAAGCAGGAGAATTCTGCCTCAGTGCCAACAGAGAGATTCCTGCAAATGCCCTCTGGACAGTCACTTGGTCTTCCTCTGTTCTGCAGGACAGGAGCCGGAAGCAGTGGTGGCAGCAGTTGCAGCTGCTTTTACCTCTGCTGCCCTAGTGGCAGGAGCCGGTCCTTGCTTTTCTCTCACCCAGTTCCAACAGGGTTCCCCACTGACCTTTTACTTTCTCTTTGTCATTTATGGGTTGAGAGTTCTGAAGACTGCCACAGCTGCCAGTGATTCACTCTCCTGAAGACTGTTCCAGCCAGTCTGTGCCACTGGTTGGGGCTGCCCCAGGTCTGGGCCCATACAGCTCATGTGGAATTGTGCTGGGCTCCTAGTCCTGTGCAACAGACCCTTCCTGTCAGCCTTCAGCAGGAGATTTGTTTCTCTCTGTCACTTTGTGGGTTCTGTAGCTCTAAAATTTGTTTAGAGTCATTTTTTACAGGTTTTGGAGGTGTTTGGAGTGGGAGCTCAAGCAAGTTCCTGCTTTTACTCCACCATCTTGGCTCTGCCCCCCTTACCTCCAGTATCAAACACAAAAATCCTCTGTTTGGCATCTAAAGTCCATTTCCTACCTTACTAGGGTCCTTGTGCTTACAGCCTAAGACAATCCCTTCCATATACCTTATGATTCACTTATGACCTTCTTGCTGTTTCTCACACATAATAGTCCATTTCCTGACTTTGGAACTGTGTATCCCCCATGCCTGGAATGCTCTCTCTCCTTAGCCCCTGGCTCCTCTGGACTCTTTCAGGACTCAGCTCAAATCTCATCTTCTGCAGAAGACCTTTCCCAGTCTTCCCTCCATTTCAAGTACCTTCCCCTTTGATATTACCTTACATCTACTCTTTATATATCATATGCATATCCCTCTATTTACACTCTGTCTTTCACCATTAGAATGTGAGCTTGTTGAGAGTATCTGCTGTTTTTGCTTTTCTTTGTATAAGAGTGGCCTGAACGAAATCCTCACATGGAAAAGGTTGATGATGTGTAATGAAGATACTTGCTCACCAATTTGTAGCATGCCCAGAAGTTCTGAAGCTTATCCTGGTTTTTGATGAGGTATTAGACAGGTGATTGACTGCATAGCCATAAATGAATGCGTTTAGAAAGTATGAATTGGTCAGGCCCTTCCTCTTGGCTCTGACTTTTTCCTGGTTGGCATATTCAAGCGAGGAGGCAAGGGCAAGAGAGGTCTCAGGTCTTTGTCTCTCCATTGGGACTATTGTATTACAGCCTGTGTATACATGGCCCTGCTCTTGTGTTTCTTAAGTACTGTGTCTACTCTTCCTGCTTTTGGGTGATGGAGATTAGAGGTGACTATGACCTTGTGAGCATCAAAAGTTCAGGGAGTAAAGGTTCCCCAGAAATTCAGGAGTGGAGTCCATAATGGGGTTTACTGGAAGCCAAACAATGAAGAGTAAAAGCCCAAGCATCCTGGCTAGTCCACTCTAGCAGTAGCAAAGATCCAGACTCATGTACCAGTTGGCTATGCCACAGTTGGAAGCTGATGTGGTGGGATGAATGCGATATAAGTCTGAGCCTATCTTCCCCAGGGAGATAATGTGGAATATGGGAAAATATGTTCCCAGGTATTGGGTGGGAAGGAATCATTCGTACTTCTGCTCTTGCTGTATCTTGTGAGTAAATATCCTCGTGTGAAAGCTAATTGATGCCAGTTGGTTAAATGGTGTTGATAGCTAATCATTAGTGATTTACAATAGGAGGAACACATTGGAATAGGGGCTCAAGCCAGTAGAATAAGAGAAAGACATTCAACCGCTTGGGATACCCCTTGAACCTTAAGATGGAGATGTAGCCAGTCTTGGTCTGGGAGAGTGAGTTTATGGTGTTGCTACATTTGTATCTCTTATAATAAGCTCTTAATAAATACTTATTGATTGATTAACTGGCCTATTCTCAAGGATCTTAACCTCTAGCTTTTGGTGCCCCCTTAATGACTTAGACTCCTCCAAGAAAGCAAGTGAACTTAGAGTCACTCTCGAGACAATCTTCTTCTCTTTGGGCTTTCACTGTCTAAATAACACATGGACATGAATACAGTAAGTGCTATTATCATCTTAGAAAATTAGACTCAGGGGGACTACTTACAGTTCTACAGCTAGTAAATATGTGAGGTGGATTTGAACTCAGGCTTTTTGCTTTTAAGTCTAAACTCCCATCCACTATCTTCTATTAATATTTTATAATCTATGAATGTCTGAATGTTAGGGGAGGGGGGAAAAGGATTCTTGTTTAGACACTGATTGAACTAAAGGACCTTTGAGGTCCCCAAATCTGAACCTCTGTGATTCTAGAATTAATATGACTGGGCCCCCAGTTGATGGGCATCTCCTCAATTTCCAAATCTTGCCACCACAAAAGAGCTGCTATAAATATTTGTGTAAAATGTGTTTGTGTTTATAATGTTGTGGCTATTAAATAAAACTTTCTCCTGGTTCTGCTCCCTTCACTCTGCATCAGTTCATATAAGTCTTTCTAGGTTTCTCTGAAACTGTTCCTTTCATCATCTCTTATGGGGAAACATTCCAGATAATACTATTTCTTACATTCAATAACTTCGCTGTGACAAAAGAGCAGAGGAATGTGTGCTCTAGGGGAAAAAAACCCAAAAAACATTCCCAGCAATGGCTACTATTCATAGGAGCTACGTCGCCCCCTAGTGGTACTTCTGTTTGTTGATATGAGCTGCTGTTTAGTATCCAAAGTTATATCAATAATTAGAATCACATTTTGGTCAAAAGATCTTCTCAGTTAGGCATATACAGAGCACTTGCCTCTCAACAGCCCTGTTATGGAAGTAGGTGGGTAGGAGTTTCAACTACTGTCACCCCCATCTCAAAGATGAACAAATAAGGCCATGAAAGTTTCTCAGTCAGTAAATATTTATTAAGCGCCTACTATGCACCAGTCCCTGTGCTAAGTGCTAAGGATACAAAAAGGGGCAAAAAGACATCTTCTGCCCACAAGGAGCTCACAGTCTAATGGAGGAGACAACAAGCAAAGGACCATGGATGAACAACCTATATGCAGGATGAATGGGAAATAATTCAGAGAGAGAAAGCACTAAAATTAAGAAGGGTTGGGAAAGGCTTCCTGTAAAAGATGGTATTTGAGTTGGGACTCAAAGTTTAAGGGACTTGCCCACATTCACTATGTATCTGAGATCAGATTCAAATCCAGTCTCCTGATTGTAAGCCTAGTGTTCTTTTCACCGCTCCATGACTATCCATGGCATGAAAAGGAGAAAAGATAGATCAGTGAAATGACCAAGATGGAGGACTGATTAAACTTGATTGAACAGAAAATGACTTGGTCATCAGGGCTGTTCTAAAGTGGACTGGCCTGCTTGCAGTGGGTTCCCTGTCCCTGGAGGTCGACCTTCACCCAGAGGCTAGATGCTTATTGTAGAGGATGTTCCTGACCATGCATTGGTTGAATTATATGGCCAGTGGGGACTCTTCCAACTATGGGATGCTGTGATTTTCTCATGGTATGAGACAGCTTAATGGACATCATCCCTCTCTTGGTGTTTGCTTATCCTCCCTCTCTATCCCCCTGATCTTAGACCAGGAGTTACACAGAGCCATTAATTCCACCCTTCTCAGTTCATTTTCTTGGATTTTTCACAGTATGAAGAGTCTTTGCCTTCTCAGTGAAGTGGCCAGATGTCTGGGGATGCCTTTAGCAGGCCTGGCACCAGGAGACACTGTTCTCCTCCAAACAAATACAGACCAGGATGTTCTCAATATGCTTTAGGCTTGTAATGTATGACCAATATGACTCCCCTGCCTCAGTGGACATAAAGGAGCATGTGGCCATTTTCTGCATCATCCGAACTCTACGATTTCAATTTAGTGCCCGATATCTGTTGTACCATTCTCAAGTTGCCATTTTAACAACAGGCTGTGGCTTTTTTCATCTCTTATTTTTATTTTTATACCCTTCACTAAGATCCTACCCCATTGCTTCATCATGAGGGAATGGTGCCCCTGGGCTTCTGAAGGCTGTGCCAGTGGAATACAAATGTGGCTCAGTTCTACCAAGCTGAAAAGACTTCATTTATGTCTTGGTGGAGGCCTATTTGCCTTTCTTCTAAGTCAGCCTAGCTAAGCAACCAGGTTGGATACAAAGTGATGCATTTATCCCTTTTTGTTGAGTCTCTGATGGATGGTTTCCATTGGTCACATGGTAGGTTTGATGTACTTTGGGGGAGTGTATTGTTTTGAGGCAATCTTGGCTCTGCCCTTCCTGTAGGTGGAACAGCTGCTAATAGCAAGCTATTTGAATGGGAACAGGCAATGAAGGCTGTTGTCCATGCTTCACCTTTGCCCTAGCTACAATGGGTGAGCCTCAGATGGCTCATACTGAGGGTCTGGCTTCTTACTGGAGATGAGGTAGGTCAGCTTTGGTTTGAAGTTGTGATCTCTGCCAAGTGAATGGGCCACCTCAAAATGGGCTTCTCCTCATTAGAGATTTCCAAGCAAAGCAGGATGATTGCCTTTTGAATATGTTGTTGAGAAAAGATTCTCTTTCAGGAATGGGCAGGGTAGGACTGGGCTGGCTCTGGATCTGCGTTCTGACTCTGCCATCCTGTAATTCACTTGTGAATTCAGAACAACTTGTAAGGAAGGCATGAAATACCCAGATTTCAGATGTACAAGGTTTCAGGAAAGTGAGTGGTTATTGCCTGCTGGCCTCCAGCTCCTGGGACTGGAATCTGAGCAGCATGTGCCTGTCCTCCATTCTCCTCTGTCTCTCACTTGACTCAAACAGCACTTCTAGTCAGAGTAACACCACAATCCATACAGTGCTTTCAAAGTACTTTGGGTTCAGTATTTCATTTGACCTCACAAATGTAAGTGCTGTTATCATCCTCATTTGGGACTAAGGAAAATGAGACTCAGGGGCATTACTTAGAATTACACAGCTAGTAAATACATGAGGTGGATTTGAACTCAGGACTTTTGGCTCTTGAGTCTAGCCTCTCATTCACTCTCTCATGTGTCCTCTTCTATTACTATTTTATAACATATGACTATCTGAATGTTAGAACAGTAGGAAAAAAGATTCTTGTTTAGACACTGACTGAACTAAAGGGCTTTTGAGATTCCCAAATTTGAAACTTTGTGATTCTAGAATTAATATGGCTGGACTGTTTTGAGATCTGTCAATGGAGGGGACCACTCCATATGTGCAGTGTCGGAAGAATTGCCAGAAAATTACAATATAAGGGGCATTGTTAAAGAAGCAGAAAAACCCATTTTATAGGTGGTAGTGTGTTTCACTGAGGGCTGGAATCAGAATCATTGAGCCTGAGTTAAAATTATGGTTCTGCTGTAATACAACTTTTTTGACCCTTAACCCCCATGGGACCCAATTTTCTAATCTGTAAAATGGAGAGAGCATAGCTTAGAGAAGGGTGTCTAGATGGCACAGTTGATAGAGTACCAGGCCTGGAGTCAGGAGGGCCTGAGTTCAAATCTGGCCTCAGATACTTACTAGCTGTGTGACCCTGAGCAAGTCACTTAACCCTGTTTTCTCATCTGTAAAAATGAGCTGGGGAAGGAAATGGCCAACCCCTCCAAAATCTTTGCCAAGAAGACCCTAAATGAGGTCATGAAGTTGGATGTGACTGAACAGTGACAATGGTGACAACAGCAGCATAGCTTAAAGGACCCCTGGGGCCCCTCCGTCCGTGTCACAAAGAAGGGCCACTCACAGAGAAGAGTCCCCCCCCCCACTCCCCTTTTAACTTTTTGTCTCTTTATTCTTCATGATGAAATTTGCCCAAGCCTCGGCAGGTTGCTTGGAGGAAGAAGTAATCAAACCTGAAATGATTGCTTGGTACTCAAAGGGGCCTGTTCGCTAGCTACCCTGTGGAAAAGAGAACACCCACTCTTCTTCTTCCTGCTCCCCACCTCCATGCAGTGCCTAGATGAACAAATAAATAAAAAGCAAAATGTGATGGTTTGGGCTTTTCTGTGCTTGCTTCTGAGCTGATGCGGGGATGACTGGATGGAGAGGTTGGGATAGGTCCCAGACTGGGCAGCGGGTCAGACATGTGCACAGCCCTTCTCTGATTTAGCCAGAGGAAACACATGCAGATGTCCAAGCTGCCTCTAGAGGTCACTCTGATCCTGGGATTTTAATGTATCCTCTGAGGCCATGGATGAACCATGGATGTGGACCATTTCTGAGGATAATGTGACTCCCAGGAGACCTGCTCAGGGTGTACAATTTTCCCACCATTCAGAACACCTGGAAATCTCTGCTCTGGCTCCCGGTGTAGAAGCAGAGGGAGAGCTTTAACCCTTGGGAGAGCTTTTATTTCAAAATGTTGACTTCTTAAAAAAAAATCAAGTTGTAACCAGTCCCTACCACCCTCAATAATAATGATCAGGCTGTGTTAGTTAATAATGTTTAACTTTATTAATTTGTAAATTAAAGGATGGTTATGAATAGCTTAACTTTATTTTGTGCCAAGGTCTAGATCAGGGAATAGATAAGAGGCTCATTGACTGTGGAGTTGGCAGAGACCTTTGAGATCATTTAATCCAATGCCTTCATTTATTTTATTTTTATTTTATTTTATTATGACTTAAGGGCAGGCATGGATGGAGTGCAATCTGCATCGTTGGAGGGAGTGAGGAGATTAACGACCCATTTGAGCATCTTAGTATTTGAGCAGGATTTACGGATAATTATAATTATCTTTGTAGCACAATCTGAGGTTTGATAAGTACTCTTGTAAAAAAATCATTAATGCCTTTTTATCTTATGGTAATTTCCTGATACATCCTACTAACACACTGTCCCTTAACAAGAGAGCCAGGCTTTGTTTAAAAAAAAACAAAACTGTCCCATCAACAAGAAAGACATCTGTTGTTAAAAAAACAAAACAAAACAAAAACAGACAGTTAAGCAAAACCAAGGAACGGAGACTTTGACTGAACATATATGCAGTTTTTCGTACCCATGGTCCTTGGTTTCTTTATCCAAAAGGAGGTGCAGCTCATCTCTTCCCATCTCATTTCTAGGGTTAGAAATAGGCACTTTCATTACAAGAAAGAGGAAATCGAGTTTCAATTAGATGAAGCAAATTACTGCAGGTCATGGTAGTGACTAGTGGAACCAGAACTTGAACCCAAATCAACTGATTCCAAATTGACTGTTCTTGGTGTGTCACTGGGGTTTTGGTGTGATTTTTTGTTCATTTATTTTGAATCACTCATCTATTTTCATAATTGCTTTGATCTTTTTGTTTCTCATCATAAAAACAATCCGATTTAACCTGATTGCATATTAGGTTAAGCAAACAGACTTTGTAGGACTTTGTGGGGTTGCAGACAAGCCAAGGAATGCCTAAAATCTTTGGTCTAGATGAACATCAGCAAGAAACCCCCTTCTAATTCTGATGTGCTTACTCTTTTTCTCTTTTTAGCCTCTCTTTGATGTATACTCAGCCTGTATCTTCACAGGATCATAAAATTAAAGCTTGAACTACCTCAAAGCTCATTGAGTCCAGTACTCGAAGCCCACCTAAGCCAACAGACTGGGAAGTGCTTTACGTTAGTCTCAGTTAAATTTCCTTAGTAATAATAATGATAACAAACATTTAGAGTTTCATACTTTAAGGTTTGCAAAACACATTGTGGATATTATCTTATCATTATCTCACTATCCTCCCAAGAATCCTGTTATTATCCACTAAGCACAGACCAGGGAATGGAGGCAGACATTCTAAGTGACTTGCCCAGAATCATATGACTCGTAAATTTTTGAGATAAGATTTGAAGTCGGATCTTCCTGGCTCTAGGTTCAGTGTTCCACAAGGCCACTGCTTGTAAATTTTTCTACCTGAAATTCTCTTTTCTCTAGTTTTCACATATTGATTCCAGCTCTGTTTGCTGAGGTTCTTTGTGGGGGGGGGGGGGAGCGGTATAAAATGGAATACATTTTCTACTCTTCCCAAGGAACTGACTTTTAAGCAACCAGCAACTGATATATATTTCTTTTAAATATTTTTTTTTTAGGTAAAATTTATCCAGTCTTCCCAACCATTCTTCATATAACAGTGTACCTAGACCTCTCACCATTCTAACTGCCTTTCTCTACCCATGTTCCAGGCGGGACATGTCCCTCTTTCGCATGTCAATATAAAGGAGTCACTATGGGCTTGAAACAATGACACCATCCTGCTTTCAGCTGCCTTTCTTCCACCCTGGTCTACAGAGATTTGAGAAAATAACTTAGATAAGTGGAATCATCCCTGTAAAACTTGATATTTGGAGATGTCTTTATCATCCAAAGTGAACACTTGTTACTTACCAGTCATCTGTCTTATTTTAACAATAGAAATAAGTAATGAGAGACTTTCAGAGTTGAAAAGGATCTGCACAGGCATTTATTCCAATGTCTTACTAATGCAGATCATTCAATGATTATTCTGACATAACTCTTTGGTTTTATTGTCTACATCATTTCATAACATCATATCATCCTAATGCTAGAATTGGAAGGAAACTTAGAATGCATTCAGCCCAACCATCTCATTTTCCAGATGAGGAAAATAATTCCAGGGATTTTAAATGACTTACCCAAGGTCACACTGGTAGTAAGCAACAGAATCAGGATTTGCATCTAGGTCCTCTGATGCCAAAACCCATAACTCTTTTGATTATACCTTGGTGTTAATCTGCAAAAAGAGCACAAATGAATTGAAGGCAGAAAGTGGACAATTTTAACTAGGAATCATGAAAATGACTGCTTTTATGACACATATGTCATAAATGTCATCATATATGACAATATATATATTTCTGAGGTACAAATAATTCAGTTTAACTCTATAAATATGATCAGCATTTATCTTAATACTCTAATACTCAATGACTTCAATATGACAATGGGTATAGGGAAAGATGATGAAAAATAAGTTGGAAAACATGGCTCAAGGGCAAGAAAGCAGAGAGGTCAAAGGCTTGTAGACTCATGCCTAAATATTATCAATACTCCCTCTTCTAGAAGGAGTTGGGAGGCTCTGAAGATATGAATTGAACTTCATCTAGAAAGGTGAATTGGTTACTCTCCAACATTTTTCTTCACTTTGCTCTGTTCAGGCTAGTTAAGTTTTAATAAGGCTCTAGAACAAGAGTTTTATTCTTTCAAGGATCAGAGAGTTTCCTTTTTCATTATACATGGCTGAATTCTAGGTGTCATCTCAGTTGGTGATCCGTGGAGAAAGGAATACAGGAATATGCCTCTTGGATTTCTAAATATTATGATGCATAACTTTGGAAGTCTCCACAAAAGTCGTACTGTAATCCCTTATCATGACACAGCATGATGGTGATGAAGGCAATTCAGAAGAGCTCAAGCTCTAGCAATTCTTACCATTTTCCATCTGCTTCCCAAGCACTATTTCTGGTAGCCTGGACACTTGTTGATGAAGTCTTGGCCGTGTCAATCCATGTAACAACATAAAAAACACAACGACCTCTAGTCCTGGGCAAGGTCTCGTGCTTCTTCAGTGAGGATTGTAGAGAAACAGAAAAAGGGGCCAGAGGAGACTACAAAACACACAGTTTCATGGCTAGCTTTAAATATTAATTTGACTGTTGGCACTACTATAAATGCCAGCTCCTTTTCCAATGACTTATTGAAGCCAATATATTATAGGAAGGACTGAATGGTAATAGTATTGTCAATGTGACTATGGACATAATCAGAAGGTAGAAAGGGGTGTAGCTAAATTGAAGGGGGGTGGTATTCATAAGAACCTTGGAGTCTTTGGAGGCACAAATAAGGTTCAGAATTATAGAATTTGAGAGTTGGAAGGGTCCTTAGGGACTGTCTAGTCCAACCCATAAGCAAAAGGAATCTCTATTGTGATATACTTAGAAAGTAATTGTTCCACTTATGAAAAGTCTCCAAGGAAGGGGGACTCATGACCCCTAGAGACAGTTCATTGCACTTTTGGATGGATCCAACCATTTAGCAAATTTTAACTACCTTAAGCCTAAGCAGATCTCTTGGCTACTTCTTTCCTTTCCTCCTAGTTCTATGCTCTGGGTCCAAGCAAAACAAGTGTAAACTCTCCCTCTCTCCCCTAGCTTCTGCTTGAAGCTTCATTTTCCCTTCAGTGGCTGCCTTTCTGTATCATGTTGGTTTAGAGCAGGACCTAGAGTTTTTACATTTCTTTGTGTCATGGACCCCTTTGGCAGAATGATGAATCCTATAGCTCTACTTCTCAGAATAATAAAATCAAATGCGTAAAATTACAAAGGACAAAAGTTATATAGAAATAGTTAAATATATAATTATGTGCATATTCTTTATTGACACTAATATAATACATCAAAAATATAGTTTACTTTTATAAATCTTTTCATTTGGAAGACATATTTAAAGACAAAATTTTGTTTTATAGACACATTAGTGTGAAGATTATTGTTTCTTACCTTGAAGAACAACATTAAACTATAGGATGGTTTTTTGAAACACATATATCACTTTGGATATCCAATTGATTTTCAATTGTAATAGGAAATGAAACTTCATGATTTCTATCAGTGACAAAGTCATTGATATTGTAATAGTATTGTGGTTTGTCACCCACATTTGTAATTGAAGGAAATGCCAAATTTCACTAAAAGGTTAGAGAAAATAAAGCTGTAATTTGTTTTTCTCATCTAAAGTCACTTATCCCCCAAATCTATCATAGATTCCAGGTTAAGAAACCCTATTCTAAAATATATGTCTCTCCTTCCTCTTGGATGCACTATCTCCTACCAATTGAGTAGGTAGTAATGTGACCAAGTAGAGGCAGGGTTAAGGTTCTGAATATACTGACTCTTTCTCCCCTCCCCCCACCATGAGCTATCCCTTGTAACAGGGTTTTGTTTTGTTTTGTTTTGTAGGGCAATTGGGGTTAAGTGACTTGCCCAGGTCACACAGCTAGTTTTTGTGTTAAGTGTCTGAGGCCAGATTTTCAGATTTTAACTTAGGTCCTCCTGAATCCAGGGCTGGTGCTCTATTCACTGTGCCACCTAGCCACCCCAACAGTTTTTTTTTAAAGCATATCAGCTAAACCAACCCATACATGTGTGACAAAATCTGCCCAGCTCAGTAAAGACAGGAAGGAATTACTTTTACTTGTCTTTCCTGGGGCTAAGTTCAGTCATAATTCTCCAGAGTTCAGTTTATTTTTTTGGTTGCATCTTTTTGTATGCCCACTGCTTTGCCTAGTTACTGGCACATAGTAGGCAATTAATAAATTTTATTGGTTGCTTTGTCACTGTAGTTCTTTCAATTTCCATTCATTATGGTACTCACTATTATTTTCCTGGTTCTGCCAACTTAATTTTGTCTCAGTTCATATAAGTCTTCCCATTTTTCTTATATTCAGCATTCCTTAGAGCACATTAGTAATCTATCAGTTTCATGTGCCACACTTTATTTAGCCATTCTTCACTTGACGGGCCTCATGTGAAAGTGGAAAGACCACCTGTCCTTTAATCAGAGGACCTGAGTTCACCTCTCACCTCTGAGGAATGTGATCTCAGGCAAGTTACTGAGACCTCTGTTGGTCTCAGTTTTCTCATTTCTCAAATGAGCTAGAAATCAATAGCCTTGGGTCCTTCCACATCTGTGACTTATTAGATTTGGAGTTCTTTGCTACTATGACAAGGGCTGCTATAAATATTTTTGCTTTGTGAATAAATTTCCTTTCTGTTTTTGACATCTCTGGGTTGGGAGGGAGTATTATGCATGTTGGTTTTCATGAGTAGATGGGGAGCTCTGAGACCTGAAACCAAAACTTGCTGAAGAAACCAGTTATGGGGGGTGGGTGGAGAGCCGAGATAGTGGCATAGAAGCGGGAAAACTCCTTGAGCTCCTCCCATAACCACCTCAAATATCTATATATGACTCTAAACAAACTTTAGAGCTACAGAATCCACAAAGTGACAGAAAGAAACAAATCTCCCACTGAAGGCAGCCTGGCAGGCTGACAGGAAGCGTCCATCACAGCCTGCTGGGAGTGGAACCAAAACCCATTCGAGTTTTGGTTTTGGCCTCAGGGTGGCCCCAACCAGTAGGGGCTGGAGCAGAACTTGGGAGGATGGATCACCAGCAGCTGTGGTGGTTTCCAGAATTGTCAACCCATAAATGCCAAGGGCAAAGTAAAAGGTCATTGTGGACTTTGTGGGAACAGGAAAACCGAGAGCGTGGTCTGGCCTCTGCCCCCTGGGGAAACATGTGCAGCTGCTGCCATGTGGCTGCTTCAGAGCTCCTGGCCTGCAGATCATAGGGGGACCAAGTGACCATTCTAGGGGTAACTGGTCTTGCTTTAACCTGCTGGGATCTGGATTGCTGTCCTGGGTGGAGGTCCTGGGGTATGTGACCAGGTGCCAGATCTTGCAGAGGCTTCAGAGAGAGCACCCAACTAATAGCTCTGGCAGCTCCGAAGACCTCAGCAATTTAGGACAAAGCCCTCCTCTCTGGAAGCAGAGTTCTACTGTGGCAAAAAGTTCAAAAGTCAAGTAATTGATTGGCAACATGAGCAAGCAAAGGAAGCAAAGCACACACAGCAGTCAAACCTTAGATTCCTTTTTTTGGGGACAAAAAGGATCAAAGCATGGAATGGGAGGAAGACAACAAAGTCAGAACTCCTGCACCAAAAGCTTCCAAGAAAAATATGAACTGGTTATAGGCTGTAGAGGAGCTCAAAAAAGATTTTGAAAACCAAGTAAGAGAAGTGGAGGAAAAATTGGGAAGAGAAATGAGAATGATGCAATAAAATCATGCAGAGAATCAACAACCTGACTGAAGAAAATATGGTAAAAATAGAGTAATTCAAATGGCAAAAGAGGCCCAAAAAGCCAATGAGGAGAAGAATGCCTTAAAAAGCCAAATTTGCCAGATGGAAAAAGAATCTCAAAAGCTCATTGAAGAGAATAATTTCTTCAGAATTAGATTGTAGCAAATGGAAGCTAATGACATTTTGAGAAATCAAGATACTATTAAACAGATCCAAACAAATGAAAAAATAGAAGGCAATGTGAAATATCTCATTGGAAAAACCACTGACCTGGAAAACAGATCCAGGAGAGATAATTTAAAAATTGTTGGATTACCTGAAAGCCATGATCAAAAAAAGAACCTAAAATCATCCTTCAAGAAATTCTCAAGGAAAATTGCCCTGATATTTTAGAACCAGAGGGCAAAATAGAAATTGAAAGAATTCACTGATCACCTCTTGAAAAAGATCCCCCAAAGAAAACCCCTAGGAATATTATAGTTAGGCTCTGGAGTTCCCAGATCGAGGAGAAAATATTACAAGCAGCGAGGAAGAAACAATTTGAATATTGTGGAAACATAATCAGGATAACACAAGATCTAGCAGCTTCTACACTGAGGGATCAAAGGACTTGGAATATGACATTCTTGAGGTCAAAGGAGCTAGGATTAAAACCAAAAATTACCTACCCAGCAAAACTGAGTATAATGTTCCTGGGGAAAATATGGTCATTCAATGAAATAGAGGACTTTCAAGCATTCTTGAAGAAAAAAAAAAACAGACTGGAATAGAAAATTTGACATTCAAATACAAGAAGCAAGAGAAGTATGAGAAGGTAAACAGGGAAAAGAAATCATAAGGAACTTATTAAAGTTGAACTATTTACATTCCTACATAGAAAAAAGATAATTGTAATAATGAAACTTTTCTCAGTATGAGGATAGTTGAAGGGAATATAAATGTGTGTGTGTGTGTGTGTGTGTGTGTGTGTGTGTGTGTGTGTGTGTGTACAGGTATACATAGACAGAGGGCACAGGATCAGTTGAATAGGAAAGGATGATATTTTAAAAATAAAATTAAGAGGTGAGAGAGGAACATAATGAGAGGAGATAGAGATAGAAAAGGGTAAATTATCTCATATAAAAGAGGCAAGGGAAAACTTTTACAATGGAGGGGAAAAAGAGGAAGGCAAAAGGGAATGGGTCAACTTTACTATCATTGAATTTGGTTTAAGGAGGGAATAATATACACACTAAATTTGGTATCTTACCCTACAGGAAAGTAGGGGGGAAGGTGATAAGAGGGGGGAATGATAGAAGGAAGGGCAGATTGGGGGGGAAGGGTAGTGAGAAGGACACACTTTTGAAAAGGGACAAGGTCAAAGTAGAAAATAGGGGGTGGGATAGGATGGAGGGAAATATAGTCAGTCTTTCACAATATATCCACTATGAAAATGTTTATGTAACTACAGGTGTATAACCTATATTGAATTGCTTATCTTCCCAGTAAAGGTGGGTGATGAGGGAAGAAGGGAAAGAATTTGGAATTCCAAGTTTAAAATCTAATATTAAAAAAAAGTAACCAGTTACAATACTCAAAGGGTGGGAAGAAATAAATGTTCAAACTAGCTTCTTGGTATCCTGAAGACAAAACAGCTGCCAAGATGAATTTTTTACATTTCCACCATTTTTTTTCCCTGTGGAGTTTTTTCTGGGTGTAGGCAAAGGCCCAGGTGTTTGCTTGAGGCAGATCCAGGTTTGCTGAGCCCAATACACTGGGGATAATGTAGAGAAAAAGGATGGACAAGAAGGGGAGGAGGGAAGGAGTACATACATTTTAGGAATGCCAATGTAAATTGTGTAGACCAAATAGGTTTTTAGGTTAAATTAACTGTTTGTGAATGAGTAGGACTCCATTCAGGGTTCCCCCCACCCCTTCCTATTAAGAAAAAGACAGAAAATCAAATCCAAGTCAGGGGCTGCCTGTTTAATCCAATCATGCCAATTACAATGTGACTGAAAGCTGGGAGTTAAAAGGAAATCAACTTGTATCTCAAAACCCATCCCCCAAAGGAGCAAGGACAACAACTGGGACAGCAACAGCAATGACCAAGCGAAAGGAACCAACAGAATCTCCAAAGGAAGCAAACCCAAAGATACTGTGAAGAAATGCTTCACCAGCTCTTCTTCCTCTTACATTGCTTCCCCCCCCCCATATTCATGGCCATTTATTTCCTTAGTAAGTTAAGAGTACAGCGTCCCCCTGACCTCAGCTTCCTCTTCTACAATATGAAGGGGTTCTACAAGATGGCCTCTGAGGTCGCTTTCAGATCTAAACCTATTGTCCTATCTTTTCTCTTAACCAAAGTCTGGATGGGTTTTGGGGTGGAGGTCATCTTTCTTCATTCATCCAATGAGGTGCATATACCTTAGTCATACCACTCCTTCTGCCTGATAACCCCTTATTCATGCCCTCTCTCTTTTTGGGAGCCCACAATATCTAGATCTTTTATGCATGGAAGCTTGCAAGCTAGAAAATTCCAGGGTCCTTGCTGGCTGGATTCTCCCTGCCCCCAATAGCAAGTGTGTGAAGCCAATCAGACCTACCTTATTACGTGTTAAATCCTTCCAACCAAACTGACCTTCTTGTTAATCCTTCGCCACCTAACTCTTTTTCCTGTTTCCATACCTTTTCATTGACTGTGTTGAGGTTTGGGGTTTAGGGGTGCTCGAGACCCCAAAATACCAACATGCAGGGTCCTGCTGAATGAATTCAACTCAAGACTTCTCTCAGTCAATGTAAAACAAAGTTTATTAAAGATTCGCCATATTGGGTAGACTCCTAAGGAGTGTAAGCATTTGTGACATTTGTATTGACAAGTGGGGCAGGACAATCTGGTACATACTGAGTCTGAGTAGATTGAATCTGCACACCTTCATGGAGACAAGATGAATCTTATATACCGAAAGACAGTGGGAGGGATCTAGGGGTAGTCTAGAAGTTTGGGAGGAGGGGTCTAGGGAGGGTCTTGAGGAGACTGAGATCTGACTTTTGATGGGATCAAGGGTGGGAAACAGCTGGAAATAACTGACAATGGAGGGCTAGGCTAGGTTAAGGGTAAAAGAGATTCAACCATAGTGAAAATGGAAGGCTTTTGGCCTTGGGTGAATGCCAGATCCAGTGGGAAGATTCAAAGAGCAAAGAGGTTCCCAGAGCCTGTATCCCATCAGTTGTCTGCTATGCTTACCTCTCCTTAGCTTTCTTCAAGACAGCTCAAATTCCCCCTTTTGCATCAAAGCCTTCCTTGATGGGTACCTCTTATCTGTTTTGTTTGTATTTGGATATAGCTGCCTCTGTGCATGTTGTCTCTGCCTCTGGCATATAGTAGGTGCTTATCAGATCCTTACTGACTGGTTGATTGTCTGCCAGGACCTGATATGGTATCTGACCTGCCCTGATATATAGAATTAACCTAGACCCAGAAGTTCTAGAGAGGACTTAGTGTAATGATGAACTAAGCCCTGGGAATAGCCTCTTGAAAGACCATTGTGAATAGAAAAAAGGGTACAGAGAAAGGAGATTCTGTGAACATAGGACTTATGATGTAGCAACTAATTATATTATTGTTGTCATTTTAGTTGGCCCTAACTCTTTGTGACCCAGGGTTTTCTTGGCAGAGATACTGGAGTGATTTGTCATTTCCTTCTCCAGTTTATTTATTTTTTTTTACAAATGAGGAAACTGAGGCAAACAGGGTTAAATGACTTGCCCAGAGTCACACAGCTAGTGTTTGAGATTGGATTCAAATTCATGTCTTCGTGACTGTAGGCCTGGAGCTCTTTCTGTTGCACCACTAACTGCCCTTATATAAAATTAATTATACGTATCATATATGTATATGTACATTTATATATACGTATATGTATGCATGTAAATATATATGTGTGTATATATATATATATACACACTAATTATAAGAGGGGTATTTAAAAAGAGAAAAATATACCACAATACTGTCAACCGAGAGGATGATGGTGTCTTCAACAGAGATACAGAAACATGAAGGAGAGGGAGATTTAGGGGAGAAGATAATGGGTTCCATTTTGGCCATGTTGAGTATGAGGAGTCGATGGGATAGCTAGTTGGAGATGTTTGACAGGAAATTTACGATTTAGGACAGGAATTTGAAAGGGACATTAGAGACTTAAGTTTGAGAATCTTCTGCCTTGAGATGGTACTTGAACCTGAGGGAACTAATAAGATCACTAAGCAAGAAAGAAAAGGGGGCCAAGGAAGAGTCCTGTCTCTGCTTCTTCATTTGAACATAAAGTGAAGGAGTTGGAGTTAATGTTCTTTAATGACTCCCTTTGACTCTAAATATTTGATCCTGTGATCTTATGAGTGGGTGGGAGATGGATGATGACCCAGAGAAAGGAACTAAGAAGGAAATTCACATAGATAGGAGGAGAAGCAGGAGAGAGTGGAGAGGTTATACAGGAGGAGGGTTTCAAAAGCTATAGAAAGGTCAGGTAGGATAAGGACTGGGAAAGACCATTGGATTGAATCATTAAAAGATCACTAGTAACCCTAGAGAGAATAGTTTCAGCACAATGACAGGACTGGAAATTAGATCGTAAGTGAGTAGAGATGGTGAGGAAATGGAAAAAATGAGAGCTAATGGTTGTAGAGATATATAGGATGACAGAAGGAAAAGCAGGGTCATCAAACCCCTAGTCACATCACATTGAACTCTGAGAACAAAGTTTAAGATCATGGTCACAGGTGAAAATAACAGAAGAGTTATCATTGACAGCCCCAGTAGATGTGTTTGCCTTGTGCCTAGAAGGAAGAGTCTGATTGGAAAATTATTCCTAGGTTAAGAGTTTCTATTAACATTAGTGGAAATATTTTTATGTAAGGTGATCCTTCTAGACACGCACACCCCAGGCCTATGCTCAAAATTCTAGTTTAGCCTCAACCATGCCCAGGAATTAATTCTTCTTGAAAGGAGTAAAAAAGAAGCCTGGGTTTGAAGGTCTGGAAAGTTTTATTGTCTGCCTACCCTTAACCTGTACCTAGATTCCTTATTCATTCCCTGATTTTGGCATCTGGCAACTACCTGCTTCCTTAAGGCTTGTCTCACTGTTCTGTATTCCTGATGCCTGGCCTTTTTATATGTTGAATATGGCCTTTTTATATGTTTTATATGTTTCATGGCCATCCATGAAAGCCTCACTCCTAAATTCTTAGATCTAGAAGAGATTGTAGAGATCATTTGATCCACCAGCCCTTGTGAGGAGGCTCACGATGTGGTAGGTGGTGTGCTGGCAGTCTGCTTCAGATGCTCATCTGGTGACCCTTTGGCCACTGCTTCATTTCTCTCAGCCTCAGTTTCCTCATCTCTAAAATGAAGATGATGATAGCACCTCCCTCAGGGTTATGAGGATCAAATGAAATAATGCAAAGCCCTTGGCAAATTTTTAAGTGTGATATGAGTGATCTGTTGTAAATATTACCATCACCATCATCATCATCATCACCACCACCACCAGGACCACTGCCATCATCACCATCATCATGATGTAACTAGTTTATGGCAGAACTGGAGCCTGGTCTCAGGTGCCCTGATTCATAGTCTAGGACTCTGACTATTGTGCCACACTGTCCTGGTGATTTTTAAAATGGGGATGGAGAGTGAAGTTTGTATAATGGAAAAAAGTGCCAGGCCCAGAGCAAGGAATCCCTGGGTTCAAATTCAACCTCATATATTTACTAGCAAGGTGATTCTGTAAGTGCCCTTTCTCAGTTTCAATTTCCTCCTGTGTACAATTGGGAAAATAATACCTGTAGTTCTTACTTTGCAAGGTGGCTGTAAAGTTCACATGAACTAATGTCTGTAGAGCGTTTTGGCACATTGAAGAGCTTTATAAAAGTCCATCATTACAATCTTCATTGTTAATAGCATTTCTGTCAAAACCAGGGAAGAATTTCATTGGCCAATGTCCATCATGGAATCTGATTTTCAAGCTTACCTCCCTCATTGTGTAATTATTAGGCTCTGAATGAGCATCAAGTGTGGAATGCAATACATTACTCTTTAAGGTTACCTAGGGGGTTTGTTTTTCAATAAGGGGAAGGAGGGAGATGAGGACTACTTGTTGACCACAAGCAGCTCTATAGAGGTTAAACTTGGGACTTGGTGCACAGTCCATATTTCACTAGTACTATGTGTCCTGCTGATTATGAGATATCAATCCACCAATAGATTTAATCAGGAAATGGTATCCTGGCTCTATTTTTAATCTCACTCTTCATGACATTGTTAGTGCACAAATCCAATTGAGTGGGAAGGAATCACTATTTGACTGGGCCTACAATTCTCATCAGTCAGGTACTCAAAAAGTAAAAAAAAATTGCATGTTCTACTTTGACAAAATAGTGGCTATACTTGACAGTCACTTACATCTTACTTTAAAATTTTTTAAAGATTTCTTTTTAATTCACATCACTAATCTAATGTATACAGTACATAATTTTATTTTTTCCAAGTAAAAATATTTTATTTTATTTTTTCCAGTTACATGTAAGAGCAATTTTAAAAATTCATTAAAAATCTTTCAGAGTTTCAAATTCTGTTCCTCTTTCCCTTTCCTCCCTTTCCTTGAGAAGGCAAGAGATTTGATATAGGTTATACATGTGCAGTCACACAAAGCATTTCCATATTAGCTATGTTGAGAAAGAAAACACACACAAACACACCCAAGAACAAGAAAAATTAAGAAAATAAAAAGTATGGTTTGTTCTTCATTCACACTCTCTCAGTTCTTTATTTGGAGATAGACAGCATTTTTCATCATAAGTCCTTTGGAATTGTCTCAGATCAATATATTGCTGAAAAGAGTTAAATCATTCACAGTTGATCCTTATACAATATTTTTGTTACTTAGGACAATGTTCTTCTGATTCTGCTCTTTTTCAATTTTATATCTTTATATCAATTCATATATATATTATATAATGTATATTATATATAATATAACATATATAATATATATTATAAACTTTATATCAATTCATATATGTCTTCCCAGGTTTTTCTTAAATTATCCTGATCATCATTTCTCGTAGCACAATAGTATTACAAAACAATCACATACCACAGCTTGTTCAGCCATTCCCCAATTGATGGGTATCCCCTAAATTTCCAATTCTTTGCCACCAGTAAAAGAATGTCTATAAATATTTTTTTTAAAGAAATCTTTGGGATACAGACCTAGTAGTAGTGTTGCTGGGTCAAAGATTGTGCACTTTTATAGCCCTTTGGGAATAATTCCAAATTGCTTTCCAGAATGATTATATTAGTTCACAAATTCCACCAACAGTGCATTAGTGTCCTAATTTTTCCACATAACCTCCAATATTTGTAATTTTTCTTTTCTGTCATATTGACCTATCTGATAGGTGTGAGGTGATACCTCAGGGTTGCTTCAATTTGCATTTCTCTAGTTAATAGTGATTTAGAGTATTTTTTCTTATGACAGATAGCTTTGATATTTTCTTCTGAAAATTGCTTGTTCACATACTTTGACCATTTATTACTTGGGGGAATGACTAGTATTCTGATAAATTTGATTCAGTTCTCTCTATACTTGAGAAATGAGATTTTTATCAGAAAAACTTGCTGTAAAACTTTCCCCCCAGTTTTCTGCTTTCCTTCTAATCTTGACTGCATTGGTTTTGTTTGTGTAAAACCCTTTAAATTTAATGTAATCAAGATTATCTATTTTGTACCCCATAGTGCTCTTATATCTTGTTTGGTTAAAAATTCTTCCCTTTTCCATATATTTGACAGGCACAGTATTCAATGCTCCCCTAATTTGCTTATGATATCACCTTTAGGTCAACATATAGTGCTTATCTATAGTTTTAGATAGGTTTTGTTGTTCAGTTCAATCCTGTCCAATTCTTTGTGGGGTTTTCTTGGCAAATATACTAGAATGATTTGCCATTTCCTTCTTCAATTGATTAAGGCAAACAGATTAAGTGACTTACCTAGAGTCACACATCTAGTGAGTGTTTGAGGCTGGATTTGAAATCAGATCTTCCCGATTCCAGGTCCAGTACTCTAGCCACTCAGTAACCTAGCTGTTTCCTTTGGATAGATTCTATTTATCATGTTAAGGAAAACTGCATTTATTCCTATGCTTTCTAGTGTGTGTTTTTTTTAATATGAATGAGTGTTGTATTTTGTCAAAAGTCTTTCCTGTATCTATTGAGATAATCATATGATTTTTGTTGGTTTTGCTATTGATGTGGTCAATTATGCTATTAGTTTTCCTCCTATTAGACTAGCCCTGCATTCCTGTTATAAATCTCTCCTGGTTAGCATATGATCTTTGTGATATGTTGTTGTAATGTTCCTGTTTATATGTTATTTAAAATTTTTGCATCAATATTCATTAGAGAATTTTCTCTATAGTTTTATTTCTCTGTTTTTGCTTTTCCTGGTTTAGGTATCAGCATCATATTTGTGTCATAAAAAGAAGTTTATAGAACTCCACCTATTTTCCTAAATAGTGTATACAGTATTGGAATAAATTGTTTTTTAAGTGTTTGGTAGAATTCACTTGTGAATCCATCTGGTCCTGGGGATTTTTTCTTAGGGAGCTCACTGGTGGCTTGTTCAATTTCTTTTTCTAAAATGGGGTTATTTAAATATTCCCTTTCCTTTTCTGTTAATCTGGGCAATTCCTATTTTGTAAATATTTAATCCACTTCACTTAGATTGTTAGTTTTATTGGCATGTAACTGGACAAATTAGATCCTAATGCTTTAATTTCATCTTCATTGAGGGTAAATTCATCCTTTTCATTTTTGATACTGGAAATTTCATTTTCCTCTTTTTACAAAAACAAATTAGCTAATGGTTTATCTATTTTATTGCTTTTTACCCCATAAAACTGACTCTTATTTTATTTATTAATTCAATGGGTTTTTTTACTTTCTATTTTATTAATTTCTGATTTTCATGTTTCCCAATTTGTTGTTTATTTAGAGATTATTTAGTGTGTTCTCTTTCTAGTTTTTTTTTATGCCCAATTCATTGATCTGCTTCCCATTCCCCCCATTTTATTGATGATGTAAGCCTTTAGAGATATAAATTTTCCCTTAAGTACTGAATCTTATACATTTTGGTATTTTGTCTCATTATTGTCATTTTCTTTAATTAAATTATTTATTTTTTCTATGATTTGCTATTTTATACATTCATTTTTTAAGATCAGATTATTTAGTTTCTAATTAATTTATTTTTATTTATTTATTTATTTTTAAAGCAATTGGGGTTAAGTAACTTGCTCAAGGTTACACGGCTAGTCATTATTATTTATGCGTGGGTGCTCATTTTCTGAGGCCGGATCTGATCTCGGGTCATTCCAACTCCGAGGCCGACGCTCTTACTCACTGCGCCTCCTAGCCGCCCCTTTAGGGCAATTGGGGTTAAGTAACTTGCCCAAGGTTACACGGCTAGGCTTTTTTGTTTGTATGGATTAAGTGTCAGAGGCCGGCTCCGAACTCAGGTCCTTCTGATTCCAGGGCCGGCACTCTATTCACTGCGCCACCTAGCCGCCCCCTCTAATTAATTTTTAATCTATGTTTTTATTACATTTTGTTGAATGCAATTTTTATTGCATTATGATCTGAAAAGGATGAATTTAATAGTCCAACTTTTCTGCATTGGGTTGTGAAATTTTTATGCTCTAATACATGGTCAATTTTTGTATAAATGCCATGTGCCACTGAGAATAAAAGGTATATTCCTTTCTTGTTCCATTCAGTTTCAGTTTTCTCCAGAAGTTTATCATATCTGACTTTTCTAAAATTCTATTCTTCTCCTTACTTTTCTTCTTGTTTATTTTTTTTATTAGATTTATCTAATTCTGAGAGAGGAAAGTTGAGTTCCCCCACTAGTATAGTTTTGCTGTCTATTTCCTCCTGTAACTCACTTAACTTTTCCTTTAAGAATTTGGATGCTATACTATTTGGGGCATATATGTTTAGTATTGATATTACTTCATTTGGTACTTTTTTGGGATTGATATTATGTCTTTGGTGCCTTTTGGCAAAATATAATTTTTTTGCTTAGCTCATTTAATTAGATCTATTTTTGCTTTTGTTTTATCTGAGATCATGATTGCTACCCCTGCTTTATATCTTGCTTTTTAATATTAGACTGATGCATTTTGTTACTTATGCCTTTACATAGAAGATTTGGAACAGATATGATGACTATTCCTTAAAACAACCTATTCTATCAAGCACTTGATTCTCACGTCAAGGGAATACAGTTAGTGTTTTGGCAAATACAGTCATCTAGACAGTGTGAGAAGAGATAGGTGGGTATTGGCAAGAAATATTGACTGGTTCTGTAAGTTTTTGTGATGAAGTCCTACTATGCTGGTTTAGATTTTCTTTGAAGGTGGGAAATCATCTGGGGAATACTTTCTTTTGAGAGAATTTTAAAAATTGTCTAACTGAGAAGATAATTAAAGCCATATATATTCCTAGAACATTTGGGACTATTGTATTCTCACAAGTGTTTCTATGGAAAATGTGACTTCCTAACTCTCAGGCTTGGGGATCAAATACATAGTAGATATTGGCAACTGATTTTTGTTTGTGCCTAAGTAAAACTTGCACTCTTACTTGATTGGTGACAGCTGTCTGATAATCAGCAGTTAGGGTTGATTGAGATTGGCTGGGACAGCCAACAGAACAGCAGACAGACAATTCTTTAACATATTAACTCCGTGGCCCAATTATCCATCCAAAAATGCAAATCAGATCTCCCACAACTCTTTAACCATTCTCCTTGTGCGATGTCAGGGCCCTTGTGATCCAATTTTAACTACAATTAGCCTTGGTAGAACACACACTCATGAAGCCTTTGGATCACTATCATTAAATACCTCTGCCTCCAAGTCACAAAAAGCCAGTGTCGCCCTCCTCAGGTTCAAGATTGCATCTTGTAGGAGAAATGTTTTAAAAAATAAATGGCGTCTACACATTTCCCTCTCAAACTTCATATGGTACTTTGTTTTGTCTCATTCCAAGTTCACCTAAAGCTTTTTATAAATCTTAATACACCATGTAAATATTAAATATTATTATTATTATTATTATTATTATTATAGCTCCCTGGGCTGATATCTTCTCTCCCATTATGCTATAAACTCTATGAGGGCAAGGACCATCTCTAGGTCAAACTTTAAAATTTTTCTAGCACCTACTACTGGGCTCTTCACAAATAGGAAAAATGTAATAGATTTTTATTTGAATTTAAATGAATCTTAGAGCTAGTGGAGGAGAGAACATTGGATCACAGATTTTGAGCTGGGAAGGAACCTTAGAGGTCATTAAGTCCAGCCCCCTCATTTTACACAGGAGAAAACAGAGGTTAAGGGATTTGCTTAGGATCACATACTAGTAAATGCTTGAAGCAAGATTGAACCCAGGTCTCTCTGGCTTCAGATCAGTCGACCTATCCATTATACCAAACTTCCTTGAGAAGGATGAATTGATGCTTCAGAAACATCAATAAGAATGAAGCTCAGAAGAAGGGACCCCTGCACTCTGCCATAGAGGAGTTATTGCTCACCTTGGAGAGAGCAGATTCAGTAGAGCTGGGGAGGTGGAAGCCATTTTTTCTGAGGCCTGGAAAGTGTAAGACAAACAGGGGAGACAACTTTCTATAGATTGGCCATTACAGGGACTTGATGGCTTGATGGGAAAGCAAGTTTTTAGAGGAGATGTTTGTACCCAGGGTATGGAAGCACTAGAGAGGATGAGAGAGGTTAAACATGAAAAAAACCTGTTTCAGTGCAAGTGAATGATTCATGTTTTGGGTGAGAATGGTTCTGTCTTTAGCACTCAAGAGGGCACAACCTGGGCCCTTCCAGGCCAAGAGGTTCCCTTTGTGAACTTCTGTAAGATTTCTGAGGAGCCAATGCTTTCTTTGAATAATTCAATTCTGCCAAAAGAAGATGTGTGTTGGGTGGTGGGGCGTAGGGAGTCTGTATAGGGCTGGGTTTACTTAGTCTCATTTTCTTCATTCATCAACCAACAGGTACTTATTATGTGCCAGGTTCTAGTCTCTGGAAATGCAAAAAAGAAAAGGAAATTGTTCTTATCCTCAAGGATCTTATGTGCTCATGGGGGAGACAATCTGAACATAAAGACACACATAAATATATCTAAGATATGTATGTATCTAGTAGCTAAAAGGTAACCTTTGAGGGGAAGGCACTAGCAGCTGGAATGGGAAGTGGGAAGATGATTCCAGGAATGGTGTGGGCAATCCCTGCAAAGGCATGGGGGCAGGGGATGGAATATTATGTGAGGAACATTAAAGAGACCATTATGTGGTTGGATTGTAGTGGGTGGGGGACATGTATTGTGGAAGAGTCAGTCAGTTAATCCACAAACATTTATTAAGCACTTTCTGTGTTTAGGGTACTTTGAGAAGGACGAGGAACACAAGGAAAGGCAAAAACATAGTTACTGTCCTGAAATTAAAAGATAGGAAGAAGCCAGGTACAAGAACTTTAAATGACAAGCAGGGAGTTTGGACAACAGCTAGTGACCCACTATACTTTTTGCAGGGCAGGGAAATGCAATATGGCCACTTAAATATGGGGAGTGTTGCCTAGAGACATAAACCAGATTAACTGTTTTCACTTTACTTGGCCAATCAAACTAGTTTTTTCTCTTAAAAAATCTGGAACTCTGAACTACAGTTTTTTTCCTATCTTGAAAAGGGGAAAACTGTTATTGGGCTTCTTGCTTACCTTGATACTCCAATGAATTTTTCATCATACAGTGGATATGAGTACACTCTCGTATTCCACTGATCACAGAGTATCAATGCCTTTACACCTTATCAACAAATCAATAATTTGATCAACAAGCATTTATTATTATCCCATGAAACTGTTCTACTCAAAGGCTGAAGGTCTTGTTCTAGACCTCTTGACATTGGCATTCACCAATGGTGTGTGCTGGCTGCTCATTGATCACTACATAACTGACACATTCTTTCTCTGTTTCTCGGTCTCTCTGTCTCTGTCTCTCTCTTTGTCTCTGTCTCAAGTTATATTTTACTTACTTTTCTCTACATAATTTTCCCCTGGTAACATGTTATAGTCTACTCATACCAGCCAGCAGCCTTTTCATTTCTCCTTGGGAGACAGAATTGTAATTCTTGGGACTCAGCCATATAACTTTAACCATGTTTCATAAATTTTGGTTATTTTTTATGGTTTGGAGCACTTGGAAAAACTGTAGATTAGTTATAACTAAAGATGTTTTTCTTGTTGATTAAATTGGCATTCCTTGGTGTGGGATCCCCATTATACTTATTCTGATATTAAAGTAGGAGGAGTGGGGCGGCTAGGTGGCGCAGTGAGTAGAGCGCCAGCCCTGGAGTCAGAAGGACCTGAGTTTGGATCTGGCCTCAGACACTTAACCCACACAAACAAAAAAAAGCCTAGCCACAGTGAGTAAGAGCGCCGGCCTCGGAGTTGGGATGACACGAGATCAAATCCGGCCTCAGAAAATGAGCACCCACACATAAATAATGACTGGCCATGTAACCTCGAGCAAGTTACTTAACCCCAATTGCTTAAAAAAAAATAAAGTAGGAGGAGTTTGATATTCTCACTCTCTTCTATAGGTATAGAAGTTGGGCTATATTTGCACTGGCACTTTAGTAAGGGAATGTTTCTGGTGACATAGTGAAATCTTAGTCCATCAATTAAATCAATGGGGGCTACTTGCAAAGCTGTGAATGAATCTCACACAATGGTGGAGTGAGGTGAAGCTAGAAAATTCCATAGACCATAAACTCCTTGAAGTCACTTTCCAAATCATTATTCCTAGTCCTTAGCACAGTAAATTGAGCATATTGGCATAGGGCAGGGATAGGGACAGTGACTAGACCTATGATTTCTTTGGTATAAGGAATTCCCAGGTGAGGAATTTCCTGTCCCAATGCATATTGGCACCTTCTCTGCAATTTATAGTTTCAGAGCTGCTGAGAGTTCTGAGAAGTTAAATAATTTGTTCCGGATTATTCAACCAGTATGAGTCGAAGGTTGAATTTGAACCTAGGTCTCCATAGCTTCAGGGGCAACTCATGATCCTCTATGAGTAGATGCTTAGTAAATGTTGAATTGAATTGAACTCTTCCTTACACATTAATATGTTGCTCTATTGAACAAACCATTGTTACTATAGGTATATATCCAAAGAGAAAAAGAGTAACTTAAAAATGAAATAGCAGAAGGAAGGCAAATGGTATACCCCTTCATCCTAGTCATTATAAATCTTTTCTGATGTTTAGCTGTTCTTTGGAGAGGAAAATCGAAAGTATTTTACGTTGGAGTAATTAGACTCATTCCCTAATCTTTGAAAGTTGTTGTTAATTAAAATATATTAAATTAAGTTATTAATTATAGTAATATATTATTAATTATTATAATTAATATATAATTATATTATATATTAATTATAATTGTATATCATATAATTATATAATAATTAATTATAATTAATTATTATAATTATATTATATATTATAATTATATGTTTATAATATATAATATAATATTTATAATATAACAATATAATTATAATAATTAATTATAATTAATATAAATAATTAATTATAATTGTATATTAATATATAATTAATTATAATTAATATAATATATTATTAATATATTAAGTTAACTAAAATATATTAAAAACCCAAGTAATCTTTTTGTTATTCACAGAAAAAGACCTGGGAAATCAGGCACAGACTCTAGGGAAGTCAAACATGGAAGAAGAGGTCTTATGGATACCAAAATACACATAGCAACACTTGTTTGTGATATCAAAGAAACAGAAACCAGGTGACTTGTCATCTATCCAGGAATGCCTTAACAAATGGTAACATATGAATGTGATGGAATATTATTGGGTCCTAAGAAGTTGACAAGACAACAAGTATTTGTTGAGCATTTACAATATTCTAAGCACTGTTCTGAGCACCGGGGATACAAAGAAAGGCAAAAGACAGTCCCTTCTCTCAAGGAGATGACAGTCTAATAGGGATGGGGAGACAACATACAAGTGACTATACATTCACAAGATTATGCATGCATGCACCTATCTATCTATCTATCTATCTATCTATCTATCTATCTATCTATCTATCTATCTTAAATAGAACATAATTAACCGAGGGGACTGGAACAACTAGAATTGAGGAGGATTAGGGAAGACCCCCTATAGAAAGTCGAATTTTCCTTAGGACTTGAAAAAAGCTAGGGAAGCCAGGAGGCAAAGATAAAGAAAGAAAGGGTTTTTTTTTTGTTTGTTTGTTTGTTTTTGTTTTTGTTTTTGTTTTTTAAATTGGAGCAAGCCAGTGAAAGTGCATTGAGTTAGGAGTCTTGTGTGAAGAACAGCAAGGAAGTCATGGGGAATTTAGAGAAACAAAGGTAGACTTGTACTAACTGAGTGACATAAAGAGAAGTTGGCAGAACCAGGAATCAGTTAGATTGTGAGCTTCTTGAAGGCAGGGATTATTTGTATTTCTTTGTATCCTCATTTCATAGCACAGTGTCTGACACATAGTAGGAGCTTAATGTTTATAGACTTATTGACTGAATATACACAATGACTATATCTGGTAAAGAAAGAAGATGTTAAAAGGCAGCTGAACTTTTTTTGTGGTAGTAAAATCTGGCAATGAAGTGAGTATCCATCACTTGGGGTATCACTGTACAAATTACAAGATATAAATGCAAAGGGATGTTATTGAGCTATATAGAGTTACAGATGTGAGGAAATTACACAAAGGGAGGTAAGCACAACTGTAACAAAATGCACAATTACTACTTCTATAATGGAAAAGCCATTAATAATAAGTTGTTTTTTAAACTTTGATTCCATTTTCCTATTTCCTCAGCAAATAGGATTATTCAGGTACTTAACTTGAGCTTCCAGGTAGCTTGGGAATTTTTCCATCACTGGTCAAGCAAAACTCTAGAGTGAAATTATTTTTTACTTACCCCAAATGGCAAGCTTTCAAAGCATATATTTAAAGGCAGAAGTGGGCATTTCCACATAATAAAATGATATAAAGTGGGCACTGGTGTTTATTGATTGATCCAGTTGATAATTTACCCTTCCCCTTTTACTTGACCACTTTTCTTATAGGAAAGATTCTTTCTTCCTCTTGTCACTTCTTAATAAAAGGCTGAAAGAAAAGTGATTTGTTCCAACTGTGGGGGATGGGAGTGAATTAATAACTCATTACTTTAACCATATTTCTGTTACTGAAAAAGACAAGCATATTAAAAAATCAATTATACCTTATTATATTTCAAAAACTGAGTGGAGCAAGGAAAGGTAGAGCTGAACAGCCACAGAGATATGATCGTAGGGTGGCAGGGAATTTGATGGGAAAGAATATTGTCCTTCATACCTTTGGTGTCATTCTGTCAGTCATTGGTGACAAAAGCCTTATGATTCCTGTAATAACGTGCAGCTGTTCTGTAGAATATCCTGACCAGGGGAACGTGGTGGGCTTCTAATATTTTGATTTGTTTTGTGATCACTTAAAGTAATATTTTCCCCACCCCTTCCAAAAGGGGCTTGCCATTTTATCACGAGTTTTTCTTAACTTTTTATGACAACAATATCAGCTGTTAACTTTCACCTCTCCTTGTGCAATATGACCTATCCTCTGATTTCTCAAAAACAGTAATTTTTATGGAAGGCTCACACCAGAAGAGCTTTTTCTTTCTCTTATGAAATGAAGAAACTGTTCTCAGTCACATCCCTAAAGAAAATGTAAATGCTGAGTCTTTGGCTCAAACAAATGATTAAATGGCAGATAAAGAATTCCTGATGGGATGACTCCTGGAATTTTGATTGAAGTCACATAATGTATTTCACTGGCAAAACCCAGTGCATGCCATAAGAAATGTGTCTCTGTGAAGAGAGTGCTCCTCCTTGGATATGGAGATTGTTAAGACACCCTAGAACAATCTGCCCTTGTTTCTTTCATCCAAAGAGTCTTTAATATTCCCATGAAAAGGATATTTATTCATATTCCAATGTTTATGGAAACTTTTCATTTCTTGCTGCTAGGCCCGCTTTCAAAATATTCAAATATATTTGGCTTTTGTAACTTCACTAATTAAACCTTAGAAAGCAGATGGAATTACAGAAATTACAGGGTTTAAAATATCATCTTAATTGGTTTACGATCTATGTGACACCACAGCGCCATTCGGATGGTGTAATGTCTATGGATTGCACAAAAGAGATACCCAGCCAATTAATTCTCCTTTCACTCTTTTAATTGTTACATTGTTCTCCATCTCCTTCCTCTCCTTAAAACTACATTTTCTTATGACCAACACTAGCTGGGAAAGGACATGTAGGAAGGGAAGGCCAAATAAGAAAGTATTTTTTAGATAGTAGGAAGGAATCTAATTTCCTGAGATCCTTTAAAAAAATTATATAGGTGGAATAAATTCAAGAGAGCACTCTCAGACATGTCTATGTCTTTTTTGGAATGACATGTATATCCATTGGCCAACTTTGATAGTTGTAATCCCTTCCTTTTAGATCCTGCTTTACAGCCTTTGCTGTTGCTGCTGCTGCTACTGCTGCTGCTATTGTTGATTTTTCTTGGACCTATGATTTTATAGATGCTGTTGTTTGTCCTTCCTTTTTGAAGAGGACCACTGTCATCATGAGGTGATGTCTTGACTCATGGGTGAATGGGATTTAAGAGAGGCAAAATTGAACAAAGTCATCAGCCTAACTCCCTCTTCCAAGGTCATTGAAGACCAATGGCAAGACAGAGTTATGAGATACAGTAGGATACAGTCCCAAGATACCTTGGACTCATTGATATCTGACCAGGCTCTAAGCACTCCACAGCACCTGCTTCAGCTGCCTTCATAGCCATTGGAAAAAAATGTTTTCATCCACCTATTCCACTGACAGAAGTCTTCACATGCTTGGGGTAGACATCCCTCTAACTCACTGGCAGGTTTAAGATCCATGTATTACCCTCAACCTGGTTTAGCTATCTGCTGAGATGGTCTACTAGGGTTTGGCCACTGCTCATGCTACAGTTTCTTGGAATCTCGGAGTGCCAGGTAGACACCAAAGATGGATGAGCAGCCCTGGGAAGGGCTCAGGAAGTCCTCACATCAGAGGCAATAGTCCTCCTCAAACACCTCATCCACCCTGGTGAAGAAAATATATCTATCATTGCAAATCTGCACCTACTTTGCAACCTTTGAGTGGCCTGAAAGATGAAGTGACTTGTCTAATATGTGACATAGGAAGAATGTACTTGCTTTCGAAAGTATGTTAACAAAATTCACCTTGTGGATTCTGCATGGCATACATGTATGGTGTCTGTGTGGTATACAGGCATGGCGTCTGCATGGTCTTACAAGAGACTTCAGGGATCTCAGCTTTCAGGGCTATAGTGAGGGCTTGAGTCAATAGGACTTTGGCATAGGGCACTGAATTTATCGGGCGCTCAAGCATTTGTGGTTCTTTGGCAGCATAGGAACAAAGCTGTGGCTCCATCACCCTTCCTTCTCTTGAGCATCAGGTCAGATAAACTTGTCCCCTTCTCTCCCCTCTCCCCAGCCTGTCCAAAGCAGTCACACAGTGACCAGACAGACATAGTAGCGCTGATGGCACATTTGATGCCACTTGCCCTGAGCCTGGTTTGTGTTATCCCAGGCCAAATGTTATTAGTTAAGAGCTGGCTCTCTTTCATGCTTGGAATGTTCTCCTTCCTCCTTTCAATCTTTTAGGATCCCTGGCTCCAACATTACCTTCAGTAGAGGCCCTTTCTGATCCTCCCAAATACAAGATTAAGTCCCATCTCCTTTGAATGCATCTTCTGTGTAACTGCTTAGTAGTCTTGTCTATTAGAATGTAAACTTCTTGAGAGCAGGGGCTATTTTTGCCTTTTTCTTAGGATCCTCATCACTTAGCACATGCCTGGAACATGGCAAGAGTTTATTAAATGCTTGTTGATTGAATATTTGGTCATAGTTTTGTCTATTTGAAAAAAAAGACACCACGAGAAAAATGCACAAACAATCCAGAGTAACCTTTAAAATCAAGCTAGAGTCAGTGGATATAAGAGCAGAAAGTACCCTTGAGGCCAATTGATCTGGTTGTAGGGGGTACCCAAAGATCCCATTTTTAAAGCTGGTTTGGGATTCCCATTGAAGGTCTCAATGAATCAATCTGTTTTCTCCAGGAGCATCTCATCAGCTTTTATGGCGACCTCTATCTCTCTCTGTTTCAGTTACTGTGACTAGGACAAGAAAACCCTACTGTTTCTTTAAAGTGTCTCATTTTGCCATTTCTGTGGGATTTTAAATTCGCTATTCCCTTTTGTTGCCATGGTAACAGGTTTTGGCCCTCATGGGTGACAGAAAAGTATCACCGTCCTTGTTCCTATTTGAACACATAGATTTTCTGGGTATTGCTGTGCAGCTCTAGGAGAGGGGATCCTGAGAACATCACACCTTCCAAAGCAAGGTAAATCTGTGGAGCAAATAATGCAGCAAACTTGGGAAATGGCCCACAGCAGGGACAGATTTCCCTCTTCCAGGCACTCTAAAAAGCAGCTTTGACTCTACCTCAAATGATCCCATATCAGGCTCTTCTATCTCCCCTCTCCATGTGACATTTTGCAGACATTTTCTATATCAAGGAAATATCTAATTGCAATGCGCTTTCTAGAATGCCTACCGAGCTGGCTCTAGGCAACTTCCAGCATTGCAGGGGTCAATTAAAAGAACCAATCAACTGTTTTTAAAACTTTAAAATAAAAAAAGAGGGGGAAGTGGACAAAAAGTAATATTAAATAGCACGGAGCATGACTAATGGCACAAGCATGTTAAAATCATTGGGAAAATGTCCTTGGAAGACAAATGAATTTTCAGCAGAATAATTAACTTAATTAACAAATTTGCATGCATATTCATCAGGCTATTGAAGTCTTTCCAGCACAGCTTGATGAGCATTGGTGTAATAATTATCTCATTTACATTCTGCAATCTACTACAGTTTAGGGTATGCAAAAAAAAAAAAGGGCGACCTCTTCCCTTTGACTTTAGTAGGACCCAGGCCTTCCTAAACCTCCATGTGTGGGGTCAGAAGGAGCTGTCCATTCCAGTTCAGCCCTTGGAGGAGGACCCCTGTTGTAGAACTTGCTGGTTTCTCAATCTCCTTACCTTCCAATCTCCCCTCCCCCTCTGTACTACCCCCTCCCCCTCTTTTTTTCCTTTGGCCCAGGTTCTCTGTTTTGCCTCTGCTTGTTCTCCTGGGTAAATCTTGGCACCAGTTCTGACTTCAAATCTCTGGGGCCGCCAGACTGCATCATGTAAAAATTGCCATTTCCCTCTATCTCTGCAGGGCAATCTTTAAAGGCAGTAAGGTGTGACGCTCCAGACTGGCAGCTTGGCAAGAAAGAACCCATGGATACCAACACACAGGAATCTGGAGGGCTCACTCTGACAGCCAGTCAGTGCTGGGAACAAAAGGAATTAAAAAAAAGCAAATGCATTTGTACATATTGTAGGCATATGGCCATAAGACCATCAGAAAAAAAAATATTTAATTACCAATTGTATTTATTGAGAAGAGAAACACTGGGAGGTGGGGAGGGAGGAAAACAGTGTACACAGCAATATCGCCCCATTTTAACTTTTCACCTCAGATTTGAGGAAAAAAATTGAGAAGAAAGGGAATTGTCGATTGGTTTCAAGAGTGGTTGGCTGCTAGGGAGCATGGTTCATAATGAGCCTTCTCTATAGAATGACCCTGTAGGAAATCTAAGGTGTTACCTTTGTCCATTGTTGGAGTGTCTTCTTTGGAAGGAGGATGGATTGCAGGGCAATATAAAATACAGAAATTTAAAGCTGTTGTGGCCATATCAAGCAGAATTTCTGAAATTAACCAGTTTCAGGTATTTTAATAATAATTTACCAGAACGTAATTGTATGTAATCACTTGTCTTGTTTTTCCCTCTGAGATGAATGTTTAGATAGTCTGCAAAGACAAAGGGGTCATAATTTCCATCAAACTTTCATCTTATAAGGCTGCACTGTGGGATAAATGGTCAAATGATCCACAACAATCTTCAGAATCAAGCTCAAATCAGTGGATAGAAAGGCTGGAAGTACCCTAGAGACCAACTGCTTTAACTTCTTCCTACTCCTTTAATGGCAAAATAAGCTCTCTAAAGACTTTGCCTTGCTTGTTTTTTTCCCCTTGCTCACTCTCCCCATGGCTTATTTTGTTCTTGTACCCCACTTTTCCATCCACAAAAGAAATACTAAGAAAAATCAATAATATATTGCTAGAAATATACCCTGTCTACAACAGCAGAAACTCAGGGTTGAATGGGATCTCAGTAACAATTGAATACAACTCCCACCTGCATGGGAATCTCCTCTCCAGAGTACCTAATGTGGTCATCTAGCCTTCACTTGAAGACTTATAGTAGTAGAGAAGCTGATATCTTGATAGGCAGTCCAGTTCCACATTATGCCAGCTCTAATTGTTAACAAGATTTTCCCGATATCAAACAATTCCTTATTTTTTAACTGTCCTCCAATTATTACAAATTTTATCCTTTGAGGCCAAGAACAAATCTAATCTCTCTTCCAAATGGCAACACTTCCCAATTCTCAAAGACGATAATGAGACTTCCCTGAGTCTTTTCTTCTCCAAGGTAACCATCCTCAGTTCCAACTGATCCTCAATATGGCATTGTATTGAAGCCCTGATGATGCTTATGTTAGGAATGGTGAGATTGAACCTATTGTCACATTGGTGTTTGTCATGGCAAGAACAATCCTAACACCACCTGATTCCTTCTCTTTGGTTTGTCTGTGGGGCTCCAGAATGATCTGCCATGTGAGGGTATCTTGCTTTATGCTGTGGACATGTTCCTTCAAGCCACTTTTCAAAATGTTTGTAAATTACATTTTTATAAATTAAAAGAAGATTCCTCAGAAAGGACAGTTATTTAAAAGAACTGAGTGGTGAATGTGTGTGTGTGTGTGTGTGTGTGTGAGTGTGTGTACATATATATGTATATATACAACATGCAATTGCCTTTATTTATTCCTATTTAAAAAGGACAGCAGAAATTTGTGTATCATGTTCTTTAGAAATGAGGTCCACTTCTACCCATGGATATGACAATGAATTAATGATTTCCTTGAGGTGGCTAATTCCTCAGTGGTGCAGATTGCAGCTCTTCTATGCTTCCAAATTCTGTGTCATTCTTTTCCATGCTCAACGTGTCCCAACCTCAACCTATCATCCTTCTGCCCAACTGAGTTCTCTATTACTGTTAAGGGCATCACCATCCTGCTGGTCATCCAGGGTCATGACCTTGGAGTCATCCTTCAGTTCTTGCCTGGACTATGCCAGGACCTCTTCCTCATTCTCTCTGTGTCAGGTGCCTCACCACTCCAATTCATAATCCTTTGTGCTGCCAAAGTAATTTTTCTCAAGTGCTTGTCTGATCATGTCACCCCTATCCTTGCCCCACTCTACAAACTCCACCGGCTCCCAAATGCCTTTAGGATGAAGTCCTCTGGTATCTAGAGATCTCCACAATCTGGCCCATTCCCACCTTTCTAGCATTCACTACTTTTCTCCACATACTCTACATTCCAGCCACAAGGGCTCACTTGTCTAAGACACACATCTCCCTATCTCCCATCTTAGTGCATTTGTACTTGCTATCACCATGCCTAGAATGTGCTCCCTTCTTACCTCTCCTTCTTCAAACCCCTAGTTTACTTCAAGATTCAGCTCAAGGAACAACTCTTACATGGGGCTTCCCCTCCCCCAGCTGTAAAACTGCCATATAAATCCTTTTGAATACATTCTGTACATATTCTAATGTTTACATGTAGTCTTTTCCAGTAGACCAGAAAGAAGCTCCCTGAGGACAGGGACTGTTTCACTTCTGTCTTTCTATCATTGGCACTTAGAACTGTGTCTGTTATAGATTCGTTTCTTAATATTTGGTGGTGATTAATGGTTGAACACACATATCTTTGCAAAAGGATTAACCTAAGGCCCTAGAGGCCTTCCTTTAGTTATTTCAAGATTTGGTGGATAAAAATGAAGCCACCCAGCTCCATATATGTTTTCTCCTACCCTCAGTACAGGGGTGGGTGGCAGAAGGAAGGAAGGAAACAAACACTTTTTAGTGCCTACTATACACCAGGCATTGTGCTAAAGATTTTAGAGATATTATCTCATTTGATAATTATTACTAGTCTGTTTTCTTTTTCTGATTAATGTCTTTATTTATTTTCCACTACTTCTTGCATATAAAGCATCTTCAATCACATTCAGATTGCTGCTTACCTCAACACACATCTTTCCATTCCTCTTTGGGTCATTTGCAATTTTGATTCTTTTGAGGTTGGGAGGGTTCATGATTCTATTCCCCATAGTACCCTTGGAAGGGTATCAATATTAAAAATATGACTTCAAGTTGAAGGGAGTAGTTTAAAGTTATTTAAAACATGACCATATTCCAAATGGGAATGAGCCCTTTCTCTTCAAGCTCTTCACCTTTGATCCAGCTCATTGTCAATCTAAATTCTGGTTAGGATATTTATATTGATGGCCTAGGTCAACAGCTTCCATCCAACTATACTTTTAAGGGATATGAATTCTTGTAATTTGTATTTTTCCTATGTGCAATGACTGCCTTTTTCAACCATTCTCTCTGTCTCTCTCTGTCTCTGTCTCTCTCTGTCTCTGTCTCTCTGTTTGTCTCTCTGTCTCTGTCTCTCTCTCTCTGATCTTCAGTCTCTTCCTGGATGCTTCTTCCTTCCTTATTGCTTTACTACTGCCAAACATACCCATCTCCTCACCCATAAAGCACTTCACTAGTTCACCTCCCATTATGATCCTATGTCTTTTCCCTTTCTCAGTAGAAAAACAACTGTCTCCACTCATTGCCTCCACTTCCTCTCCTCTTCCTCTCCTTAATCCTTGTCCTCCCACTTCTACCTCAGATTGCCATTTTTATCATCTCTCTCTAATCTTCAATTGCTCCTTCCCCCTTGCCTACTCAATTATCCAAGTCTCTTCCATTCTAAAAAAACCCCACACACCAGATCTACCTATTATTTTCCCTTCATTCTCTTCTATTTTTCCTTCCTTTCTCAGTCACACTCTCTGTAAAAGCCATCTACAGTAAGTATCTCAACTTTCTTACATCCCATTCTCTTCCTAATATCATACACTTTATTTTTTTTTCTTTTTGGAGGGCAATTGGGGTTAAGTGACTTGCCCAAGGTCACACAGACAATTTGGTTTTCAATCTAACCAAGACATTGAAACTGCTCCCTCCAAAGTTACTAGTGCTACCAACCTTGAAATCTAATAAACTACTCTTAGTCCTTACTCTCCTTGGCCTTCTGGCCATGTTTGAGTCCACTCCTTGATGCTCTCTGTATTTTCACGATACCATTCTCTTTTGGTTCATTTCCTACGTCTCTGTCTGCTCTTTCTAATTCTCCTTCACTGAGTTTTCATTCTTGTCATTTCTACTAATTATAGATGTTCTCTAATGCTCTGTCCTGGACCCTCCTAACTTCTTTCTCACTTAGTGATCTCATTACTTCTCATGTGTTTGAATTTCATTTCTATGTAAATGACTCGCAGATCTATATATTCAGCTCCAGTCACTCTCCTGAGCTTCAGTTCTGTGCTCAATGTCAAATATAGAAAAAATGATACAATAATCTATCATATTCATAAAATCCATAAACAGATACAAAAAGGAAGGAATAGCAAATACATTTTTAAATGCTATAACAAAAATTATAATCAGTTAAGACCATATGAACAAAAGGAACAAATAAAGAGTAAATAGGATTATATGAAAGGAGAAGAAAATCACATACAAGACAGTTTTGTTGAAGAAAATAATAAGAATGGGGGAATGTCAAAATTTGAGGGATTCAATATAAATCTAATTAGGCAAATATTTATTAAGCACCTATAATATGCAAGGGCATTGCTATATAGGTAAGGGAGTTCTTAGAGGAAATGTCATCTCTCAACTCATATCAACAAAGGAGAGAAAGAAAAGAACAATGAATTGAGCATGCAACTAAAATCCTAGAAAAAACTAATTAATATTATCTAAAAAAGCATAAAAGTGCTATATAAAAATGAGAGAGAAATCAAAGTTAAAAAAAATATTGAGGAGGGTAAAGTCAAGATGGCAGAGTAGTAATAGCATTTCCACACAGCTCTGGCTCCCACCACTTCCAAATTCATGTAAAGGGGACTCTGAACAAACTCTGGAGCTATAGAACCCACAAAATGACACAGAGAAGCTAACCTCCTGTGATGGAAATGCAGATTTGAAGATCTTCCCTGCCCCTAGGCCCTTTGATTGGTTTAAAAGACTTTGATTGACTTAAGTGACTCTGAGAACATTCCTTGATTTGAAAATATACTCTGCCCCCTAATAGGCTGAATGTGGTCACATGGAGCCTGTGGTAAGGAGGCTTGGTTTTCAGGAATGACCACACCTTGATGCTGTGTGATTGGGCAGTGGGTCAAGAGGGTGGTTACATTCTCTGAGCCAGGAGAAGACTATATAATCCCTGATTTGAGGCTTTGCTTTGGGGCTCACTTTGAGAAGTGTTGTGTGATTTGACCAGACGAGACTCTGGGAAGCCATTGTTGAGATTCCCCCGGCTTTGAAAACCTAGATGTTGATGCTTCCCTCTCTGGTAACTGTGATTTGGTATTGATGTAATGGTTGGACAGTTTGGTAGCCTGTCTGCTTGATCTGTTTGTTTCTCTGTTTTGAAACTACTGTCTGTATATTCTGAAGTTTGGGGTGCTGACCTTTTCCCCCTGAACTAGGTAAATGTTATATGTTTGTTTGATTAAAGTAAGCTTGTTAACCCATTTTGAGTTGCTTTCCTTTTGAAAAGCAGATCTAAGAACCTGTGTTGGCAGTCACCCTGGGGATATTGGGGTGCTTGCTGCTACACCTCCCACTGAGGACAGCCCGGCAGCCTGGCAGGGAGCAGCCAGCACAGCACTCTGGGAGCTGAGCCCAGGCCCCCATGAGTCTCATGACTTGGAGGTTTTAGCCCCAAGGCCATCTGAGCAGCAGTGGGCTGGAGGGACACCACACCAGCAGCTGTGGCGTTTCCAGAATTACCAACACATAGATGCCAAGGACAAAGTGAGAGGTTAGTGCAGTATGGACTTTGGGACTCATTAGTTGGGAGGGCACATTGGCCTCTTTCCCTGGGGGTGAGAAGCTGAAGTCATGTGGCAGCTTCAGCTCCTGGCCTGCAAACTGTAGGGGGACCAGGCAATCAGTCTTGGGGGTAATCACTCTTGCTTTAACCTTCTTGGATCTGGATTTCTGTCTGGGGTGGAGGTCTTGGGCTGTGTGACCAGCTTGCCAAAGCATGTGGAGGCTTCAGACAGGGCACCCAACTAATACCTCTGGCAGCTGAGAAAACCCTAGTGTTTGGGACTGAAGCTCCCCTGGCTGGTGGCAGAGTACTACCGTGGCAACAAGCCCAAAAGTCAAGTAATTGAGTGGCAACATGTCTAGGCAAAGGAAACAAAATAAACAGAAAAATTCAACATTAAACTCCTATTTTGGGGGCAAAGAGGATCGAAGCATGGAACAGGAGGAGGACTGGGAAGTTAGAACTCCTACACCAAAAGCCCCAAATGAAAATACAAGCTGGTTACAGGTCATAGAGGACCTTAAGAAGCAGATAAGAGAAGTGGAGGAAAAATTGGGAAGAGAAATGAAAAAGATGCAAGAAAAGTATGAAATGAGAGTCAACAGCTTGACTGAGGAAAATAACCCCTTAAAAAGAGACTAACTCAAATGGCAAAAGAGGCTCAAAAAGGCAATGAAGAGAAGAATGCCTTAAAAAGCTGAATTTGCCAGATGGAAAAAGAATCTCAAAAGCTCATTGAAGAGAATCATTCTTTCAGAATTAGATGGCAGCAAATGGAAGCTAGTGACTTTATGAGAAATCAAGACGCTATTAAGCAGATCCAAACAAATGAAAGAATAGAAGGCAATGTGAAATATCTCATGGGAAAAACCACTGACCTGGAAAATAGATCCAGGAGAGATAATCTAAAAATTATTGGACTACCTGAAAGGCATGATCAAAGAAAGAACCTAGAAATCATCCTTCAAGAAATTCTCAAGGAAAATTGCCCTGATATTTTAGAATGAGAGGGCAAAATAGAGGTTGAAAGAATCCACTGATCACCTCCTGAAAAAGGTCCCAAAAAGAAAACTCCTAGGAATATTATAGCCAGGTTCCAGAATTCCCAGATCAAGGAGAAAATACTACAAGCAGCCAGGAAGAAACAATTTGAATACTGTGGAAATGCAATCAGGATAGGACAGGACATGGCAGCTTCTACACTGATGGATCAAAGGGCTTAGAATATGATATTGCAGAGGTCAAAGGAGCTGGGATTAAAACCAAGAATCACCTACCCAGCAAAACTGAGTATCATGTTTCAAGGGAAAATATGGTCCTTCAGTGGAATAGAGGACTTTCAAGCATTCTTGAGGAAAAAACCAGAGTTGAATAGAAAATTTGACATTCAGACACAAGAAGCAAGTGATGCTTGAGATGGTAAACAGGGAAAAGAAATCATAATGAACTTATTAGAGTTGAACTATTTACATTCCTACATGGAAAAATGGTAACTGTAACTGATGAAACTTTTCTCAGTATGAAAATAGTTAAAGAAGGGTATATGGGCACATAAATGCATATGTGAATGTGTGTATATATGTATACAGATATACATAGATAGAAGGCCCAGGTCGAATTTAATAGGAAGGGATGATACTTAAAAGGTGAATTTAAGAGGTGAGAGAGGAATATAATGAGAGGAGATGGGGAGAGACAGAATGGTGTAAACTATCTCATATAGAAGAGGCAAGGGAAAATGGTTGCAGGGGAGGGGAAGAATAGGAAGGCAAAAAGGCAAAACCTAATTCTCATTGAATTTGGCTCAGGGAGAGAATGACATACATACTAAATAGAATATCTTACCCTACAGGAGAGTAGGGAGGAAGGGGATGAGAGAGGGAATAGTGGAAGGGAAAGTGGGAGGGAAGGGGGGGAGGGAAGTTGGAAGCACCTACTTTTGAAAAGGGACAGGATCAAAGTAGAGAATAGAACAAGTGGGAGGTGGGATAGGAGGGAGGGAAATATAGTCAGTCTTTCACAATATATCTACTATGGTAATGTTTTGCATAGCTACACATGTACAACACATACTGAATTGCTTGTCTTCCCTCTAAGAGTGGGTGACAAGGGAGAAAGGGAATGAATCTGGAATTCAAAGTTTTAAAACCAAATGTTTAAAAATATATAAAAACTATTATTAATACTATTTTACATATAATTAGGAAGTAGGATATACAGGCATTGGGGCACAGAGATTCAATTTGCCCTGCTGAAAAAGTCGAAGGGGGTAAGGGAAAAGATATGGGAGAGAGCAGATGGGATGAGGGGATATCCTGTGGGACTGCTATTCTGGGGTGGTAGGTAGGGGAAAAATGGGGGAAAGATTGTAACTCAAAATCTGATGGAAATGAATGATGTAAAGCAGAAGTTAATAAAGCATTTGGAAAATAAATATTGAGCTGACAAAGCTAAGAAGTAAATTTGAAGACAATACATAAATGATTAACTGATTTTATTTTTAAGAGGAAATGAAACAAATTAGAAAATAAGAAGCCAAAAGAAGTATTGATAATAAATGTTAAGGAAATGGGGAAGATTATCAAGAGTCCAATCACAAGCCAACAAAGCTGAAAACAAATCAAATAGACTATTATTTGCAAGAAATACAAAATACACAGATGAGGAAAACGAATTTAAACAACCTGATCTTTGAAAAAGAAATTTATCAAGTCACAAATGAATTCCCAACTTCAGGGAAAAACAAACCCTGGTTCAGATGGATTGACAACCAAATTCTATCAAAACATTAAAGAACAAATTGCTATGAGGCTACACATGGTTAAATGCATTTCATATTATTAGGGTGTGCTTCCAGAGTATTTAATTCTTTAAGTTGAATATTTATTAGATATACAATGTTAAGGACACTGCTTTTATTCATCAAACCAAAAATAAACCTAAAAGTGAACTAAACTCTTTTTAAATTAAAAATTGTATTTAACCTTAACAAGGAGATTAAAAATAGAATTTTTTGGCAGATATTAGTATATGCATGGATGAGTACACTCTGGAAATCTTGTTGTGTCTTATACTATGTACCATGTTCACAAAAATGTAACAAGAAGGCAACTCAACAACGTCTTTTTATGCAAAAGAGATAGTTGACTCCAAATTAGGAAGAGATAAAGCAAAGAAAGACACTCCAGACAAATAGTTCAATAATGAGAATTGATGAAAAGTATAAAATCAAGTATTACCAGAGGATGTAACAATATATCATACATATATGTATATATGTTTATGTAAGTATATACACATATACTGATCAGATATGCATATGTTACACATACATAGACATATATGCACATATAAATACCCATATATATGTATACTTGTATCTGCGTGAATCTGACCAGGTTGAATTTGAACTATTAATGCAAGTATATTTTGGTATTTGGAGATCTATAAAATAGAAAATCATTTTAATAGCAAAGGGGTAATAATCACTACTCTATCAATTGATACAGAAAATTCTGACAAAATGAAACACAGTTTTATTAAATCACTAAGTATAGGAATATGATCTTATTTTAAGAGTATAAAAATATCTATGTAAATATAAAAGCTAGCCTTATATACGATATGGAAATAGGATCAGATACTGATGGAAGGAAACCTGAAGGTTATTTGGACCAATCTGTTTATTTCATCAAGGAGGAAACTGAGGTATTAATAGAAGAGACTTGATCCAAGTCACATATATAACAAGCCTTAGATATGTGATTTGAACCCAGATTCTCCAACTGAAAGTCAAGTCTTCTTTCCATTCTACTATGCTATATATGCTAGTACTTCCTAGACCACTGGTCTTGGTATCAGTCTAGCCCTCATAGCTATCATCTGAGGAATCAACTCCTATGGAGAAGGGGACAACCATCTATACCAACTACTAACCAACTTCTTTGTACAGGGTAAGCAGCTCAGCCTAGTTGAGGCAGCAGGGCAGCCTGAGAGAGTGACAGTAGGCAGCATGTTCCAAACAAGTCAAACCTGTACAGTTGCTTTGATTACCATCTCCTCTCAGACCCTCACAGGGACAGACAAGGACCCTGAACTCAAGGGTCTTGGGGATAGCCCTGTTTCCAGTCTAATGCCCTCAATCATCATCCTGGGAAACAACACACATGGAGAGGCAACCTGGCAATTGCTCCTGGTAATTGTAGGTTTTACAGTCATAGCTACTGAAGACCTCAAAAGAAAAGTTTTTGCCATCAAAGTCCTTAACATAGTCAAGTGCTTTAACATCATATGATTTTATCAGTGGACATGCCATTAAAGAAGAAGCATTACCATCTACTTTGCCACTGTACCCTAAGGACTATGGGTCCTTTCTGTCTGACTTGCAGCTGAAACCTTATATATGTGTGACCTCCCTCATTAGAATGCAAGCTCCTTGAGAACAGAGAATGTTTTATTTTTCTATTTGTATCCTTGTGCTTTACACATTGGCACAGTGGAAAGAGCACCCGGCCTAGAGGCAAAAAGAACTGGATTTAAATCTGGCCTCAAACCCTAATTAGTCATATCATCCTGACTGAGTTACTAAACCTCTGTTTGCCTTTGTTTCCTCATCTGAAAAATCAGAATAATAATAGCATTTGCCTTACAGGGTTATTGTAAGGATCAGCTAGGATAATAATTCTAAATTGTTTAGCACAGTGCCTAGCATGCAGTAAATACTATATAAATGTTAACTATTATTACAGTATTATTATTATTATTACATGCTTTCTTAATTCATTTATTCTATACTTAGGGTGAAGTTATTGAATCCATTATCTTTAGAATTACTTGTCACAGTGCTAAGAATGCCAGTTATATCAAAAAGACAAGAAAAAGATACTAAGGAATAAGCACAGGCAAAGAGAAGACAAAATCATCTCTATATTCAGATAATAAAATAATTAATTTGGTAAACCCTAGAGAATCAACAAAAACATCAAGAAAATTAATATTTTCAGTAAAGTAACAGGATGTAAAATAAATCCATGAAATCATTATAAATTCTGTCTATTATTAAGAAAACCCAGGAGGAATAGGAAGAGAAATTCTGGTTAAGGTAACAAGAAAATTCATGAAATATTTTGCAATTAACCTGCCAAGGCACATGTAAATCTTATATAAATGACAATTCAATTTTGACAGAAATAAAAGAAAGACCTAAATAATTGGAGAGGTGTTCAATATTCATGGCTCTGAAATACAAATATATTTAAAATTATGACACTCCCTAGATTGCCCTATGGATTTATTACTAAGCAAATGAAATTACTAAAGAGATGCTTTATAGAGTAAGACAAAATAATAAGGAAATTCATTTGGAGCAATAAAAAAATCAAGCATATCAAGAAATATGACAAAAATAAGTAGGAAAGGAGGGCATTACTAGAGCTCTACACTACAAAGCATTCTGTATTAAAAACTAATGGGTGATATCTAAAACTATTAAAATAAATTATTGGATTAGATAAACAAGAAATAGAAATAGATGAGCTTGGCAGTCTAATATTTGATTCACTGGAGAAGACAAGACTGATGGACCCAAGAATGAATGGGCAAACTAGAAAGCAGAGTGGTAGACCATTATTTGACTAGCATCTTATCTTATACCACAATAAAATGCAAGGGACTAAATTACTTGATTATCTTCAAAATTCACACTGTAAAAATCAAAGTTATTAGCACTGGAAGATCATAACCCAAGATGGAAGATGTCACAAAATACAAAAGGCAATCTCTGTCGTACATATTTTTTAAAAAGTATGACCAAATAAAATCAATTCAAAATCAGAAGATACAAATTGTTAAAATCTCTGCATTTAAAAAATTCAAAGAATTGTCAATCTAAGGAGCTTCCTTCACTAAGAGAGGTCACAGTCTCCCTTTGATTTAGGATAGAAGTCCTAGGGAATCTTTGGAGTCTCTGAGTAGACACTAATGTGCTTAGGTTCATGGAGCTAGTAAGTATAAGAGGTAGAGTTCTGAATCCTGAATTTTCTGATGCCAAATTCAGCACTCCAATATAGATCATGATACCTTTCTTATTTTAAATATTTCTAATAGAAATCTGCTATAAAAAATCTACAGACTTCAAGACTACGTGAGCAATAAAACTGAGGACTAGACATTTTCTCTAATGCTTGTGAGCTTTCAGACCTTTCCAAAAGAGAAATTATGTGCCAAAGATAAAGCAACTTCAGTTGTCTACATGACCCAGGGCACGCAGAACCCAAAAGAAGTTAAAAATAAACTGATGCTCACTCAATACCCTTCCCCCACCTCATATACTACTGGCAGTGGGGTTATACTAGCAGACTGAAAGACCTGACACATGGCCTTTTAACAAAACCCAAACTTCACGCTCTGGTCCCACTTACTCTCTTTCCAGTGCCAGGGAGACCATCATTCTAGGGTACAGAAGCTTTCTCTGGGACAAGCTCATACCCTTACCAGGGGGGCCCTTGAGAAGCCATGCAAGGGTCACAACAGCCAGACAGCATTTCAGCAGCAACCCCAAAGCAATAGTGCTGTCAAATTCAAATTGCTGGGTCTGGGATGGACAACCACAGTACAATTATCTAAACTACTGGTACTAGGACAGACAAAACTGTAGCAGTAATACTGCAAAGCTCCAACCTTCAGGTGCTGGAATGGAAACCCCATACCACTAGTATTGTGATATTCTGAATTATTGGTGCTGGCTCAGAGAGAGAAGGAACAGTGGGGATAGGACAGGAGACTGTGGGGTGGGGGAGGGTTGTGTAGCATTTCACTAAGCCTGAAGAAAACTACTCAGTAGCCAGTTAAGGCAATTTCTGTCCATTCAAAAATCCCTTGGGCCATAGAACTAGGCTAGTGAACCATGAATTGCCCAGTGTGGGAAGAGACTGAAGCAGATTTGAGATCCAACCCCAAAGGAAATCACCATCAGAGGGGAGATAGTCAGAATGTGAACAATAGTATAAAATAAGATGGGGAAGGGAAAGACTGAAATTGGCAAATCTCAGGAAGAAGTAAACTCAAAGTCCTTGGACATAAGCAGATAAGTCAACAGAGAAAACAATGACAACAGAAGGAAATATGGCCTCCAGATCTAGTAAATGAATTTAGGCATTTATGAATAAATAAAGAAAAAGAAAGGAAAACAATCCAGCTCTCGATGAGACAGAGTATCCAGTGGAATTTGAGAACATGGAACCACAACATGCAGTTCCTGAGTGCCTCAGAAGAGTAATGAGAATTATGAAAGTAGAATTTATGATTTGCACAGTAAAAATAATAGGCAGAATAGAAACTTAGAATATTCAATAGTAAGCCTTGCTAAAATAACAACAACAAAAGAACAACAACAACAAAAAAAACTCCAAACAATTCCTCCAAAACAAAAAAGAAAACAATAGATTGGAAATACAAATACACAGAAGCAAAGAACAATCTAGAAGAAGAGAAGCAGGAAACAAGAATATTAAAAGAAAATATGCTCACTACACAAAGAAAACATACTGATGTTGAAGACAGGATGTGCAGATAACCAAAGACTGGGATCCCAGAAGAATATGGCAGGACAAAGTTACTTTAACACCATAATGAAAGAAATGATAAAAGATAATTGCCTGGAAAATCTATACAAAGGAAATGGAGTACCAATTGAAGGAATTCACAGATTAGCTCCAGAAGAAAAAAAAAAGCCCAAGGCTATAAACTCCAAAAACAGTTAAAGTGAACAATTCAAATTGAGAAACAGGTTTTGCAAGTGATTTAGAGAAATATCTTTAAATGCAAAGGAAAGGCAATTTGCATGATGCAAGACTATTCTCCACCCACTAGAAAAGTAGTAGGGAATGGAATAATGTGTTTCAAAGAGCACTGATACAGGAGATAGCACAGGTTATTCTGGGCAACAGAATAACAATAGAAATCCAGGGAGAACAAATAAAGGTAATTGACAAATTTAAAGTTGTCATTCTCTACTAGAAGTATTCAAAGGACATGAACAAAATTTTTATTTAAACTTTTCCTTTTGAATATGTGCACAACAAATATATAAAAAAGAACATTTTCATATACAAAGAAAAACACAAGATCATCATGTATAAAACTATAAACTTCTATTGTTATTCTGAAAATAAGTTTAGCCATACATGAAAAAAAGATGACCATTTAATAATGAAGTGCTTGAAACATTTTTAGAAAGAAAAGCAGATTTTAAGAGATTATTTGCTTCTAAAATGCCCCAAACAACAGAAATCCAGGGAGAACAAATAAAGGGAATTGACAAAATTAAAGTTGAGTCATTGTCTACTAGAAGTATTCAAAGGACATGAACAAAATTTTTTATTTAAACTTTTTCTTTTGAATATGAGTACAACAAATATAAAAAAGCACATTTTCATATACAAAGACATAAAATTATCATGTATAAAACTATAAACTTCTATTGTGTATACTTTGATTTTTAAAAATATTTAAAATTTAATAATAAAAATAAAACTTAAATCTTTATCCGTGCCCTTACCTGAACTTCCCTCTTTCTTTGGTGTATTTTTAAAAAAGTATTTCCATTGACACTCTGTTCTTTCTTTGATTCTTTTTTTATGTCCCCACCACTAGTGTATCTTTCAAGCAGAAATCCTCCCTGTAAAAAAATAAGCATAGTCAGTCAAAACATATCAACACATTTCTGAGAATATTGGTCTCATTCCATATTCCTTGTTTATTGCCAAGCTACCAGGAAGTGAAAAGTATACCTCATGTTTAGTTTTCTAAAGACATGATTGATCATTGTATTTATCAGGAGTTTTAAGTCTTCCAAAGTTGCTTTCTTTTACATTATTGAAATTGTATAAATTGTTCTCCTGGTTCTATACTTTTCACTCTGCATTAATCAAACTTTCACAGACTTATTTAAATCCATTATGTCATTTCTTATGGTGCAATAATATTTTGCTACATTAATATGCCATGTATTATTTTTCAATTAATGGGTTGCTGTTGTTTAGTCATATCCAACTCATTGTGACTCCTTTTGGAATTTTCTTGACAAAGATACTAGAGTGGTTTGCCATTCCCTTCTTAAGCTTATTTCTTTTTTTTTTTTTTTTTGGAGGGCTATTGGGGTTAAGTAACTTGCCCAAGGTCACACAGCTAGGTTTTTTGTTTGTGTGTGCGTTAAGTGTCTGAGGTCGGATCTGAACTCAGGTCCTTCTGACTCCAGGGCTGACGCTCTACTCACTGCGCCACCTAGCCGCCCCTCTTAAGCTTATTTCACAGAAGAAGAAACTGAGATAAACACAATTACTAAATGTCTAAGGCCAGACTTTAATTCAGAAAGATGACTCTTCCTAACTCTAGGCCTAACACTCTATCCACTGAACTGCCTAATTGCCCAGTTAATGGATACCCATATTATATATAGTTCTTTGCTATATGACAAAAAATGCTGTTATAGATGTGACAATAAGATGGAAAGACTAGCTATTTTCTCTGATTCTAACAACCTCTCAAACCTCCCACACCACTGATAAATCTTTTTATAATAGGATCAAGGAGAAATCTATTAGGTGCTCCAGTAAAGATCTCTTATAATTGTTTGGTGATGACCCACAATTCACCATTTCTCAGGCTCTATCATTCCACTATTTCTGAATTCATCTAACTATACTCTCATCTAGTCTATATCTTTTCATTCTATCTCCCAGGATATCAGGTGAGGCTTGGTGCAAAGTCTAATCAAAATATTGATACACTATGTCGAAGACATTGTTCTGATCTAGTAATCTATTTAATTTGTCATGGATCATTCCTAATAAGCCCATAATGGTTTATAATAATCTTCATTTTCCATCTTAAGAGCTTGGAACTAACTGCTTCTAATGTTTGCTTTGAGGATCTTTTTCTGACTGAAGCAAAAAGTTAGTATCTGAACTAGGTGCTTTTAGTAAAGGTTATTCATAGCATTCAATTGTAATTAAAGACTATATGTTAGTCAAATCACGTGACAGTTGTCTACATAGAAGACAGCAGTTTTCCATTTAGTCCTACCATTTCACAAGGATACTAGGGCCTATGCAGGTAGTGAGCTTTCAGGCAAGGGATCCATCCCAGTTCATTTGACTTCAAGTTTGATGTTCTTTCCTCTAAATTACAATAACAACAACAACAATAACAATAGCATTAATAGCCTTTGTTGTAGTCATAGTAATGACAACCACAAGCACAGATGAAATGGAATGAGTATGTGAATACTTTTATTATGCAGCAACATTCAATCATACCAAATTTGGAAAGATCTCACTTATAATATGGGCAGCTAGGTAATGCAGTGGATAGAATGCTGGCCCTGGAGTCAGGAAGACTCATCTGCTTGAGTTCAAATCTGACATCAGACCATTACTAGCTGTGTGAGCCTGGGCATGTCACCTAACCCTGCCTCAGCTTCCTCATATCTGTAAAATGAGCTGGAGAAGGAAATGGCAAACCAGTCCAGTTTCTTTGCCAAGAAAACCCCAAATGGGGTCACCAAGACTCAGACACAATTGAGCAACACTACCCATGATGGGTAAGGACTTCACACTGCTTTTTGTCAATGGTACGCTCAGTTTCAAATTACCTACAACCTACTGCTGATTAGTGCATAGGCTCCCTTAAAGGAATAGTGGGTTCTTGATTTTCCAGAAGTCTTCTAGTAAAGATTTACCCACTACCTGATGTTATCTCTCTATATGTGCTACAAGTATATTAACATCTCCTTAAAGAATACAACTCATTGGGGTGGCTACGTGGCACAGTGAGTAAGAGTGCTGGCCCCGGAGTCAGGAGGACCTGGAATTGGTTCTGGCCTCAGAAAATTAGCACCCACACATAAAAATACTAGCTCTTTTTCTTTCTTCTTCATCTCTTATTTTATCATATCCCCCATTTTCTCTATTTCTCCTCAATCTCATTTTATTTCTTCTTTGATGTTAGTTTCTCATCATCTCTCTCTTTTTTATCTATGCTACCTTTCCCCCATTCTTTTTATAAATTTGTGAGTGAACCCAACACTTCTCAGTCCTCAGACATACCCCTAGAAGAAGGTCTAATACCCAAGGTAAGTGCTGTGGATCATCAGGAATTCTGAATAAAAATTACAGTTCTGAGCAGTGGATGTACATTTAGAGGCATTTTAACCCTTCCTTCTTCTGGGAGTCAAATCAAGAGCTGATTCTGCTCATAGGATCATAGATTTTTAAGTGGAGGGGATTTAAATACCCCATAGTGCTTCGTTTTATAGACAGGGAAACTGAGGCACAGAGAGGTAAAGGTGCCAAAAGATGAATATCAGAGCCAAGAATTTGTCCTGGATTATAGGGCGGTAGGGTCATAGATTTAGATCTGGAATAGAATTTAGAAGCTATTTAGTGCAACCTCCTGATTTTACAGATGAGAAAAAAAAAGGAGCGGAACCAGAATTCAAAACCAGAGGCTCTGACTCTAATTATAGAATGTTTCCTACTACAACCACACTGTATCCCAGTGAACTACATTGTGTCACTGATGGAACAAGGACAGAAGCTTGAAATTCTATTCTTGAATTATGTCTCTGTGGGGTTCTGTAATCAATGCTGATTGGTGAAGATAAAACTTCTCCCTACAGCATTCCATTCACCTATTCCTTCCCTTGATGTTCCTAGAAGAAAGTTCTATTTATACTCACCAAGTGTAATAATACTCTTTCTAGAAAGCACACATGATCAACTCAGGTTTGAAGGCTACATTTCTCCTTAGTCACATATGAATCAAAGATGATGAAGGGTATAACTAAAGTCTGTATTTTCCATAACTTTTCTAAATAAGAAAAAGAATATTGCTTGAATATAAATTCTATTTGTTCAACTGAATATTAATCCTTGAGATGGAATCTGGGAGATGAGAGGTTGGACAGCAGCTTTCCCATAATCATGGTAGAAAGCAAGATACTTAGTATTACATCCTAGGTCTACCATTGCTTAGATGTAGTGGGGTTTGGGACAGGTCACTTTAACCTCTCTGGGTCTCAGTTTATTCATATTTTAAATGAATGACTAAGATGAATAGAAGAGAAAAGATGAGGAGAGGGAGATAAATAGGGTTTTTTGTTAATTGAAAAAAATTAAATATATAATTAGCAAATTAAATCTTGACTCTATGAATCTTAATTTCATGAATCTTGACTTGGGTATTTTGTAGGAACTGGAATCAAGGGCATTTAGTGAGAAAATCCCAGCTTTGATTCATACCTCTGTGCCACAGATGAAACAGTCTTTCTTCCAATACAAAGCTTCAATTCCAACAGTACTCCATAGAATTTATCTTTTTGGGGGGTGAGTATAGATTTGAGGCCCAGTGAGCACTGTTAAATTTCCTAATATATCACATTTATATAAACACCTGTTCTTGAGACAGCCTCTGTTCTGCTGATTCACTGGACTTATTCATCAAAGGATAACAAGTTCTTTGCTTTTTGCATTTTAATGAAGAAATGGTTTTCTTTACTTGTTTATTTTTATGGAAGCCAACCAGTTTTATTGAAAAAACAACAACAACAACAATGAATTTCCTTCATTGTGACATAGTTGAAAAAAAAAACTGTTCAATGTCAGAGGATTTGTGTTCAAATGCTGGTTCTGTCACAGAATACCCATGTGACCTTGGGTAACTCAGTTGCTAACTCTGGGTCTCAGTTCCATCTTCTGCAAAATGGGGAAGTTGGACCAAATATCCTGGAAGAACCCTTCGAGATCTAAGAATCACTTCATTTTTAGATATTCTATAAACTGATTTCATCAGATTTTTTTTCAACCATAGAAAAATGATAAGCCCAATAATCAGATTTCATGCTCTCAAATTCCCACATTTACCCTCCAAATCCCCACTGACATTATTTGAAATTTTATGCTTGGAACCAATTGCAGAAAACTTTGAGCCTAGGTACTAAAGAAATTTCAATAGCACTCTGTCAGTGAGAAGTACAGGGAGTGGAAAGATTGACCCAGATTTGGTTGGTAGGTAATAAAAACAGATGGGCCCATTTATCCAGTTATTGACTGTATAATGGGGCTTGCTAGGAAAGAATGAATCACTGAATTTGAGAATTGGAAGGGGCCTCAGCATCCATCTGGGCCAGCTCATGCATCAGAAGAATCCTCACCATAACACGCCCAATGAGTGGTTACTCCATGGTAGCTTATCAGCTCCAAGAACCAGGAAAGCCCCTCCTACAGAGGCAGTGAGCCCCTATTTGGAACAGTACTCTCATCGTTAGTGTCATTGTTCTCCTGGCATCAGACTTAAGTCTGGCTCTTTTCAACTTCCATCTTTGTTGGATGTTGGACTTGTTCTGGTTCTTCCCTTTGGGACCAAATGGAATAAGTCTAATAGTTGCTATTAAGAGGACTCATCTTTTTGGTCTTTGGGTTTTACTAGCATTTCGCTTTAAATGCCAATGTTGATCCTTCAATAGGAAGCAAGTTCCTTGAGGCCAAGGCCCATTTGGAGTTTGTCTTTGAATCCTCAGCACACAACAGGTTCTTAATAAATGCTTCTGGAATGAAGGAGTAAATGAGACAATATCATAAGGCACCCAGAGGGTATATAAATTTGTCCTTTGTTTTGAAGAAAACCAATGACATTACAGGGGTATTGCCTTAACTTGGTGGATTCAAATGAGTCAGGCATGCCCAAATTCATCAGCCTCACTCTCTCTTCCAATCATCAAAGTCCAGTGGCAAGACAGAAGTCAGGATGACTGGCAATGGCCTAGGATGCAGTGGACAACCTTGGTGTCCGACTACCAGCATCTGCTTCAGCTACTTTTGTAGTCACTGGTACACATTTTTCTCATCTGCCCATTCTGCTAGGGAAAATTTTCATGTGCTTGGAGTAGACATCCCACTAACTCACCGATGGCTTTGAAGCCTGTTGGTTACCCTCAATCCGGTTTAGCCTGTCTGTGGAGATGATTTTACCAGGGGCTTGCCACTTACATGCTACCATTTCAGATTTCAAGGGTAACAACTCATTAATTTCAGATGACACATAAAATAGAGAGACATATATTCATCCCTCAAAAAGAGTTGTCTATACTTACTGCCTCATTTCCTCATTACAAGTCTTACTTCTCAACCCTTTATAACCTTTTCCATCTCTACTTTACCCAGGTCCTCCCAAACATTCACCAGAGGGTGCCTACCAAATGTGCTGGTGACCCTCCTTAGAGATTTCTCTGAATATCCAGTAGATATCACCAGAGCATGTATGTGGTTCATGTTTCTTAAAGCCACTGTGAGAGTTGGTGAAAAGTGCACACCAAGACCTCATGTCAGAGGTGTTCATCCTCCCTGAACACTCCATACAAAATTAATGGCATTTTGAATTAAAAAAAAAAAACACCTGCTTTTCCTTCCTCTCAGGAAGGACTAGCTACTACCTCAGTCATAGTGCAAGCTAATTCAGTGTCATATACCAAGAAGGTGTTTAATACAAATGATTAGCTGAATGAAAGAAGGAAAGAGCTTTTATTAATGCTTATTATGTGCAAGACACTGTGCTAAGCATAGGGAATTCAAAGAAAAAAAAGAAAGGCCCAACTCTCAGGAAACACAATCTAATAGAGAAAGAACACAAACAGGGAAGTTAAAGTTAGAAAGAGGTGATGGGTGGCCTGGGGAGTGACCTGGTGGCATCATTCCAGTCTGAATAAAGTGAAAGTTTACTGACCAGAGCCTGGCCTCCCCCAGGTAGGGTCAAAGTGCTAGTGTTGGAAGAAGGAGAAGGACCTTAGTGGAGGCGGCCTGGTTTGGAAATGTCCAGGGTGCAGTATGGCGGGACTTGTAGGGACAAAGTCTAAATTCCAAAATTGTGGGGGGTGGTGGGAGGAAGAAAGAGGACAGGTACCATGGTTTGTAAATGGTTAATCCTCCCAACTCCTCAATCATTAGTTTTCAGGTAAGGCTTTCTTAGTTTTTGACTGGTGTTAAATAACAACAACAGCAACCCAACCAACCAAATATCCAGCCCAATCTACATGGCAGGAATCCCATTATCTAAAAGTTCTGCTGCAACCCAGAAGGACTGGAACTGCGCCACATTTAGCTTTGTATCTCCAGTGCCAAGCACGGCTCTAGCCACATGGTAAGCACTTAATACAAATTAGTGAACTGGATTAAAGACTAGAGAGCTAGGTTCCTTAATCTCCCAGGGTCAAGGTTTCGCATCAAATTTGCCACATTTTCATCATAAGAATGTTAAAGATAAGTGATTTCACTTAAGAAACATTTACTGAATGCTTATTGTAGTCAAGGTACTGCTCTAAGTGCTAGGAATATAAAGACAAGACCCAATACATTGTTTGTCCTCAGGGAGCTTACACTCTAATTGGTGGATATAGCATGTACAGAGGTAACTAACTAAATGGAAAATAATAGAGAAACATCATGGCCATGTGAATAGAGAACAGGCCTGAGATCCAGAAAGATCCAAGTTCTAGCTGTGCCTCTGACACATACTACTGATTGTGAGCCTGAGTCAGCCCCATAATTTTTTTTACTTTATCAAATGCTTTATTAACTTCTAAATTATGTCATTCATTTCCACAAGATTTTGAGTTACAAATTTTCTTATTAAACATTTGATTTTAAAACTTTGAATTCCAGATTCATTCCCTTCCTCCCTTGTCACCCACTCCTTACTGGGAAGATAAGCAATTCAGTATATGTTGTACATGTGTAGCTATGCAAAACATTTCCATAGTGGATATATTGTGAAAGACTGACTATATTTTCCTCCCTCCTATCCCACCTCCCACTTGTTCTCTTCTCTACTTTGATCCTGTCCCTTTTCAAAAGTAGGTGCTTCCAACTTCCCTCCCCCCCCACCCTGCCCTCCCTCCCATCATCCTCCCTCTCATCCCCTTCCCCCCTACTCTCCTGTAGAACGAGATACTCTATTTAGTGTGTATGTCATTTCCTCTGTAAGCCAAATTCAATGAGAGTAAGGTTGACCCATTCCCTTTTGCCTTCCTGTTCTTCCCCTCCATTGTAACAGTTTCCCCTTGCCTCTTCTATATGAGATAGTTTACCCCATTCTGTCTCTCCCCATCTCCTCTCATTATATTCCTCTCTCACCTCTTAATTTCACCTTTTAAGTATCATCCCTTCCTATTAAATTGGTCCTGTGCCCTCTATCTATATATACCTGTACACAGATATACTCACACTCACATATGTATTCATATGCCCATATACCCTCCTCTATAGACATATATATGTATGTATATGTGTATATATGTATATATATATATATGTGTGTGTGTGTGTGAGTGTGTGTATACACACATTTCTATTCCCTTCAACTATTCTCATACTGAGAAAAGATTCATAAGTTACAATGATCATTTTTTGATGTAGGAATATAAATAGTTCAACTTTGATAAGTTTTTTTATGATTTCTTTTCCCTGTTTACCTTCTCATGCTTCTTGTATCTGAATGTCAAATTTTCTATTCAACTCTGTTTTTTTCATCAAGAATGCTTGAAATTGGGGCGGTGGTGCAGTGAGTAGAGCGCCGGCCCTGGAGTCAGAAGGAGCTGAGTTCAGATCCAGCCTCAGACACTTAACACATAAACAAAAAACCTAGCTGTGTGACCTTGGGCAAGTTACTTAACCCTAATTGCCCTCTAAAAGGCAAAAAAAAAAAAAAAAAAAAAGAATGCTTGAAATTCCTCTATTCCATTGAATGACCATATTTCCTCCTGAAATATGATACTCAGTTTTGCTGAGGGGATTCTTCGTTTTAATCACAGCTCCTCAGCCCCATCATTTTCTAGGGCTCTCAACTCTCTGAGATGAAAGTTCTGCTTGTACTGGAGCCTCCATTGAGAAATCTTTACATCAGTGAGATCACAGGTTAGTCCCTTTCCCTATATAAAAGAATTTCATGAAGGAAGAGCCATTAAGCTGGAAATTTATACCCACTACTTCTAGCTTCTTTCTCCAGTTGCTAGTAAGCACTGTGGCTCCTACCAGCTTTCCCTGTCTATTTTTAGAGGAAAGAGTCTCACAAGCTAATCTTTCAAAGGACTAGCATTTTTTTTTTAAACAATGTAAAATACCTAAGGCATTTTAAACTGAAACTTAAAAGTAAATGGAATTTTAATGAGTATTATCTCACTATTTGGGACATTATTGATGCAAAATTATTGTTAATTGATGTGCTTTTCAAAAGAAGTGTTGTTAATGGTAGATAATGCTTGGCAAATGAGGCATTTAATAAATGTTGATGAATTCATTGAAGATAGAACAGGGCACTGGACCCAGAGTTGGGAAGACCTGAGCTCAAATTCTGCCTCATACAGTTCAAGCTGTGTGACCTTGCTGAAGTCACTTCACCTCTGTCTGCTTTGATGGCCTTTTCTATAAAAGGGGGAAAAACAGCACTTGCTTCCTTGTTGTGAGCCCAAAGTGGGATAATATGTGTGGCAGCTAGGTCATGTAGTATATCGAGCTGTAGTCTATCAGGATGTTATTGGTACAAAATTTGATCATTGATGTAAAGTAACTTAAAAAGTGTTAACTTAAAATGCAGTAGAATATTGTGCTAACTGGCAGGAAGTACTAAATTTAAAGCTGACCTCAGACACTTATTAGTTGTATGACCACAGAAGTCACTTAACCTGTTTGATTTACTTCAGTTTTCTCATCTGTAAAATGGTGATGATGATAGCAACCATCACTCAGGTGAGGATAAGATAATATAGTATTTGTAAAGCACTTTGCAAACTACAAAGTATTTGGCCAATGCTGTTGCTGCTGCTGTTCCTCTTTCCCCTCCTCCTCTCCTCCTCTTTTCCTCCTCATTTTTGTCAAGCTTTCTGCAAACCTTAAAGTGCTGTATAAATGCTAGATATTATTAGTGGTAGTTTTATTAACATTTCCCTCAGTTTTCATATTAGTCCAAAGTGGAGGTGAGGAGGGAAGAGTCACATTTGCCCATTTGATTGCTTTAAATAAATTTATTAACGTTTTTCCATAACATTATAAGCCATAATTTTGGACTTGGAGAGAAATATAGAGGTCAGTGGCTCCAATGTTCTCACTTAACAGATGATAAAACTGAGGCCCAGGGAAGTAAAACACCTTGCCTAGAGTCACCCAGTTCATAAATTGTCTCGTTTTCTCTCTGTGCCTCAAAAAGAAATTTCAATCCACCCTCTTTGAGAGTTTTCCTCGTCTGGATGTGCCTATCCCTTGCTGTTTGAATCCTTGCTTTATGGGTTTCTGCACTGATACTTATTTTCCACTGTAGTGACTATGTTTCACTGGTATGGATGCACTCTGTGCAGCATGCTTCCCATGCCATCACAGGTAGAGGAATAGAATACATTGGACAGGGGGAAGATATACTACTTGAGGTCTTTCATTCTCTACTCACCTGCTCAGTAGGTCATCTGCCTGATAGCACTTCAATGCGAAACCTTCACTCTGCCTTATTATTCATTCAGCTTTTAGCCTCTTTGCTTGTATTAGTACATCTATTTTGGTGGAGGAGAAAGGCTTGTAACTGTCAAAGCCTTTGAGTCAAGGCAAGGAAGCCAAACTTTGCCTTGAAGATTATCTTCCAACAAGTTGTCAAAATCATTCAAGATTCTGTGAAAGATGCAGTAACAAAGATAATCTTGTTCATGACCCTCTGGTCACTGACATCAGGCTCAGTGCGCAGCAGGGGGGTGTGTGCTTACCAAAGGTGTTCAGCACTGTCATAGATGGAATTCAAATGGAAGAGGATTTCCTTTACACGAAGGTTCTTTACCTTTTTGTGTGTGATGGACCCCTCTGGCAGTCTGGTGAAATCTAGGTACCCTTCTCAGAATTGTTTTTCATTGCATAAAATTACATAGGATTACCAAGGAAACCAAAAGTCAATGAAAATAAAGATCTACTTTTCCCATCCAAGTTCACAGATTCCCTGAAATCTATCCATGGACCCCTGTTAAGAAGGTCTGCTCTATCTAGATGGTGGAGTCCTCCAGAAGTCCCTGTTTGAAGAAGTACTCAGGACATACCAAGTGGACTGACAATGCCTGTTGGTCAGAGGAGCAACAATAAACTATGGGGCTTGGTGGCTAGGTGGTGCAGTGAGTAGAGGGTCAGCCCTGGAGTCAGAAGAACCTGAGTTCGGATCCAGCCTCAGACACTTAAGGCATACAAACAAAAACCTAGCCGTGTGACCTTGGGAAAGTTACTTAACCCCAATTGCCCTCCAAAAAAAAAAAAAAAAAAAAGCAAAAACAAAAACAAAAAACTATGGGGCTTGTCCACCAGGGCACGTATTTGGGCAGACATTGCCAGATGAAAGCGAGTTGGGCCTGGAACTGAACAGGAGGCAGAAGGGAGCAGCTGGGATTGCTTTTGGGACATTGTACACTTCTCTTAGTGATTCTGAACTTTCCCCTGAATCAGAGATGAATCTTTTTAATGTTAATAATCTTCCAGTTTGTGAAATTTGGAACACTATAGTCCCTGGAGAAATGAAAGTTAATTTCACCTATAAGGCAAGAGAAAAGCCCATAGTTGGTGTATCAAGGCTGTGATGATTCAGAGAAATGGATGACTGGGAAAAACGATAGACTGCTCCCATCATGAAAGCCTAGATCATACATGAACCACACACATGCTCTGGTGATATCTACTGGATGTTAAGAGAAATCTCTAAGGAGGTCCCCCAGAACATTTGGTAGGCACCCTATGGTGAATGTTTGGGAGGACCTGGGAAAGAGTGGAGGTGGAAGAGGTTATAAGGGGTTAAGAAGTGAGACTTATAGTGAGGAAATGAGGCAGTAAGTATAGACAGCTCTTTTTGGGGGATGAATACATGTGTACCTATTTTATACTTCATCTGAAATTAATGAATTATTACCCTTAAAATCTGGCCCTTATCCAAACTTCCTCTTGTCTGTTGAGGCTACCACTCTTACTAGTCTCCCAGGTTTGCAATATCAAACTCTTCCCTCTCCCTTATCTTGCATTAGATGAGGGCCCAAGACCAGTATCCCACTTATTTAGACTTGACTTGGGGCAAACTGAGGCACTGTAAGTCATCAAACAGTTAACAAAAGGATATTTAGATGACTCAAACATAGCAAGGATATGCAACAGGGATACAATATGCATAGTTTCTCTAGACGTGCCCCCATTATTTTTCCATTATAGAAATGAACCCAGGGTATGGTGACTTGCATGGTCTTCAGATATCCACTAAGTAGAGTACTTTCTTCCAAGTAAAGCACATTCACCACAGTTCTGTGATGACAGTCTCATCTCTCCCATACTTTTATAAAGAAAAGTGCCTCCCAATATCCTACCATATGCAATGAATAGTGGAGTCTTCTTTCTACTTTCACAACTTAAATCTGTTTGTTTCTCTTCACTCATTTGGTCATCCTCCTGGTCCAGGCCATCATCATCTTCACCTAGGCTACTATAATGGCCTATTAAAAAGATTCTTTTAAATCCTCTTTGATCCAACCTTTACATAATCATTTTAATACATAGATCTGACAATGTCAATCTCTGACCCCCAAACCTTCCAAAGTTCTCTATTTGGTTCCATTCTGGTTTTTTAGCTGTATTTCCCGTTACTAGTTTTCACATATTCTGTGTTCCAGCAAAACTGAACTCTTTGCTTTTCTCACACTATGACATCCAATCTCTAGCCTCTGTGTGTTTACCCAAGTTGACCCCCCACTCCTACCATGTCTGGTACCACCTTCTTTGTTATCTTTGCTTCTTAAAGTTCTTGTCTTTCTTCATGGCTCATCTTGGGCTCCACCTCCTTCATGTTTCCCTGATTCCCCCACCCCCATTTCCTAATGTTTTCACATTTTTTACAATTCTTTGTAGTTATTGCTTATCTTTGTAGATGTTACATCACTCATCTTGCACCTTAAATAAGATGTAAGCTCCTTGAAGGAAGGTGTTCTCTTGTTCTTGTCATATACCCAATGCCTATCATGGTATTTTTCATATAGTAAGCACTTAATTAGTTGAATTGATTATCCTAAGTTTGGAGAGACTGATCATCTTTTGGTTGGTCACCAGATGGTTAGCTTTCCTAGCTACAGCAACTTACTCAATAATCTACTAGGATATGGGTTAGTCACAGTTTTTATTATTAGAAGAAGACCCACACCAATGGAATACAAAGATCATTGAAATGTTTGAGGCATGAAATTCACTGATGGCATAAGAGAAATGAAGGAAGGAATTTTTTCAGCATTTAAAAAAATCGTAGTGTTAATTCAGAGCTGTTAAGGATCTCTAAGTCCATTTGGTCCAACCCTATCACCCTTCAAATGAGAAGAATAGGGCTTAGAGAGGTAAAATAAGCTGTCCAAGGTCACATGGAACAAACAATAGAGATAGTATTTCAACCCAGGGCATTTAACTTCAGAACCAGGGCTAATCCCACCATCCCACACTGCTTCTATATATCATTTTCTAAAGGCAAGGAAGGAATAGGAGTGGCCAAAACACATGAATGCATAAATCCCTCTTTAGATATTTTGGTGTATTCTAGACATATGCCAATGTAGACTTTGTCTTTTCTTCTATTAATAAATAACTTCCTCAGATTTCATTAAGGTTAGGAGTCATGCTATATGACATTCTATGTATGGCCATGACAACCTCACCTATGTCCAAAAAGTGTTTGTAAGTATAATAGAAAATAGGCCATTTCTTTATATTCTGGCCCAAGTTGGAAAGTGACTATTTTCAAGGGTTTTCAAATGAACAAACACAAAACTGTGCCATCTCTCTTCCCTCCTGCCCCCATTTCTCCTTTCCACCCTTCCCCTCACCTCTCCCCTTTTCTCTCCTCCCCTCCCTTTCTCTCCCTCCCCCCATTCCCTCTATCCTCTCTCTTTTCTCTTTCTCAGATTGGAACTGACATGCCATTAAACAGCTTCTTGCCTCCCGCTTAGGGAAAGTGCATGGACCTGTGATTTACTGATTAGAGAGGGTCCTTGGATTCAAGAACCCTCTCTATCAAAAAAAGTCATAACCTCCTTGGCAACTTATCTATTCTTAGAGTTATCTAGAATACAGAAAAAACATCCAGGGTCACCCAGCCAAACAGGGATGGTACCTTGAACTCAGGTATTCCTGGCTTCAGGCTGCTTCTGTATCATTTATGCAACACTGCCCCTCAACCAAATCTTAGTATTAAAATAAAGATGCAAAAGTAATGAAGAAAAATTAGGAAAGATTTAAATGAAAAAGGCATTGCTCTAGCTTGAAAATGTCAGAGCCTTTTGCCACTGTCCATGGTAGTAGTTTAAATTGATTTACCTTAAGTGGGATTATGAGGGTGAATTGTCTAGGAGCTTTCTTTCCAAAACTTTTTCAAATAGAGGCAATGAAAATCTTTTCATTCAATCCTCACAACAATTCAATCCTCTGTAATGTAGGAGCTATTATCTCCATTTCACAGATGAATAAACCAAGGATAAGAGAGGTTAAGTGACTTATTTAGAATACTAAAACCAATTAGTTTCAGGAACAGGATTGGAACCCAGATCTCCCTGATTCTAGGTTCAATATTTTATCCAATATACTCTTTGAGGTACACTCTTTGGCTCTCCCATGCTTGTTCAAACCCATTTTGAGGCTTAGACTTAGCTTTCTGTACCTGAAATTAAAATTCTAGGAAGCTGGGTTGTATAATGGAGAATTTTACTAGGTTTGAAGTCAAGAAGACTTGAATTCAAATCCTGTCTTAGACACTTTCTAGTTTTGTGATTCTGGGTAAGTTACCTAACCTCTCTTACCCTCAGTTTCCCAATTTGTAAAATGAGAGTGTTGGACCTGACAGTCTCTAAGGTCTCTTCTAGCTAGAAATCGATGATTGTATGAGGACTGATTCAGACAAAATAGAGGATGTTATGGATAGCTGGGAAGAAAGTGATAGTCACATCACAAAAGCAAAGGATGACAGATGAATAGCCCAAGTGCTCTGTTGGCATGGTGAGCCCCCTGTGGCAAATGTATGGAAGGCACGGGATTGGCAGGCAGGGATGAGTTACAATCTGTATCACTGGAGGCACTGGGGGACACCTTGTATTGGATTCTATTGTTTTAGAAACTGTTTTCTGCTAAACTGGATCCCTAGTGCTAGATAGAAAGGTGGATGAGACTCTGTGTGTGTGTGTGTGTGTGTGTGTGAGCATTGTAGGTGTATTGTGTGAATATGTGTGCATGTGTGTATGTGTACAAGTGATTGTGTGCATGTAAATAAGTGAGCATGTGTGTGAATGTATGTGTGTGCACAAGTGAGTGTGCATGTGTGTGCATGTATATAAGTACATGTGTTTGTGCATATATGTATGAGTGATTATGTGGTGGAGTTGCAGGGTTGGGGGGTGGAATAGGTGGTGGCTAATGTTGACCTCAACTTGGGCTTAAAATAGATTGTATTATAGGAAAATGTAAAGGAATACTTTTGCATCTATGTCCTGACTCCTAATTGTAATAGAAAAAAGTGATTTTGGGGTCTAAATTTGCTAACACTATTACATCCCATTAGCTCTATCTTTAGCAGTTCAGTAAATATAAGAGAGAAATAAAAAAAGGTTTTAATAGGTGACTCAGGCATGTCTATATTCTACATTTCTTATGGAAATTGGTTCTATTAATCTCTTAAAGTATTATCAATTACTCTATTTTGGTGCAAATAAATTGAAATCTTTTCTTGTTCTGGGTTTCATGGGATAATAGATATACCTATCCCTATACTTTTACTTATACATACATATATATCTATGTATGTATGTATATATATATATCTATATATCACCATCTGTATCTTTGTCTCTCTATTTCTTTCTCTAACTTTATCATCTCTATTTCTACATATATATTTATAAGTATGTATGTATGCATGTGTATATGTTTATATGCTCAGATAGATAGAAATATAGATCACTCCACTTTCCATCTGTAGCTCTGCTTGGGTTGAACAATATGCCCCTCTCAGCATAAGCTGATCACTAGAAATCTCCCCATTGTGCTACTTAACTCAGCCTTGGATACTCAACACCTTCCCAGCTTCCTCAGCCTCCTCTCCCCTTTGATTGGAAGGGTGCAGGTGAGAACACTGAACTTCATCCAGAATTTGCCTTTATAGAGAGCAGAACCTAGCCATTCCAGCTTACTCAGCTTTCCCTCTGAAGCTTTGCTTGGTCTGAACTCCGAAGAATGAGATGCCCCCACTCTGTGTACACCTTGGTGTCTCCCTGTTCTCATGGCTTTCCAGCTTCCTTTTTTGTGTTGTATTTCCCTTTAGATTGGAAGTTCCTTGAGGGCAGAGGACTCCCTTTTTTATTTATATCCTTAGTCCTTAGCCCAATGACTGGCACCTCTTAGGCAATTAATGTGCATGAGTTAAATTTAATAGTGCATTTATTAAGCATTTACTATTTGTCACTGGGCTAAGGACTGGAGATATAAACAGATAGAGGCAAATGTGACAGCTGTGACCTCAAATAGTTGACATTCTATTGGGGAAATTTAGGATCGGAAGAGATCCCAAAAGGATATAGTTGAACTCCTTTAGTTTGTATCTGAGGAAACCAAGGCACAGGGAGAACTAAGTGGTTTCTTCAAGTTCAAGGTAAGGCAGTTTAAGTCAACAAGCATTTCTTAAGCTCCTTCTTTAGACCAGGCACTGGGCTAATCACAGGGAATCCAGACAGACAGGATAAATGAGAGATGATCTCAAAGGTAGGCTCAAGGAAGAAGGAAAGTCTGGAAAAGTCTGTGGAGCATGGAACAGACCTGGAAGAAGTCAGGAAGGTCAGGAGGTAGAAATGAGAATAGAGACTATTCCAGGCATGGGGGATAGTCAGAGAAAATGCCCAGGCAGGAGATGGGGTGCCTTGTGTGATATCTAGCGCCATCAATTCACAGAGTATGTGGGGATGAATAACATATGAAAAGTCTGGTGAGAAAGGGAAAGGCTAGGATTTGAAAGGTTTTAAAAGCCAGAGGATTTTATATTTGATCCTGGAGGTAAGAGGTAGCCACTGGATGTTACTGAATGGGGGATGAGGCAGGGAAGTGACATGGTCAGACTTGTGTTTTAGGAAGATCAATTTGACAGCTGAGTTGAGAATGGACTGGAGTGGGGAGATGCTTGAAGCAGAGAGATCAACCCTAGCTAGAACTGAGTGTCCAGACCCGAAGTGCTGAGGGTCTGAACTGGGGTGGTGGCAGTGTCAGGGGAGCAAAAAGGGACATACATGGGAGAAGTTAGAACAGTAAAATAATTAGAGGTGGTGGGTGGGTGATAGAGTGAGAAATCCAAGATGACACCTAGCTTGTCATCCTGGGAGACTGGAAATAATGGAAGTGAGGAAGAGGGGATGTTTTGGGGTAAAGATAATGAGGTGTGCTTTGGACACTTTGAGTTTACAAATGTCTACAGGACATCCCATTTGAGGTGTCCAACAGGTTGTTGCCAATGTGAGAGTGGAGATCAAGAGAGAGGTTAGGTCTAGACAAATAGAGAATCATCTGCATAGAGACAATAATTGAATCCCCAGAAGCTGAGGAGATCAACCAGAGAAATAGTATAGAAGGAGAAAGGAAGATGGCCTAAGGCAGAGTCTTGGGGAATAGTATCAGAAGCAGGATTTGAAATGAAACCCTCTGACTGTAGATCCAGAGTTCTAAGCTCTCCCTCCCCCTTACCATTATCTTAATGTTCCTGAGATATGTTGGACTGGAAGTATTACAAACTGTTGATGAACTGGGGTAATTTCATTTTTAGTTGCTTGCAAGTCTCACTTGTGCTACCCAGCTCTACAGTTAGCATGTCTTTCATCAAGACCCTTCAGTGCTACTGACCAAGGAAGCCCATTTCAGTTTCACCCCTCTGATTTCTTTTCTTGCTCACTAGCTTTAAAACCAAACCAGTGGGACTGAATGATTTTGGAATGGCTCCAAATCAGAGCAAAATGCATCCCAAATTGGCCTTCTGCCCAAAGGTATCATTTTCAACTGTGAGTTGCCCTTAATTTTGAAAATTATCCTTTTAGTTTTTGCTTTTTCAAGGGATGAATAAGAATTAAGGCCCTAGCAAGGCTTCTGTTTTTTCCCCCTCCTACTGCCTTTACTCCTTTTCCTTACAAGAGGAACAAGGAACTGAAGAGACAAGGAGAGTTCCTGAAGGAACAAGAAGAGACACAGGTCTTTTTCTTTATCAGAGAAAAAATTCAGCATCAAATGAAGCAAATTCCTTTTCTTCCCCTGCACTCAAGGCTTTGTTTGTGTGCTAATTCCCATAGGTTATCTAGGGCATAATCTTGGAACCCAACATTCATTTCTAGTTGGATTCTTGGCCCTCAGATATGGACAGCCAGGCCCTCCTCCTTTGCCAGTACCATTATTAATGGTGATAATGTTAAGCAGCAGTACCAATTATATTGGTGTAAATAGCAAATTATACTATGATTAAGGATAACAATTGATAACACATGTATTTAGTAAACATGAGTGCTAGGATGTATAAAACATAAGCCACATGGTAACACTTGCTGTTTTCTAAGACAGAAGAATTGGGGGTTGGTGAAGGGACCACTTTCAGAGAGCAAGCTGTTGCAATATACATATATACACATGCATACATAGTACATGTGTGTATATAATATACATTTACATATATTTATAAACACAGATACATAGAATAGAGAGTTTGTTGCCATATAACAAATTGCAATATACATATACATGCATATAATGTATTTCTGTATATGTCAAGTTTTATATAATGGATATATATTCAAATGTAAAGTTATATAATACATACATATACTGTTATTCAGTTCTTTCAATCATGTCCAACTTTTCCTGACTCCATTTGGGGTTTTCTTTTTTTTTGTAGGATAACATTTTATTATTTTCTCATTTATCCAAATATGCACAAACTTTATTAAACATGCAACACCCAGTGTTCTAAGTTAAAGACTTCTTTCTGTGTCTCAGGTAGTAAATTTTTTAAAAATTAATTTATTTGTTTATTTTTAGTTTACAAGATTCAATTCCATAGATCCCTGAGTTTCAAATTTCCCTTCCCTCCCTACCCTCTCCCCACACGACGGCATATAGTCCAGTATAGTATCTGCAAATACTTTCACATTAGACATTAGTCAGGTTACAAAGGCGTATTGTACTAGATGGAATGAAAAATGGTAAAGAGGAAATAAAACCAAACAATGAAAAGAAAAAGATCCAGTAGTTTGCTTCCAATGGGATTCCAACTCAGTCCTTTCTAGTTATTTCTCTGGACGTTGTATCTCTCTCCTTCATGAGTCTTTTGGGATTGACTTATATCACTGAATTGCTGAGTAGAGTCCAGTCTGTCATAGTTGGTCATCACACATATGTTGTGTCTGTGATTGTATACAAATTTCTCCTGATTCTATTCTTCTCACTCAGCATCAGTTTGTATAAGCCTCTCCAGGTAAATATGAGATCAGTCTCCTCGTCGTTTCTTATAGCACAATAGTGTTCCATCACATGCATATACCAGAACTTGTTTAGCCATTCCCCAATTGATGATCCCCCTTTAATTTCTAGTTCTTTGCAACCACGAAAAGAGCTGCTATAAATATTTTTGTATTTATGGGTCTTCCTCCCACTTCTATGACCTTTTTGGGATATAACCCTAGAAGCGGTGTTGCTGGGGCAAAGGGTGTGAGATTATTTATAGCCCTTTGGGCATAATTCCAGATTGATCTCCAGAATGGTTGGATAAGTTCACAACTCCACCAGCAATGCATTAGTGTTCCAATTTGCCCACATCCTCTCCAGCATTTGTCATTTTCCTGTTTTGTCATCTTAGCCAATCTGACTGGAGAGATGTGGTACCTCAGAGTTGTTTTGATTTGCATTTCTCTAATCAAAAGTGATTTAGAGCATTTCTTCATATGCTTATAGATATCTTTAATTTCTTTCTCTGAAAACTACCAGTTCATATCCTTTGACCATTTATCAATTGGGGAATGACTTGTATTCTTATAGATTTGACTCAGTTCTCTGTATATTTTAGAAATGAGTCCTTTATCAGAGACATAGGTTGTAAAAATTCTTTCCCAATTTCCCACCTCCCTCTTGATCTTGGTTACATTGGCTTTGTTTGTACAGAAACTTTTCAATTTAATATAATCAAAATTATCCATTTTGCATTTTATAATGCTCTCTAATTCTTGTTTGGTCCTAAAGTCTTCCCCTCTCCACAAATCTGACAGGTAAACTATTCCTTGCTTTCCCAGATTGCTTACAGTATCATCCTTTATACCTAGATCATGCACTCATTTAGACTTGATTTTGGTATATCGTGTTAGATAATGGTCTATGCCCAGTTTCTGCCATACTATATTCCAGTTTTCCCAGCATTTTTTGTCAAATAGTGCATTCTGATCCCCAAAATTGGGGTCTTTGGGTTTATCAAACAATAGATTACTATACTCATTAACTGCTGGGTCTCCTGCACCCAATCTATTCCATTGATCCACTACTCTACTCCTCAGCCAGTACCAAGCAGTTTTGATGACTGCTGCTGTATAATACAGATTAAAATCTGGTATAGCTAGTCCACCTTCCCTAGCATTTCTTTTTATTAATTTCCTTGATATTCTAGACCATTTGTTTTTCCAAATAAATTTTGTTACTATTTTATCTAACTCTATAAAGTAGTTTTTTGGTAAATTGATTGGTATGGCACTATATATATATAATTTAGTTTGGGTAAAATTGTCATTTTTATTATATTAGCTCGACCCAGCCATAAGCAATTGATATTTTTCCAATTAGTTAGATCTGATTTAATTTGTGTGAGAAGTGTTTTGTAGTTGTGATCATATAGGTCCTGGGTTTGTTTTGGCAGGTAGATTCCCAAATATTTTATAATGTCTACAGTGACTTTAAATGGGATTTCTCTTTTTATCTCTTGCTGTTGAATTTTATTAGAGATATACAGGAATGCTGAGGATTTATGTGGGTTTATTTTATATCCTGCAACTTTGCCAAATTTATTTATTGTCTCAAGTAGTTTTTTACTTGATTCTCTAGGATTCTCTAAGTATATCATCATATCATCTACAAAGAGTGATAGCTTGGTCTCTTCTTTGCCTAATTTGATTCCTTTGATTTCTTTTTCTTCTCTAATTGCTACTGCTAATGTTTCTAGTACCAGATTGAATAAGAGGGGTGATAGTGGACACCCTTGTTTCACTCCTGATCTTATTGGAAATGCTTCTAGTTTATCCATTTGGGGTTTTCTTGGCAAAGATATAAAATGGGTTGCCATTTTCTTCTCCAGCTCATTTTACAGAAGAGGAAACTGAGGCCAACAGGATTAAATAACATGTCCAGGGTCACATAGATAATACATGTCTGAGATCAGATTTGAACTTGGAAGATGAATCTTCTTGACTCTACTCAATCCACCATGACACCTAGCTGCCCACATACATATATATATATGCATAGGATAAGGGAAAGGGTCTGGAGTTGATTTAGGCAGGCAGGCAATAAGAATTTATTAAATTTTTACTGTCTCAGACTGGGGAGGCTAGGTAGTGCAATGGAATGGCAAACCACTCCAGTGTCTCTGGCAAGAAAATCCCAAACATGGTCATGAAGAGTCAGAAACAATTAAACGACAAAATGTGCCATTCACTCTGCTAAGCATTGGCTATAGAAATATAAACAGAAAAAAGACAGTCCCTGCCCTCAAGGAGCTTACATTCCAATGGAGGAAGAGGATGCACAAAGTGGAACTAAAAAAGGTTGAGTGGGCATACACACTGGGTTTCCTGGTGAATTCTGGAGAATCAGAAGCATAAACAGGAAATGGAGAATGCATGACTGACTTGGATCCATTTGCAAAATGTAGGCTTTTGAAGAAACTCACCAGTGAGAGAAGATGGACAGCATGGTGGGAGGTATTTCAAAGTAAGAAGAATTCCAGAATAAGAAAGCTGCTGAGTCATTCTGGGGAAGACTGGTGAGTCAGAAGCACAGAAAAGAGGTGAATTAAACATGGTCAGTGTAGACCTGTCTCCCAAATGTAGGCCCCTGGAAGGAGGACACTATGAAGGAAGAGGGTGGGGATAGCACTGGGATATTCTGATATGAAGATGCCCTAGGCACTGAGGGAAGTTGCAAGGTAAGAAGTCAGTTGAGTAATGGTGATGAGAGTTCCTTTCTAGAGGCAATTTCTTGATTAGAAAATCTCTACCATCACATCATCGCTTTCTCTGTAACTTAAGAATTGTTGAGTCACCTAGGACACTGAGAGGCTTAGGGATTTACCCAGGAACACACATCTAGGGTGTCAAGGGTGAGACTGCAACCCCACTCTTCTTGGGATCTGAGATCAATTCTTTATCCACACAGGGGTGGTGAGCCTGCAGCCTCAAGGCCACATGGGACCCTCTAAGTCCTCAAGTATGGCCCTGTATTCATTGGATTCAGTCAAAGGGCTGCACTTGAGGACCTAGAAAGCTCCATGTATCCTTGAGGTCACAGTTCCCCACCCCTGCACCATACCAACCTATCTCTGAATATAACTACTCATCTTGTCTGTTATGATTTATGTCTTGTATATCTCATGTATGTATTTGTACATATAAATTCTCTTTATATATATTCACACACATACATATATACAAATATATAATATACTCTACACACACACACACACACATACACAAAGCATACTAGACTGTTATAAATGGCAGCAGACAGTTTCTTCTTTGGTCTTAATCATTTAAGATCTGTTCTTTGGGAAGACTATGCCTACAAGGGAAGTACACATCTTCAGAGATGCCAAATGGCTTTTTGTGCCTATTGGAAGTGAGATTTATGTTTTATTGTGATTTGCTATTTTTTTTAAAACTTCTAACAAATTCTGCATGCATCTGGAAAAGCTAATTTTAAAAAGAAGGCTGATTTCATTAGCTGTTTATAAATATCTTTTAATTTGCAAATGAAAAATGCACATTAATAATTAGTCACAGCACACATCTCTTTAATCTTATGTAGCGTTGTGAAACCACGGTATATCAGATTGTTTTTATTGCCAAAAATATTTGTTGATTAACTACTATGTTCATGACACTGATGAAGATTCAGGAATGACCAAGCTGTGGTTCTGGCAACAGAAAAGCCACTGAGTCACTGGAGAGCACATCCTCACTGGGCTCCAGCAAGAGGCTACTCATTCCTTGCACGGCACTTTACAATTTTCATTGAAATAACCATTTACGGTACCTTTGGAATAGAAATTTTTTGGCTAAGGTTATGATGGATGCCTTTCCTCAAGAAGTTTACAATCTACTAAATTCACATAGATGAAATTCACATTGCGGCAGCTAGGTGGCGCAGTGAATAGAGCACTGTCCTGGAGTTAGGAGGACCTGAGTTCAAATCAGAACTCAGACACTTGACACTTAAATAACTGTGACTTAAGTCAAGTCACTTAACCCTCAATTGCCTTTCCTGCCCCCTCTAAAAAAAAGAGAAATTCACCTTTAGGTGACTGAAAAGATGAAAGTGTATAGCATGGAAAAGAGATGAAATCAGTCTTTATGGATTGCACCCCTCATTACAGGAATGCCTCCAAAGCAGTGAGACACAGTGAGAAGTAGACTGGCATGGTGTGCTGGACCTGGAATCTGGAAGACACAAATTGAAATCCTGTCTCTGACATATACGAGATGTATGCCCATGGGCAAGTCACCGAACCTCTCTGTGACTCATATTCCTCAGGTATAAAAGAAGACATTGAATTTGATGATTTCTAAGGCCCCTTCCTATTCCAAATCTATTATCCACTGTATGGTGACACCAGCTAAGTTTTAAAAGAGGAAAAATATTTAAAATATCTGATTATGGCAAATGCAATAGAAGAAATAGTTATTAAGCACTTAGCATGTAAATGGAGTTGTCTGAATGTTTGATTGTCTACTTTGAATGTGATCCTTTCCCTCTGAATTTATATACCCAGAGGATAACATTTGGAAGGATAAGAGGAAAATGAAGGCTTACTCACCACTAATACAATGACAGCATCCTTCAGGGATCCCATTCAGCATACACTTATTATCTGTTTTATATTTCCTACATTCCTGTTTTCAGATGATGTGCTGATAGCAAGCAACAAGCCCCCAAACATTGTGAATGTGATCTCTAATGTGATTTCTAATCATTTGGGAGAGCTCAGCCTAACTATCCACACATGATAAATTATGTGGATGAAGAAGAGGAAGAATGTCTATTGTTTAGATTGTAATGTGCAGTTGAATGTACAAACTTCAGAGGCCACTCTCAATGTCTATCTATATCACCCTCCTTCCCACCCCAGACTCTGTCGCTATATATTATCATTTATGTCTATGTATATAATCTATAAGCGTCTCTGATTCCATTTATTTCTGTATGTATCTACTTGTCAGTCTATGTATTTCTAGGGGGGGAAAACTCCCTCTAACAATACAGACTGGCATCTTCTCTGAAAGTCATAGCCTTGGGAAATTGCTGAGAATATTGTTTTCTTGTGGCCTACAAACATTCCCATATATCTCTAATATCCAAATAATATTCACTTGATTTCTCTCTCTCTGATAGTTATTGCACTTTATTTCTCCTCCCTTTCATGACTAAAGCATCTGTAATCAGTGCTTACCTCATTCCCTTTCAGACTGAGTCTCCTGCTAACTTAAATTGGAAGTGAAGCAGCCACTCACAGGCTTAATCCCATTGCTGATTGGGATACGAGATTTGACCTGTTCCATTTCTAACCTGGGCTTTTCACTCCTCCCTAGGAAGCCCAAGGACTACTCCCTCCAATGGAGCAGATCTCCATATTTGTATACTTTCTAATTCCACTTGGATGTTTTCTCCTAACTATTTCCATAGAGAATTTATCCAAATGCCCTGGAAACTTTCATCTTAATTGCCCCCACCCTATTTTACAAGTATGAATTTGTTTACCAGGCTGTTAATTTGTTGTTGTTCACTCTTGCTATGAAAATTTTCCACTCTTGTCTCTTTGGGGTCATATATACCCTTTATGTCTTTTGCATAACTTCTCTCATTCAAATCATCATTAATCATTTTCTGCAGTTGATTAACATAAACTTGTCATTTTGTGTAGAATCAAATAATTTTAGAGTTGTAAAGGAGCTAGGCAGTCACATAATAGAACCTATACTTGAAAAAGTCCAACCATAATCTAACAGACAAGTGGTCAACTTACGCTTTTTTGATGTTACAAACCCTGCATCCTCCAGGGGAATCCATTCTAATATGTTGATGGCATTCATTTCTAGGAAGAACTGTTTTGTGGCATCTAGCCTAAATTGACCTTTTTTTCACCCTCCATTCATTGCTCCTGTCTTTGCTTTCTGACATTAACCAAAGCATGTCTAATCCCTTCTCTTCATGACAGCTCAAAATCTTGAAAGCAGATTGACTAATCATCCCCAGTTTCTTTAAGAGATCTTCATATGACATGTACTTGAGGCTCTCACTACTCAATTGTTTTCTGAATGTACTCCGGCTTCTCAATGTCCTTCCTAAACTATGGCTTCAAGTGATAGTCCTCCAAAATTGGTATGGCAAGGGCCTAGGGGATCTTTCCCCAAATCCAGGAGGCTCTACATCTCATGTTGCTTGAGACCATGTTACTTTTTTATTGACTCTCATCCCACAGCTGTCTCATTTTGAACTTGCAGTGCCCTAAACACCCCAGACCTCTTTCTGAGAAATTTCCATCTAATCATGACCTTCTGTCTTATAGCTGTGATGGTAATTTTTTTGAACCCAAGGGTAAGGTTTCACCTTCATCTCTATTGAGAATAATCTTATTCAATTCAACAAAATAGTCAGTCCTGACAACAACTATTTGAATCCTTACTTTGTCATCCAATGTGTTCTCTCTCCTGGTCAGAAAAAAATCTATTAAGCTCGAAACTTTGCCCAAGGTATTGGTAATAATTTAAGAGCAAAGTACAACTTTTCTAGATTGCCTCCCAAGTGGTCATAGAACCATCAGTGACTTTAAGGCTAGTAATTTATCCTGTTCTTGATCTATCTAAAAGTCTCTTATCCAGACAACATTTTAAAAATCTTTTCCTCTTTAATAACATGAAACACATGTTATCTTCACAATTCTCTTGGTCTACTCATTTAATAAGCCCCTAATAAAAGATGAAACCAAGATGGCTTTTAGTGATTACTTTTTCCTTTTCTAGATGTTCTCTGACCATCCCTTTAATATGTCTCTCTAGAATTTTGCCTGAACTTTATAATAGCAGAACTCACATGACGATTTATATATTTTTCATATACATGCATTATCCCATTCCATCTTTACAACAATTCCATGAGGTACTGTAGGTACTATTATTATTCCATTTTTCAGCTGAGGAAATAGAGTCTGAGAAAGGTTAAATTACTTGGTCTAGATCAGACTTCTATTAAGTATCAGATGCAGGAATTTGAATACAAATCTTGCTGATTCTAAATCTAATGTTTAATCCATTATGTTATGTAGCTGTCTCATTGTCTTTTAGATTGGTGGCTCTATTCTCTTCACTTTTTGAAAATTAGAACCATGCTTTTTCTTCTCCAGTCCTATACTATGTCTTCTGGTCTCACAAATCTTTCTTTTAAAAACATTATTTATTTATTTGAACATTAATTTTATTTAAAATTCAGAATTCTCTTCCTCTTTCACACCCTCCTCTACCCATTGAGGAGGCAAGAAATGTGATATCAATTATACATGTGGTATCATTCAAAACAGATTTTCATATTAGCCATTATGCAAAAAAGGCAAAAAAACCCCCACAGAAATTGAAAAATTATGCTTTGGTCTGCACTCAGACTTCAGCAATTCTTTCTGTGAAGGTGGAGAGCATTTTTCATTATAAGTCCTTTGCAATTGCATTGGATCATTGTATTATTGGGAAGAGCTAAATTGATCACAGTTGATCATCATATACTATTGCTGTTGCTATGTAGAATGCTCTTCTGGTTCACTTCACTTTGCATCAGTTCATGTAAATTCTTCCAAGTTTTTCTGAAATCTTCCTGCTTGTCATTTCTTATTACACAATAGTCATCATAATCATATACTAAAACTTGTTCAACCCCAGTTGATAGGCATACCCTCAATTTCCAATTCCTTGCCACCAGAAAAGAGCTGCTACAAATATTTTTATACATATAGGACCTTCTTTTAAAAATAAAAACCTTTTTGGGATACAGACTTAGTAGTGGTATTGTTGGGTCAAAATGCATACACAGTTTTATGACCCTTTGGGCTTAGGTCCAAATTGCTATCCAGAATGGTTGGATCGGTTCACAACTCCACCAACAATGCATTAGTGTCTCAATTGTTCTTCATCCTCTCCAACATTTGTCATTTTCCTTTTCTGTAATATTAGCCAATCTGATAGGTATGAGGTGGTACCTTGGAATTCTTTTAATTTGCATTTTTCTAATCAGTAGTGATTTGGAACAATTTTTCCTCCACACGACTATAGATAACTTTGATATATGTTTCTATCTACCAATTTTTGTTTATCACTTTGCCTTTCCTTTTATTGCATGTGGTGTTTCTTCTCTAAGTTTCTCTTAGGCTCTACATTATTAGAAAAGGTGGGCAGGGTCTTCAGTTGTGATTTTGATTAGGTAACCTTAGGTAAGTCACTTGAGCTCTCTTGTCTTCAGTTTCCTTGTCTTTTAGACTGGATATTTTTTGAGGTCCCTTCCAGTTCTAAAATTAGGATCCCATGATTCTGTCATTGCCAATCTCCTTTCCAACTCTCCATTCTCTTTTTTTTCTTTTCCTTCTTTATATAACTATCACTTCCCCATCTGCCAACCCACAGAACTCCACTTTGTAACATAGAACAGTCAGTTCAAACTGACCTACATTATTGTATATAATAATATATACAACATGGAGTGCCTATGACCCCTCCCATCTGTACCAAGAGGAAGGAAGTGCATTTCATCATCTGGCCTCTGGAATAAAGAATGGTCATTGAATATGAAGTCAACTGTTTTTGAATGCCATTGTCTTTTACATTATTGAAGCATTGTTCCACTTCTTTACTGATATCTTTTAAAAAATCATAATCATTTTGGACCCACCTACCTGGGAACTTTCCCTCATAATAGAGAAAAATAGTAGAGCAAAGTCAGCCAACACAGCAAACATCTATCAAAATTGACCCCATTCTACACTTATAGCCCCCATCTCTCTAAAAGGTAAATTTCTGCCTCTCTTCTCTAAAGACTCCACTCCACAACTCTGGCTTCTAACTAGTTCACAAATGCTTTGAAAATCTTTAAAACTCTATATAGCTGTATATCATTATCAGATCATATTTCTAGAGGTAGAAAGTAGAACATGATATGGTTCAAAGGAGTCAGACCTTGGGCTGCATGTAGCCTATAATGCTCCTGAGTACAGCCTGAACCAGATTAAAATGTAATTGGGAAGTATTTAACAAAATAAAGAAAAATTCGATAAAACATAAATAATATTACATTTAAAAAACCAAGTTAATATGCAGCCTGCAGGGATCCTTGTAGATGATAGAGTGGTCCCTATTTCTATTTGAGTTTGACACCCATGATCTAGTTCAAGCCCCTAATTTTACAGTTGAAGAAAGTGAGGGCCAGACAGTGACTTGCCCAAGGTTTTAGAAGAGCAAGTGGTAGAGGCAGAATTTGAACACATGTTTTCTAACTTCAGTCCTTTGCTCATCCCACTTTGCCATGGTGCTCGCATCGCTACAATACGGGCTATGCTTTGGATGTTTTAGGTAGCATATGCTTACGTGTGTGTGTGTGTGTGTGTGTGTGTGTGTGTGTGTGTGTGTGTGTGTGTGTGAGAGAGAGAGAGAGAGAGAGAGAGAGAGAGAGAGAGAGAGAGAGAGAGAGAGAGAGAGAGAGAGAGATTATGGCCATATTAAAAATTTGAGGAAAAATGAGATATTTGTGGAAGGCTCCTTGATTAATAGGTGAATCCAAAAGATAATCCACAAATAGTTATTAAGCTCCTTCTTTGTGTCAAATACTACATTAAGTTCTGGAGAGAGTGGACAAAAATTGAACAGTACATGCCCTCAAGGGACTTACATTCTGTCAGAAGAGACAGCATATACCGATAGAAGTTTATACTGAAGAAATCCAATGAGTCCTGGGTGAGCACTACTAGAGATGCTTGCATCTAGGAGCCCAAGCTCTGGCATTTTTTCTTCTTCCTTTGGCAACCTCTCAGCCCTAGACTGATCCTGGCAGACCCTCCTTCGTCAGAAAGTGAGCTGGTACTAAAATGGAATTTCCTCTTGGTACTAAAGCTTGTGTCTGCCTCAATTTTGTAATGGGGGAGGGAAGAGTGTCCACTAGACCAATGCATGGCTGTCACCATGTCCACACAGCAGGATGGCACAACCTAAAGTAACTTTTATCCCTACCTTCATCCAATGAGGTGGAAGGAGGATTGGGGAGGGCCAAGGCAATTAAAGGCAAATCACCCCACTGAGGCTCGTCTTCTGGGACATTGTGGCAGCTGTAGCTGATATTGCACAGGGAGATGCAGTTGATTATGGATGCATTAGGAAGTAAAGGCTTCTGGATCTCAGTTGCCACATTTCTCATGTGCAAAAGAAGGGCCAGAATAGGCAGGGAGGGACAGAAACAAGGAATATAAGTAAATTTAATTTTCACAGAGAGCTCAGCATGCTAATACTGAGTAGCATCATTGTGTTAATGTGGAATTTGATTTACCCAAGTCTCTTATGACTGGTTTCAGGAAATTGGGTTAACATCGAAAGGACAAACTTGCCTTTTTCTTTCTCCAGGCTTCCATAATCCTTGAATGGTCCTGCCAAATAAGTGGGGGACAAAGTTAGCATGGATCAGATCACTCTGAGTGCCTTAGGGATCTCTGCTGGGGCTGGAGCTGTTTAACATGCTTAATCAATGAATTGGATTAGGGCATAAATGACATGCTTATCTGATTTGCAGATTTCCCAAGTCTGGAAGGGATGGCTAACACACTGGATAGATGTTAGCATCCTATATGATTTTGACAGGCTACGTTAGACCAACCTGAACAAGAGAAATTTTAATAGGGATAAATGTAAAGTCTTATACAGGGGTTCCAAAGAATCAACTTCTCAAGTGCCATATGGGGAAGCCTCTTTATATAAAAAGATACAGGGGTGTCTGTAGACTCTATATGAGTCAATTGTTTGATATAGCAGGCCAGAAATCTAATGCAAGCCAAGCTGCCATGGGGCAAAACATCATGTCCGGTATGTTGCTCTGATAAGACCATGTCAGTCATTTTAGGTTCATTTTTGACACCAGTTTGGGGAGAATGTCACTCTGATAATCTAGAAAGTATTCAGATGAGGGCAAGTAGCAAAAAGGGAGGCCCCAGAGGACAGAATCAAGAGCAATGGGCAGGTGGGTATGGATGACAAAAGGACAAATCTAGACTTTATATAAGGAAAAACTTCTTGCCACCTAAAGTGGGCTACTTTGGGAAGCAGTGGGTTCCACTACTCCTTGATAGAAGGCTTTGAGCTAAGGTTTGATGACCATTTGTCAGAGAGGATGTAGAAAGTATTCTTGTTCAAGTATGAGAGAAAGATTAGGTGTTCTCAAGGTCCTTCTAACTCTAAGATTTGTGTCTTTCTGACCCATGGTAGGAACACAGGCAGACAGATTTTGAATGATTCCTGTTGGATAGGCTCTCTGGTAGCAAAGAAAATTTAGGGTTTAGTTGTTATTTTTCTAGTTCCCATTTAAGTTTCAATTTTACTCAGTCAAATATTATTATGAAAGCTCCATAAGTGCAGGAACTATTTCACCTTTATCTTTGTATTCCCATCCCTTAGCACAATGCCTAGCACATGGCAAGCCCTTAAATGCTTCTTGAGTGATTGATAGATAAAAGTACAAGTATAATTACATCTTCTCGACTTTGCACTTATAATTCTAATCTGTTTCATGAGGAATACTTGGTAATGTCAACATCTTGGTTTTGGTTTGCCCCTGGAAATTCAGCAGGTGGTTTGTGACTTGCCTTATGCCACTGCTGACATTACCTCTAGATCAGTATTTGGAAGCTATGACCACATGAAGCAGAGCAGGAGCTACTAGGATAATTCACCAAATTACCTTGATTGTCAAGCCTGATCACATCCAATTGCCTAGGAGTGTATCTTTGGGTCACTAATGTTTCCCAGTTTATGTGGTTGTCATGTCAAAAAGCAAAACAAAACATGGATGGAAAACCAATTTGCTGCCATGAGAGAAGGGGCTTAGAGAGGAGGGGGACACCCAGCTCCCTAGAGATAAAAAGAAACAAGGTCAGTTGTATTTATTACTGAGTTGATCCTTTTAGAAGCAGGATATTGTCAAGTCTTAATGTAATGGATAGGGAAAACAGTAACAAGGAGCTTAATAAAAAGCAGAACATTCTTTACATCAGCCTGTCTGAGTAGTAGAGCAGTTAGTTTGTTGGATATACTAGAGCTCAAATGTAGATGTAGACTGTTAAAGCATAAAGTGAACCCAAGTCTTGAGGTGTGCTGGACAGAGCCCTCATTTCCAGGCCTGAATCTGGCACTTGGGAGATCCTGGGGGTGCAATCACTTAGCTTTTTGGGGCTTCACTCATTCACAGAAAAGAATACAAGGAATCATGTGTTTTTTCCTCCTCATGGCCTTCTGGTTTTGTTATTTCTTCCTTCCTTTCTTTTTTTTGGAAATTAAACTGTTTTCATAAGTGAATCCCAGGATGGACTAATTACAAAAGAGCCCAAAGCTACCAAAAACAAAACAAAACCCAAAGAAAAAAGTCAAGGAATCTGGCTACTATTCCTTCCTTCCTTCTTTCCTTCCTCCCTCCCTCTCTTTTTCTTTCTTTCTCCCCTATTTTTTTTTACTAGCCCAGGAAACTGAATGCAACCCTCATGAGTGGATCAGATAAGGAGCATCAGGCTGGTAGAATTCCTTTGGTATTTAAGAGCTCCTCAGTCATTGTAGCCATTTCTGTCCATACCTTTCTTCTCCTCCTTCTGAGGCAAGGGATCCTCTGGCCAGAGAAGTGATGGTACTTCTACCCACTGAGGTACCTACCCCATCCACTATCATCCTTTGGGAGAAAAGAGAAGCACACGGTATTTTTTTATTTCCTTAAATTTCTTGACTTAATTTTTATTGACTTAAAAACTGATCTATCAACACATTTGTATTGATGATTGCTATGATTCAATCCAATGATTTCCATTTGAACTAGAAGACTTCAGTTAGAATACCTCTGACTACCTGTGTGACCTTAACCAACGGACCCAGTTTTCTTCTTCTGTAAAGTGAGGGGGTTGAACTAGATTGCCCCCCAGGTCCTTTCTTTTTTTTTTTTTTAAAGCAATTGGGGTTAAGTAACTTGCTCAAGGTTACACGGCTAGTCATTATTTATGCGTGGGTGCTCATTTGCTGAGGCCGGATCTGATCTCGGGTCATCCCAACTCCAAGGCCGGCGCTCTTACTCACTGTGCCACCTAGCCGCCCCATCCCCCAGGTCCTTTCTAATAAGAGCCTGTGATCTTGTGTTAAGCCAGGAATTCTAGCATATGTGAACATTGTCCTGGATATTGTGGAGAGAGACAGAGACTCAGAGAAAGAGAGACAGAGGCAGTGACTAAGAGACAGAGACAGAGAGACACACACAAAGAGACAGAGACACACAGAGAGATAGAAACTGAGACAGAGAGACAGATAGAATAGCCCATGATCTTAAGTGATTAAGCACTAAATTGTTTTATTGTTTGATACTTGCAGACATAATACTTGCAGACATTTACCCAGTGTTCTACAGTTAACAAATCTAATTCCATTCAATAAACCTTTATAAAGCTCTAAACTGAAGAAAGGCATTGTAGGAAGCTGTGAGGATACTGAAACAAATATGAAATAGTTTCTGCCCTCAAGGAGATTACATTTTTTCGGGGGAAGTTTTGCACAAGCTCACACAGAGAGATATCAGATAATTTGATAAAGAAGGGACCACTAACAATTTGGGGAGTGTCGAGGAAAGCTACTTGAGGGAAGAGGCCTTGAAATGAAATGAGCATTCTGAACAGCAGCAGATATGTGCATATACCACAGAAGCCATGTCATGGAACATGTGTGGGACTAGACCTGCTCCCCAGCCTCCTGATGACATATGATTTGGCTGGGGCACTTCTCCATGGGACTTTGTCCACTTATGGTAAGTCACAAACTAACTCTGATGAGATATATTGTTGCCCTATTTGATTATTTGCATACATATTTGTATGATTATTTGTGTACTTTCAATGCACATGTATGCACACAAATGCATTACTAAATATATACACGCATACATTTCTATGTGTATGCACAAATACTATTTGTATGTTTATATATAAATTCTCAATATTCAAACGGACTTGTGATCTCATTAATGTAGGCATTCCCTTCTGGCATACACATCACAGCTTACCCATCCCTGCATGCCCATCTGGACTCTTGTCCTTGTTCTGGAGGGTCTACTGAACATACTGGGTGGGGAGGCTTCCTCACTTTTTCTTGCTATCACAAAGATCCCAGAGGAGCACACAGGCTTTCCTTTAGAGATCCCTTGCTCTTCACCGTATGACTAGCCTATATTCTTTTTGTTTATACATCTTTTGGATTGAGAGACACTACACACTCCTAGTAATACATGTGTCAGACCAGAACGGAAAGTGAGCAATGATTTGGGTCTCAAGAGAAACAGGAGGATGAGGAGATGGGGCTCAATTTCCTTTGAAGAATTATATAATGTTTGAAATCTTCACCAGGGGCTTACTCTTGAAAGGACTGATCCCTTCAACACTGACATTTCCCTCCTTTTGATGCTATATGTGTAGCTGCCGGTGGTGATTCTGTAAGAATTAAAACTGTAGGTCATCTAAAAAGTAATAGAAAAACCCCTTGATCCTGATGATGGGGGCATAGTGACTTATAGGCAAGAAGGGAAATGCAAAGTCATCCAAGGCACATGTAACAGTGGAAAAGGAGGCAGCTTGGTCACATTTAGGTTATGAAAGCTAGAAGATGTATATCTCCAGTGCTCAGCTGGCCCTTGGGAAATATTAAGAGGGCCAGAGAAAGACCTCCAGTATATTCAAAAGCTCCATTATATGTCACCAATGGAAGAACAGCTTTGACCCCAATTCATACAAGGTGAGTTGCAATCTGCACCAGGGAAGAGAATACCTTCAGTGATGAGATCACAAATACTTCACACATACAAGTATTTCTGTTGAATCAAGCTCTCTTTGTTTAAATCTATCATCTTTTATTTTTAACCTCTTAGCCCATGTGATCTTTTCATTGGAGAAGTCTGTTGTTTAAGGTATACAGACCAATTGGTAGAATGTTATTTGTGGGCTATTATGCAAATAAAGCTATGGCCCCATAACAGGCTGCAATTGATCTGTACGTGAATGCATGCATGTGTGGATGTGTGTATGCATGCACAAGTGTGTGCGTGGATGTGTGTGTGTGTGTGTGTGTGTGTGTATGTGTGTGTGTGTTATGCAAGCATGCCAGAGTTAAAGTTCTGGATGTAAAGAAAGTCACCAATTCACCAAGGAATTTGATTACCTCTATCCATTATACATACACAGTGAGTGATCGTGCTACCAGCCATCTGTCATCTCTTTCATTTGCATCATCAACACCTGCCCTGTTTATCTGTTACATTCGTTTCTTCACGGCATTCTTATGCTGCTTTAATAAAATACAGAAATGTTATTGTTAAAAACCAATTAATTTACAATCCTCCACAGAGATAGTATTACTTATAATTCAATTTGGCTTCTAATGATCCAGCTTTCCCAAGAAATGACTTAATTCTGGTGTCAAAGAGTAGTTATTAGATATCACCCTGATGGAGCAAGTCCTGCACTGCGGAGGGAGACACGACAGTGCCAGCTTGAGATGTCCCTGGCCATTAATCAGAAGTCTGGAATGATTTCACTTTTTTTTTTTAACTCCTTCAAGAACTGGGTTGCAGACTCCCTTTAACTCTCTGCCTGTTAGTGGGCATTCCTATCATAGAAAGCTGGGCGGCAACTTGGCTTCATCAGGTGTGTTACAAGGTGAGCCCAGAATAGCCCCAAATGTCAAAAACATATGGCATCTTTTATCTGAGAATTCAACTCTGGACACTGACAAAGAGCTTGAGGCTTCTATTGTACATGTGGATCTAGACGGGCCAACCCTCTCCACCTTTACACCCCCCCTTTTATTTGAATATCTGACAGGGAATGGACTCTCCAATGGAACTATTCTGTGAATGGGCATCAAATTAGGATTTTCTCCTTCCTAACTCAAAAGCCACAGATTCCCAGTGCTGGGCATAGATTTCTTTCTTATTACTAAGATCCAGATTATCTAAACAAAGATCAGGGTGAGACAAATTGCTAATATGGAAAACAGTGGCAACCTGGTTTCATGTGCTGCATTTTGTCACCTCTTCCCTCTGTTTAGTAAAAGGACTCACTGAACATATGTGGATCTCCCCCAAATTCTGAAGCCATCAGGGTGGGTTAAAGGTAACTCCAAGAACTGTGATCCTATCAGCTGAAGAAGTCTAACATATTCTCTCTCCTGGTAAACCGACTGTCAGCATCGCCTTTCTCCAGCCTGTCATTGGTTTGTTGTCCAGAACCTCAGGTTAGAGCTGTGTGAATTGTTGTGCAGATTAATTTTTATTTATTGACTTCCATATTTTACTTTTTGTGGAAATAAAAAATTAATTATATACAAATCCTCAAAATATAGTGTGTCAGTCAGTGTACATACACATAGATATGTATTCATAAAATCCAGTATCTATGTATGTAGCTATAAAATATTATATACACAAATATAACTTTAATATAGTCATGTACTTGCTTTCTAAACCTTAAGGGATTATAGAAATGTTAGCTATTATTATTATTAAGCAATATATATGCCCCTTACTTTACATGTATAAGTTCATTATATATTTTTACACACATATGATAAGCTAGTATTTGCACACATATACATATGCATAAGTATATATATCCATAAGATATTACAGAAATATAATGTACATACATGTGTACTCACCTGTATACACAGATACATGACTATGCTCATATATACACAAAAATCTTGTACCTTTAAACTTTACATATTTGTACAGATACATTTATCTATAAAATATTAAATCAATGCACACAATGAATATATAGGTGTATATAGATATAAGTACACCTTTAACTACTTTGTATTTATTTTCTTTATATTCATTCTGTAAGCACTGATAGACATTCATGTTATCTTCTCCATTAGAACATAAGTTCCTTGTGAGGAGGGAATTGCTTCATTCTTTTTTTTTTATCCCCAGTGCCTAGTACAGTGTGAATGTAATAAGTATTCAATAAATACTTGTTAAATTGAACTGAAATAAAAGTCAGCTTCAGTCATTCAAAGATTTTTCTGTTTCCCCAATGACTCAGAGAACTCAAACCCGGCAGATGTATTGTATGTATGGTGCCTAGCACAATGCCTGGTATGAGGGAGCCCTATAGAACATGCTTATTGATTGGCTGATATGTCTGTTTGTATATTTAAACACACAGTATAAATGCTTATTATATATGTATATGTTTGTATATATAAGGTACATAGATGTAGGAAAATCCAGTGTCTAAAGCACATGTCATCCATATTACATAAAGATTATGTAACTATTAGTGTGTATCTAGACACATATACATTGAATACATACATTATTTGTGCCTGACTACATAGCTATACACAGAATATATGTATATAAGTGTGTGTATATATATGCATATAATATATACATTCATTTACATAGATTTTTTTTCTTTTTGGAGGGGGGAGGTTGGGCAATTGGGGTTAAGTGACTTGTCTAAGGTCACATGGCCAGTGTGTGTGTGTGTGTGTGAAGTGTCTGAGGCCAGATCTGAACCTAGGTCCTCCTGACTCCAAGGCCAGTGCTCTACTCACTGCACCACCTAGCTGCCCCCTACATAGATATTTTCATTTAGACATTAAAATCCAATATATACCTACATGTATGGAGAGTATATGCTTCTCTGTAATATGGATTTGGATATGCACATATTTAGAAAGTGCATATGCAGCCCAGTGACTGGCACATAGTAGACACTTAATAAAGGCTTGTTGGATGGCTACTGCCAGTTATGTGTGGAGGGGAGTCAGCTTTCAGAGATGAGACTTCCACGAGGAAATGACTGCAATTGTCACTAAAAATGTGAACCTATGAAAACAATAATGGAGATCAGGAATAAATAGTAAATGCATTTCTTAAACATGCATTATAGATGTTTTCCATACTTGTAGCCTCTCAGTGGACCACCCCTAAAATGCTCAGTCCGCAGTAAACATTGCCACTCATTTGGATATCTGCATGGAGGGGGAGGGAGAGGGTGGTCGTGGTGGGGAAGCATGTTTTTTTATGGCCTTAATTAAGTCCAAACACCCCAGTTCTACTTCCCTCAAATCTAATTTTTACCATATTAACCATTATGCTGTATTTTGCCTGCCAACAAATTTTGTTTCCATAAAATGCCTTTGCCGCCAGCTTTGAAACAGGTTTACGGCATGTTAAAGCTACAGGGTGTTAGAAAGGTAGTTACACAGAGGCAGTCTGACTTTTTCTGTGGAAAAGGCCATCTTCAAGGCACAAAGGAGGGAGACTCATTATTTTCCTCAAGCACAGACCTGACTTTCCTGTTTAGGGAGATGAAACTCCAATCTCTGTCTTCTGAAAAGCATTTATTTTTACATGAAAATACTAAGGGATGCCAGTGCCTAATGTATCCTCTCCACAGTAAAGTTCTTGCAGATGGATGATCCAATCTAACTTCTTGCCCTCTTCAAAAGATAACCACTTATGTAGCTACTAGGAAGGCTTTCTTTTTTTTTTTTTTTAAAGCTGGTTAGATGGACCTTGCTCTTTACAACCAAAATTTAGAAGATATTCCTTAAACCTGCCAGCTTAATAAATTTCCTTTCCCTGAAAATGTCTTTTGAAGGTAAATATTATTTTCTCCACCCATATTCTAGATTAAGGCATGCTAGACCAGAAATTTAAAAGTCAAATTCTGTGAAAGCATCATGACATAGGGCATTGAGTACTAGACACAGAGAAAGGAAGAATGGCATTTGCATTCTGCCTCTGATACTTATTATGCTTACTAGCTATATCTGGGCAAATAACTTCATGTTCCAAATCTGTAAAATGGGCATAATTCCGGTAGTCCAAAGAAGGCTCCCTTAAGGAAGTTACTACATGTAAATTGCTTTTACATTTTAAAAGAAGGCAATGTAAATGTCCATAAATATGATTACTATTGTAAGGCCACCCCAAACTGTTCATTTCTCACTGGCTTTGTTTCAGTTTTACACCCTCGAAACTTTATTTGGAATTATATAGGGGAAAAGGCAACCCACTATCCAAGGCGAAATCTTGTCTCCCAACACTGGGGCTTAGAAACCATCTGATTTTCCAAAATGGTCAAAAGTTGCTGCCGCCACCTTAGACAATGCCCCATCAGGCCCCAAAACCAGGAGCTGTGCCAAATGAGCTGTAATCTAATATGCAAATGAGGCATTGGCCTTGATATTGTGTCACTCTTCTGAATGCGATCACCTGCACCCATCTCTCCGAGGAGGAAATTTCAAACAGAGTTAGCTCCTTAAACCTTCTAATTAAAATGAGAAATCCCCAGGCTTCCATGACTCAGCCTCGGAAGAAGATTATTAGGAATTTAATGGGGAAAATATCGCAGCTCAGACCATCTGTGACCCAGTGCTCTGTGAGAATTTAAAGAAAACTGGAGGGAGGAGACACATACTCCAGTGCCCGCTGGAGAAGTACTTTGTTGGAGCTGCAATAAATCAACATAGTTAGAGTACAGCCTTTTTCAGATTTAATTACTGTTACATAATTATTAGCAAAGCAGTCTCCTCTGAAACTGTAAAACTCATTACATCAAAAATCCCCAAGCTCCTGACGGAATTTATGAACTAGTTACTTTCTTTTTAGCTCTGGGAAAATCCAGTGGAATAGATTTCAGATTTGTCTCCAGCTTTTTAGCAGCAGAAGGGGATTGGGGCCTTTTGGTTTTGTTTGTGTTTGGGGTCTGGGGTTTGGTGTTCTGGTTTCATTGACTTGTTATGGGTTTTCTGAACTCCACTTGCCGCACACCACACTCCTCATTATCTGCTTCCATGGATTCTTGCCTAAATGACAGAAACTGATTGTTGGGACAGGGATGAATGGATAAGTAACCTACCCATCATTCAGAACAGTGAAAAGTTGTGTTTAGGGCAAGCCAACGGGAACCTTGTCTGTGTTTGAACAATCTCAGTAATCATAAGAAGAATCATTTGCACATAATCATGACACAAAAATGCTTAAGAACATAATTTCAAATAGATGTTGCCATTGGAAATGCTTATAATATCCAAGCACCCTGGAAGGATAAACTTTTAAGAGACCCAGCAGAAAAAAAATATCCTGGGGCTGTTGTAGGGGGTAGATATTATGGCCATCAGCCTTTTTGCCACCGGAATCATACCAGAGATGTTCCTGGTAAACTTACAGAGGAATGAGCAGATATCCCAATTTTTATTCAACTACAAAAGCAGAGACATTGTAATTGTAATTTGCCTTCTGGGCAGCAGTCCATAGAATATTAAATAGAAAAGAATAATAGAAGTTTAGTAACTTTTCTAAGAATGATTTCACTATAATGGTCATGATGATGATGATGGTGTTGGTGATGATGATGATGATGATGGCAATAGCAAGAAGACTTATAGCGTTTTGAAGTTTGAAATGCATTTTATTTACATTATGGTACCTGGCACATAGCTGGTACTTGCTGCTTGTTGATTAACTGTTTATCAGGTACATTATAGTGTGGTTCCTTCTCCTGTTTGAGGTAGACTAGATGGATGCTGAAGTCCCCTCCAATTCTCTCATGGGAGCCTCATGACAATCTTATGGGAGGAGGACCCATAAGACTCATCCTATGGGGGTAAAACTACCACCATGACTCAGATACCCTGGAATTTCATTTAGTGCCTAGGTCCTTCTTACTCTGGAATATCCCTGTGCCAAGGGTGCCCTCTTCTACCATTGGTGAATTCCTTCCAGGGTGCAACATTTTTGGGATGAGCCAGGTTGGCCATCCTTCATCCTCCTCTCTACTGTGCTTCTGACATTCTGGACTTTGCCACCATGTCCCCCTTCTCATACCTCCCTCCTCCAGCTTTTCAGCTCCTTGGCATGTGCAATCCATCTTTCCCCAATAGAACTGAAGCTTCTTGAGGGTGAATGACTGTCTTTCTTTCTTCTTGTATTTATATCCCTGAATGTGCCTGGCACATAATGAGTACCCACTAAATGCTTATTGCCTGCCCACTTTAGAGGGTGGTTGTGCGGCTCAAATGAGAGAACATAGGCAAAGTGCTTTGCTCACTTGGAAATGCCATCTCAATGACAATTAATATTAAAGAAACATGGAATTTGGAAGTTGGAAAGGACCTCAGCATCCAACTAGCTTTGACCTCAAAGAATCATTCCCAGTAAGGAATCAACCAATCTTTGTTTGAAGACTTCCAATAATTGAAGGAATGGACCAATACCTTCTCTCTCTCTCTCTCTCTCTCTCTCTCTCTCTCTCTCTCTCTCTCCCTCCAGCTTTTACAGATGAGGAAACTGAGACCCAAAGAGACTAAGTGACTTGCCTGAGGTCACACATGAAAAGATGAAATAGTCAATACTTGATTCTAGGCCCTTTGGCTACAAACCCAGAACTATTTTTCATTGTACTACAGATATTTCGTAAACTCTAGACTTTTGCTTGAGGCATTAAGTTACAATTCGTAGGGTGGTGGGAGTGAGGGTGGCACTTGTCACACAGCTAGGAATGTGATGAATGTGGATTTTCCTACCTCCAAACTTAGCACTCCATCCACAAGAGCGCACTGCTTCTCTAAATGTATTGTTGGTTCTTAGTAAATGTCTGCTGGACTGAATTGAAGTTGATTATAATCTGTGATCTCATTAGGTTCTTTGGCTACCATATTGCAACTCAATCTCATTGAGCTTGCAATCAATACAAAATCCCACATATTTTTCAGTGTTCTCTACCTCCCCGCCTTCCCACCAGTTGAATAGAAGTTCTTTGAGGACAAAGGTTACTTATTTATTTATTTTACTTATACATTTATTATCTATCTAGTTATTTACTTATTTATTTATTATTCCATACAATTATTTATTGTCCATTCAATCTATTTATTTATTGATTAATTGATTGAATCACTTATTTTCTCATATGTTTACTCATTCAGATTTATTTTTATTTTATGTTTGCACCCTTGGCATCTTGCATACAATGAGTGCCTAATAAATGCTTGTTGAATGAATGAACATGAATATTTTCTTCCTGCAAATTACTCACTTGTGGTTTGAGAAGAGGAATTCCTGAAACATTTCCTGTTGAATCTTAGTCATAGTAGCCCTTGGAACCCTGTACTGTGATTTTCTGATAAATAGATCTCAGTTTTATTGACATGGTAATTAGCTACTTAAAGATTCATTTGGTGCTCTGAAATGATCTTTTTCACAACTTACTAGAACCATGAAAGTTGATCAGTGCCTGTCGAATAGTCAAACATCTGAATCAAGAAATATGTGTTTGAAATTGGTCAGCTTGGCAAATTAGACACATCGTGAGGAGTTACAGCTGATAGCAATCACTGTCTGAGTTCATGCTCAATTTAATATTTTCCCCATCATGTTTTTGAGCAGTGCAACATTGCATGACCCGTCAAAGTTTTTACCATAGTGTGACTGGGTAAGAGTCTTCACAAAATACAGCTGGCAAAACCTCATTCATTGCCAATTTTGGATTTGCTACCACAACATCAACAGGAATTCAGTCTGGTTTGGTCCACTGATTACCTTTGAGTGTCTATGAAGAAAATATTTTCTGGGCAAACTTTTTGTTTGCTTTCCCTTGTTTTAAATGTTTGCTTTGCTCTTATAAACATTGTTAACCAACAATATTTCCTAGTCTGGAGCTACTTTTCACATGGGCATGAATGACCTTTCTATAAGGAACCCAAGAAATATTGTCAATAATTATAATGTGTTGGGTAAGAAACTAATGTTTACAAGGATGTAGGTTGTGTTTTCTTCCCTTTTGCCCACTGCAAGTAAGGGATACAAAAGAGAAAATAGGAGTTATATGAGATGTGAATAGCTAGATAATAAGGTTTTAGCTAAGAATAGGATTTGGATTTCCAGATCATGTTACACTATAGAGTTGACACACTCCTGGCCAGCAATGGAATTTACCAGCAATGGTAAGGAAAGGTAAAAAAACTATTTGCTAGGGGTCTTGCAAAACAGAATGACCTTTACACTGAAAATGACAAAATAAAAATGATGGACAGGGAGTTGATACCTAAGATATGCAAAGAAATAGCTGCTCTTGAATATTGCAATCCAAGCCACCTGACCCAGGTGAACTATATCCTCATTTTTACGAAAGAATTGGTATATGTGACCACTGAGTCACTGTTAGTGATATTTGAAAGATTATGGCGAATGGGAGAAGTACCACAAGTTTGGAAAAGGACAAATATCCAGATTTTTTAAAAAGAGAAAACAGTCTCAAAGTTGTAGGCCAGTGAACTTGTCTTTGCTGGGGAAATTCTGAAATGGATTATTACAGAGATGACTGGTGGACAATTAGAAAGAGAATTGCTGGTAGGATAGCAACTTTTTCCTGGAGTGATGTTTATCTGAACTCCATTGAGAATAACAATGAGAAAGATAACTACAACAACAACAACAACAACAACAATGACATCATCACAACATAATCTTCAAACTACATGAAAAGAAATTCCTTGCAAAGACAGAGGCTAACAGGGGGGAAACATACAGCAAGAGGACAAAATACATAGCAGCCCTGTTGTCCTATCTGCAACTAGAGTTATCTTAAAGATGCCCTCAATGAGCCAACATCTTAAGACTCAATCAATTACAAAAAAGTCATTTTCTACCTTTTCATTAATTCACAGGATAGTAAATAGAAAAAAAATATAACGACTTTTATTGGGTCCTTTTCCATATAAATTCCATCAAAACATATATAAAGAATGAGGTTGTGATGATGATGATGATGATTTTGATGATGATGATGATGATGGTGATGAAGATGATGATGATGATGATGATGATGATGATGTACTTGCCAAAGACCTCACTCAATTTAGGTAGGACTCTGAATATCTTTTCTATAACAAACTTTCTAGGGCTCAGGGAGTCTAAGCATTCTTTCCATAGCTAACCTTCAACTTTGAAATCTGATTTACTTGTTTGTAGAATAATAATCCTCAGAAAATATAAGTTGTGGGTCATCCAAAGGGCCATGGAAAGTGACATATAAGAGGGACATGAAGAGGTTGCACCCCATTATCCATGAAGAATTGTGCATGAGTACTAAGAACATCATCAGAAGATGCATGACCAGAAACTGATGATGTTGCAAGCATAGTAGATAACTGTCTACAAGCTCCACTAGTGTCCATGCAACATCAAGAAACATGGAGGAAGGTCCTTAGAATGTGGGTTGGGGAGGAAGATTCCTTGAATGTGTTTTGGAACCCTTTGTAAGACTTAGGGCAAGACATAGATAAGAGAGTCATTTAAAGCATGAATGGGTTGTGATATGTTGTTTGATATTATAACTGTGTAATTGAGTTCTACCCTGGGTTTCAAAGGATTCTGGCTGCAATAATCAAGTTTTAGTGCTAAGTCTAAGGAAGTTTGAAACAGTGAGAGAGGGAGGGAAAGAGGGGGAGAGAGAAAGAGAGAGAGAGAGAGAGAGAGAGAGAGAGAGAGAGAGAGAGAGAGAGAGAGAGAGAGAGTAAACCAGACATACAAACAGACACATAGACACATAGAGACAGAGATATATAGTGACACACATAGAAAAAAAGAGGCATAGAATAACAGAGCCAGAATCAGAAATGGAGATGACAGGTGAAGTATCTGTTTATCTTGCAAATACACCAATGAAGGTGAACCTTTGTGTTTCTTTACTATCCATTTTAAGCCCAATCACCAACTTTTGATGATCCATACTTTTAGGCAAACAATGCTGGCTCCATCGGAAGAGAGAGAGGAGCTCAGGTAAGGGTCTTTTGCCTCCACAGATGTAAGATGCCCCTCGGTAGATATTCAGCAGATTAAAGATTCACAATGAAACAAAGTTGCCCCACTAGTTACGATGACTGGGCTGGCAAGAACAGCTGGCTCCTAACATTAGGCCCCCAGGAAGCAAAGACATTTGCCAGAAATTCCCTCTGCACTTTATGGGGTTCTTTCATATTCTCCCTTCATTTGCATAGTTGCAGTGGTCTTTTGTGTTTCAAGAATTGCAGGCGAGCGTCTGAGGAGTAAGATGTGAGAAGTGAAGGGTTGTTTTTTTTTTTAAATCCCACCAGGGAGGTGAGCACAAAGCTGGCTCTGCTTTCCCTCCTGAGTGTGCCCACTCCTAAGAACAGCTGGACTCAAAGCAAATTAGGTCTAGATCTTAAAGACACTATGACAAAAGTCCATGCTATGATGACAGATATCAAACACCCTAGCAGTTGCTGTCAATTCATATATGTATATGCACGGATGCACATATAAGTCAGCTTGGGTGTACAAAACTAATCCTTCACAGGCTATTTTATTAGTTATTTTATTGCTTCCTAGCCAAGATACATACCTATAATTTAGGTAACTGTAGCCAAGAGAGCAGTGTTCCCTGGACATGACCTCAGTGGGTCAACCACCTGGGCTTGCCAAAGGCACGATCAACTCAGGGCACAGATTGGTGAAATTACTTTGATACTTTGATGAACTTGATCTCATTGATGAAAGTATTCCCACTGCAGTGCAAATCAGAACCAATGGATCAACCAACCAACATGTATTTATTAAGCAGGCATCATGCTGTGCACTGGAGATACAAAGACAAAAATCAAGCAGCTCCTGCCTTCAAGAAACTCACATTTCCAACCATATTTTCTTATCCAGTTCCATTCTTATCCATGTATTCCTATAGATTGATTGATCCAATGGTCTAGACATCCTCCACTAAGTGCTTTGAATATTTCATGGCTACCAGAGCAAACCTAGGATGTGTAACTGAATTTCCTCTTTTTCTGATCATAAGTCCACTTCCTTGAAGCCATCTTTGTTGTCATCTTTTGCACAGAGGTCATCAGTGTGAATATGCTATAGTCATGTGCTCATAACACATCTTTTCAATCTCCTTCAGAGAAGGCTCTTGATTCTTTTCTGATGATGAGGTAATCCTTCTGCTCTTCAAGGTCAATCCCTCTGCCCACACCCTTGATCCCATCTCCTCTCATCTTAATGTGTTTTCCCCAATGACCCCTTCCCTCAATCTTTACTACCTAGTAGTGTTGTACCTGCTGCCTTCAAACACACCTAAATCTTCCTCAACATGAATAAGAAGAAACCCACACAAGATTTCAGGGGGAACCTTTAGCCTTCTTTAAGAGTAAAACAAACAAATGCTTTTTAAAGCACTTTCTTTACATGACTAATTATTAATGTGTGAATGTTATTCATTATCCCCAAAAGCTATGATGTGTGCCTCTTCTCCCTTTAGTAGCCAAATTCATAGGAAAAAACCAATGAATTATGACTGCTGCTCTCATTTTCTCTCTTCTCTCTTCAACCCTTTGCAGTTTGGCTTCCACCTTCATAACTCAACTGAAAGAACTCTCTTCAAAGGTCTCTTGATTGTCAAATGTGGTGGCCATGTCTACATCCTCATCTTTCTTCACCTTTCTGCAGCATTTGACATTGCTTCTGGAATTTTTTCTCTCTTGCCTTTGCTGAACTAGCTCTTTCCTGATTCTGCCACTTTTCTGACCACTCCTTGGTTTCCTTTGCTGGATCATAATCCATAGGAAGTGCCCAACTCTAAGTGTACTCTATAGCTATACCCTTGATTCCCCATTCTCCCTCATTCCCCATGTATCCAGCAAGTTGCCAAATCATGCCATTTCCATCTCTATGGTATATCTTGCATCCATCTACTTTTCTTTACTCATACAGCCACTGCCCTAGTTCAGGCTTTAACCTCTAACCTGAACCATTACAATTAGCTCCTAATTGAGTTCTCTGCTTCAAATCCCTCCTCCATCCATATCATCTTCCACACAACTCTTAAATGGGGTTTTCATGAGGTCTAGATCTGACTGTCATTCCTCTACTCAATCAGCTACAATGGCTCCCTATTGCCAGTGGGATCAAATAAAGGCTCTTCTGTGTAAATTTTAAAACCATATGCAACCTGGCCATAACTTACCTTATCATGCTTATTAGGCATTAGTTCCATTCAAACAATCTATGGTTTAGCAAAACTGGTCTTCTTATTATCATGCCCAATGTCCAGTCATCTCTTGTGCTCACTGCCCCCCACCCTTCCCTACAGCTGGAATGACTCTCACTTCATTTTTACCTTTTAATATCCTTTATTTCCTTCAAAGCTAAGGGTAAACAATACTTTCTACATGAAGTTTCTATCTGACCCACACCCTGAAGTGGCTGCTCTGACCCCTCCCAAAGTTTTTACCCTATGTATATATTTTTTACCCTATGCATGGATTTTTGCTAGGTGGCAGAGTGGATACAATGCTGACCCTGGAATCAGGAGGACCTGAGTTCAAGTTTGACTTCAGACATTTAGCAGTGTGACCCTGGGCACATAACCCCATTTGCCTCAGTTTTCTCATCATGTCCTCATGACATCTCCATATCATGTCCTGGAGGACATGACAACCCACTTTATATCCTTGCCAAGAAAATCCCAACTCAGGTCATCATGAGTCAGACATGACTAATCAACCAAAAACATGTATTTTCTCACATTTTTCTGAATGAAAAGCACTTATTAAATGCTTACTACATGCCAGGAACTATATGAATCATGTTGTCTTCCCCAAAAGGGTATAAGCCACTTGAGGGCAAGGATTATTTTTTTCCTCTTTGTGTCCCTAGTGCCTAGGACAGTGCCTGGCATATACTAGGCCCTTAGCATATGCTTGTTGACTGATTATATATGCCATGTAGCACCATCATGTGAATGTTGCTGTCCAAAAATGGGTTTGTGAACTATTTTCATGAAGACTGATAAACTATTCTGATTAATTCTGTTTTTTAAAAATTAAAAATCTCCAAATCACTCAATTAACAAATACTTAACAGTTGCTAATTACCAGTTACTAAGATAATAACAATTATGCTTATTTATTTATGTTTTATTTATAATTATGCCTTAGTTAATGAAGCACTTATGAGAGAGGATGCTCTGAATAATCAATAGCAATCTAGCCTCAGAGCCAGGAAGACCCGAGTTAGTTAAAATCCGGTTTTTTACTCCATTCTGACTGGGCGAGGAACTGCAGTACTCACACGTATGGACAACTCCCTAAGCCTACAAACTGCAGAAATGGTGCAGACCTATCTTGGCAGAGGGACATTTCTCCTCCTGGAATTTCATATACTAAGGAAATCACAAGTGCAATGTAGGTCCCTTTCCTAGAAAGTTTACAAAGTGTGCTTCCTAAGATGGTGGAGTAGAAACAGGACTTCCTCAGGGTTCCGGCTCCTACCTCCTCCAATTCATGTAAAAGGTGATTCTGAAAAAAAACTTTGGAGCTACAGAACCAACAAAATGACACAGAGAAGCTAACCTCCTGCTGAGGACAGCCCTGCAAGCTGGCAGGAAGTGGCCAGCACAACACTCTGGGAGCTGATACCAGCCCATCTGGACCAGAGGTTTGAGCCTCAGGGCAGCCTGACCAGCAGCCAGCTGGAGGGACTTCAGATTATAAGCAGCTATGGCAGTTTCCAGAATTATCAACCCATAGATGCTAAGGACAAAGGGAGAGGTCAGTGCAGTGTGGACTTTGGGATCTGGTAGTTTGGGAGTCCAGTCAGCCTTTATCCCCTGGAGGGAGAAGCTGCTGAGGAGCTGAGGCCTGCACAGCTGCCTCCACAGGGCAGCTTCACCTCCTGCCTGCAGATTGTAGGGGGATCAAGTGACCAATCTGAGGGGTAATTACTCTTGCTGTAACCTGCTTGGATCTGGATTGAGGTCTAGGGTAGAGGTTCTGGGGTCTGCAACCAGCTTGCCAGAGCATGTGGAGGCTTCAGAGAGGGCACCCAACTAATACCTTTGGGAGCTAAAAAAACCCCAGCGATTAGGACAAAACTCCCCTCTCTGGTAGCAAAGTCCTAGGGTGGCAAAAAAGCCCAAAATTCAAATAATTGAGTGGCAACATGAGCAAACTAGGGAAACAAAGCAAACAGAGCAACCCAATTTTACACTCCTATTTTAGGGACAAAAAGGATCAAAGCATGTAATAGAAGGAAGACAGTGAAGTCAGAACTCCAGCACCAAAAGCTTCCAAGAAAAATATGAGCTGGTTATAGGCCATAGAGGACCTTGAGAAGGATTTTGAAAACCAAATAAGAGAAGTGGAGGAAAAATTGAGAAGAGAAATGAGAAGGATGCAGGAAAATTATGAAATGAGAGTCAACAACCTGACTGAAGAAAATAACACCTTAAAAATAGACTAACTCAAATGGCAAAAGAGGCTCAGAAAGGCAATGAGGAGAAGAATGCCTTAAAAAGCTGAATTTGCCAGATGGAAAAAGAATCTCAAAAGCTCACTGAGGAGATTCATTCCTTCAGAGTTAGACTGGAGCAAATGGAAGCTAGTGACTTTATGAGAAATCAAGATGCTGTTAAACAGATCCAAACAAATGAAAGAATAGAAGGCAATGTGAAATATCTCATGGGAAAAAACCACTGACCTTGAAAGCCATGATCAAAAAAAGAACCTAGAAATCATCCTTCAAGAAATTCTCAAGGAAAATTGCCCTGATGTTTTAGAACCAGAGGGCAAAATAGAGTTTGAAAGAATCTACCCATCACCTCCTGAAAAAGATCCCCAAAAGAAAACTCCTAGGAATATTATAGCCAGGTTCTGGAATTCCCAGGTCAAGGAGAGAATATAACAAGCAAGTAGGAAGAAACAATTTGAATATTGTGGAAACACAATCAGGATAACACAGGATCTGGCAGCTTCTACACCAAGGGATCAAAGGGCTTGGAACATGATATTCTAGAAGTCAAAGGAGCTGGAATTAAAACCAAGAATCACCTACACAGCAAAACTGAGTATCATGTTTCAGGGAAAAATATGGTAATTCAGTGGAATAGAGGACTTTCAAGCATTCTTGATGAAAATAACAGAGTTGAATAGAAAATTTGATATTCAGATACAAGAAGCAAGAGAAGCATGAGAAGGTAAACAGGGAAAAGAAATCATAAGGAACTTACCAAAGTAGAATTATTTATATCCCTACATGAAAAAAGGTTAGTTTCAACTTATGAAACTTTTCTCAGTATGAGAATAGTTGAAGGGAATAGAAATGTGTGCATGTGTACACACACACACACACACACACACATATGAGGGTATATGGGCATATGAATACATATGTGAATATGTGTATATATGTGTACAGGTATACATAGATAAAGGGTGTAGGACCAATTTCATAGGAAGGGATGATACTTAAAAGGTGAAATTAAGAGGTGAGAGAGGAATATAATGAGAGGAGATGGGGAGAGACAGAATGGGGTAAACTATCTCATATAGAAGAGGCAAGGGAAAATGGTTACAATGGAGGGGAAGAACAGGAAGGCAAAAGGGAATGGGCCAACTTATTCTCATTGAAGTTGGCTTAGGGAGGGAATGACATATACACTAAATAGGGTATCTCACTGTACAGGAGAGTAGGGGGGAAGGGGATGATTGGGGGGATGATGGAAGGGAGGGAAGGCTGTGGGGGAGGGAAGTTGGAAGCACCTACTTTTGAAAAGGGACAGGATCAAAGTAGAGAATAGAACAAGTGGGAGGTGGGATAGGAGGGAGGGAAATATAGTCAGTCTTTCACAATATATCCACTATAGAAATGTTTTGCATAGCTACACATGTAAAACATATACTGAATTGCTTATCTTCCCAGTAAGGGGTGGGTGACAAGGGAGGAAGGGAATGAATCTGGAATTCAAAGCTTTAAAATCAAATGTTTAAAATATATGTATACACACATATATGCTATTATTAATATTATTTTACATGTAACTTGGAAATAAGATATACAGGTATTGGGGCATAGAGATCCATTGTGCCCTACTAAAAATTGGAGGGTGTATGGGAGAAGATATGGGAGAGAGCAGATTGAAGAAGGAGATATCCAATGGGGTTGCTATTTTGGGGTGGTGGATAAGGGGGAAAAGGGGAGAAAATTTGTAACTCAAAATCTTGTGGAAATGAATGATGTAAACTAGAAGTTGATAAAGCATTTGATAAAAAAATCAAACAAAAACAACAAAGTGTGCTTCCTGATCCATCCTAGAAAGTATCAGCATTTTTATCCCATTTTACTGGATGGAGAGAGGTTAAATTCCCTCACAATACATAATATAATAGCACTATTGCTTTTATTAAATATTATTTGGATGATATACTTAAAAGAATAATATTGTCAGAAGAAATTAAAAAATATTAACACCAAATGTAATGAGGTCCCTTTTCATTCATCTTCAACTGTTATTCATTGTTGCTTAAGCTAACCTGAATGCTGGCTTTTTTGACTAAGTGGAAAGAAACTCCCACTTGTTCTGAGCCATTTATTAAAACTTAAACTCTGTGAGATGTATATAAAGTGTATAAATGTTTATAATGTGTATAAAGCTAGCTCTAGCAAACTGACTTAAGAGTATCTTGGAGGGAAAAAACCTGGCAAGAGGCTTCTTTGCAACTTTTAATTTTGCTTTACCAATAGATGGTCAGTACTCCAATATTTAATTCTCTGATTTTGTTTCTTAGTGTGATAAACAAACTATTTCCCCTTTCTTGAGTGCTTTGCTTCAGGTGGCTTGACTAAAGCTGAGAGATTTATGGATGTGTAACTGAAGTCAACTGTTAAATTTTCAGTGTGAACATTTTTTTTTTTTTTTGAAGTTTCATGGGCAATCACCTTTTTTATTGTACTGTTATGAAAATGCTTAATTTATTTGTAAATTAAAAATTAAAAAAATTAATTCTTTCTGACTAGTAACTGGTGGAGGTGGATAAGACAAATAGTATCTCCAATTTACAGATGGAGAGATTGAGTCTTAGCTGAAGTGACTGAAGAGAAGTGACTTGTTCAGGGTCTCACAGCTACCCTGAGTAAATGAAGGGGAGGCCAGGTTTTCTGACTCCAGGGCTGTCCTAGGCTGCTTCTAATAGCTGGTATTTACATAGGGCTATAGTTCATAAAGCACTTTTACCTATATTCTCTCACTCAGCTTTCACAACAGTTCTATGAAGTATTATTATCTCCAGTTTGCAGAGAATTTAACAGAGGATCAGAGATCCTCTTAGCCAGAGAGGCTGAGTGATTTGTCCAAAGCCACAAGCTAGTTAAGTAGCCACCCTGGAACTTAAGCAAAATTTGCTGCCCCACAAGGCCTGGTACATAGTTGGTGCTTAATAAATGGGGCAGGTAGATGGTACAGTGGATAAAGTGCAGGGCCAGGAGTAAGGAAGACCTGAGTTCAAATCTTACTACCTGTGTGACCCTGGGTAATTTAACCCTATTTGCCTCAGTTTCCTCATCTATAAAATGAGTTGGAGAAGGAAATAGCAAACCACTCTAGTATCTTTGCCAAGATTACCCCAAATGGGGTCACAAAGAGAAACTGACACTATTGAAAGGATTGAGCAACAACAATAAATATTTGTTAATTGAGTGATTGATTGCATTGCCTAGGCTTTAAACTTTGGTTTATATATCGATTGCATTTTTGTCCTTAGTATCACAACAAGACACTGAAGCCTTGGCTCTAGGTCCTGTCCTAGTCCAGCCCCTCTGGGCCAAAGATGGACTACAAATACTGTTACCTGTACATCCACAGTTTTTTCCTCCACCATCAAGCCTGAAGTGACACCACTTTCTCAGACCCTGGTCTGGGCTTAACATTAACCTGGGATTTTAACAAGGATTTGCAGCAGTGCAGATAGTATCGTGGGGGAACATTGTCTCATTTGATTATTTTTTTTTTAAATTAATTTATTAGTTTAGTTTCAGTTGACAAGATTCAATTCCATAGTTCCTTGATTTTCAAATTTCCTTTACTTCCCTCCCCCCTCCCCTCATGACATCATATAGTACAGTATAGGGTCTGCAAATGCATTCATATTAAACATTATTCCAATTACAAAGGCATATTGTACTAGGTGGGATGAAAGATGGTAAGGAAGAAGTACAACCAAACAATGAGAAGAACAAGATCATTTAGTTTGCTTCCATCAGGATTCAGGCTCAGTTCTTTCTAGTTATATCTCTGGATGGCACATTTCTCACTTTCTTGAGTCATTCGGGATTAACTTACATCACTGCATTGCTGAAAAGAGTCCAGTCTGTCATAGTTGGTCGTCACAGATATGGTATGTCTGTGATTGTATACAAATTTCTTCTGATTCTACTCTTCTCGCTCAGCATCAGTTTGTATAAGTCTCTCCAGGTAATTATGAAATCCGTCACCTCCTCGTTTCTTACAGCACAATAAAATTCCATTACATTCATATACCACAACTTGTTTAGCCATTCCCCAATTGATGGGCACCCCTTTAGTTTCCAATTCTTTGCAACCACAAAAAGGGCTGCTAAAAACATTTTTGTACATATGGTTCTTCCTCCCACTACTATGATCTCTTTGGGATATAACCCTAGGAGTGGTATGGCTGGGTCAAAGGGTATGAAATTATTTATAATCCTTTGGGCATAATTCCAGATTGCTCTCCAGAATGGTTGGATAAGTTCACAACTCCACCAGCAATGTATTAGCGTTCCAATTTGCCCACATCCTCTCCAGCATTTGTCACTTTCTTGTTTTGTCATCTTAGCCAATCTGACTGGAGAGACGTGGTATCTCAGAGTTGTTTTGATTTGCATTTCTCTAATTAATAGTGATTTAGAGCATTTCTTCATATGCTTATAGATATCTTTAATTTCTTTCTCTGAAAACTTCCTATTCATATCCTTTGACCATTTCTCAATTGGGGATCAGTGTGAACATTTACCCCTTGGAAATTCGTGAACACTTCAAACAGAGGCTTGATTTATTATTTTGGGAAAATAATAAATTTACAAAAGTGGCAGGAAAAATGTTAATAATGAAAATGAAACTTAAAATTATGTCATGTGTATGTTTCTTTTTGAAGAACTGGCTGTTAAACACTGACCAGCACACTTCTGATTGTGACACAACCACCCTCTTGCTCCAATGGAGAGTTCACATTTCCACTGTGAATTCCTTTTGCTAATTTTCAAAGAGCTGGAATTGGATTCAGATGACCTGAGTTCAAATCATGACTCTACCACTTGCTAAATGTAGCCATGACAGGCTTATCCCCCTTTTTATGTCTCAGTTTCCTAATATGTAAACTTTACAAGGTTAGACATGATAATTTCTAAGGTCTAGCCCAGGGTTGAGTCTATGATGCAAACAAAAGAGATTGATTTTTATCCACCTAATTCCTTTTGCTCAAATCCCTGCCCTTGGAAATCAGACTGATGTACCAGACAGTTGGTTGTGTGCTCAAATAACAATTCTTTGCAAATCTCTGCAGGCTTCTTTGGACTTTTGTAGCCTGGCCTCTGTCCCAGAAATTTGACAGAAACTGTCAGACAGTATGGTAGAGTGAGAAAAGTAATGGAGCTGTAGTCAGAAGACCAGAATATCTCCCACTTAATACCTGTGAGACCCCAAACAAATCACTTACAGTCTTTAGGCTTTAGTTCCTCATCGTAAAATGAGGAGGTCCTTTTTAATTTGAATTCTATCAGTCTATGCTTCATAAAGTGGATTGAAAGTGGAGACAAGAATTTAATGCAAATACTAAGATTTTTCTTCAGGGTACCATTTTCTATTGGGGCACCCATGTGGTTAAATGGTTAGTGCACTTGGCTTGGAATCAGGAATACTCATCTCCATGAGCTCAAATCCAGCCTCAGGGACTTACTAGCTGTGTGACCCTAAGCAAATCTCTGTCTGCCTCAGTTTCCTCATCTGTAAAAAGAGAAGGAAATGGCAAACTAATATCTTTGCCAAGAAAACCCCAAATGGGGTCACAAAGAATTGAACATGAATGAAAAACATTTTGTATTTCTTCTTCTTGAGTCTTGGGGTGTTTATTGAATACTTTAGATAATATTTGTGATGCTTTCTATAAACATCTAAGCCTTATATACATGTTAGTGATGTTGATGATGACTGATCCTAAACACTTAGCTGTCTTTGCCTCAGCCTTTTGGGTCATGGAACAAAGTGAATTAGTAGGTATTATCCATACTTTCTGGAAGGTTACATTCTAAGAAAGCTCACAGTGACAAAAGATAAACAAAGAACTGCACAAACCATCCAAACACCTAACAAAAATGGGAATTTTTAAAAATACCTTCAAGTTTACAATACTTTCAAGTTTACATTTGGTCCTTACTGCAGCCTTGGGAAGTAGGTACTACAGGTTTTATTATTTACATATCAGAAAACTGTGGCTTAACAGGGTAAAGTGACTTGCCTAGGGTCAAATGGCCAGTAAGATTCAAAATGGGATATTTAAAGACAAATCTTCAGGCTTTCAAGTCAATCATCCTATCTGCCACAGGATGCCTACCTACATTTATAACTGTGCCATTGTTGTTTAAGCAGATGGGTAACTGGATACTGGAAAACACTGAAATGAGGAACTCTGGGTTCAAATGGAGTTCATTTGAGGGGAATCCATAACTTCTGTTTGACAACTCAAAAATACAATTCTTCCTAATTTAAGAATGTTCCGTTTTTGTCCTTAATTAGCATTACAATTATTTGCCCGTGTAGTTCTTCCTGGTTTTACCTTCATAGAGCAAGATACCTCTCCCAGGTTAAGATCATCACCTCTAATTTCATCACAATTCGACTAACACAAGCCTTGATTGGCACCACTCCCCTCTGATTGGAGAGGTGGAGGGTGGAGCGCCAAAACTCCTCCCAGTGCTTTTCTTCACAGAAAGCAAAAACTGGACCTTTCAGATCACTCCATTCTCTGTCAGTTGCTAACAGGATGTCCTTCCACTGGGTAAGTCCTGATATTCTCCCCACCCCCCTGCTTCCTGCCTCTTTTTGTGTGCTGTCTCTCCTCATTAAATGGTAAGCTCCTGGAGGGCAGGGATTGGCTTCTTTTTATTAATTAATTGTGCTTAACACAATGCTTGGCACAGAGTGGGCACTTAATAAATATTTACTGAATTAGAATGAAGAAATATAACTTTATTTTGTTTATCTTTATTACCCCCCCCCCCCAAATAGTACATTGATTCGTACCTAGCAAGTACTTTAATATTTTTAAATAAATGAATGAATAGCTGACATCCTTTTTTGGGGGGGGAGAGGAACACCCTATAAGTATAGTTCAGTATCTTTCTTCCTAATTCATAAGAGTTGTCAATTTATTCAAATATACAATTTTATTCAAAGACTTTGCTTAGAATGTTTCTTTGTAAGCTAACTCTAATTCTCTTAACTTTAAGCCCATGGGCTCTCATTCCCATGGCTCTTGGGGCTTCAAGCCAAATTGGCAGTTTGCATAGATAAGTTTCTTCCTCTGCCTTCCTGTCCTAGCTCTCCTATAGCTAGAACCTCTCTCACTGATCACATCCAGCTTAGCAGATGAGAGAATTTAATTGACCCACTTGCCTTCCTGCCCTCTTTTTGCTTCTTCTGCACATTGCAGAATTAAAAAAAAAAAGATCAGCCATTTTCATGGCTATTGCCCTGAATATCACAGGCTATCTACCCTACTTTATAAGCTTGCCTTTTAAAGTATTTAAACAGGAAACAAGATTATAAAGTAAGTGTTTTTGTCACAGACCTTAACAAAATTGGTAAGAAAATCTTTTTTTAGAAACCAAATTTAGAGCAAAAATGGTCTCAGGCAGCTAGAATCTCAATAACTAAAGAACCAATGTCTATAGACTAAGTTAATATAAGCATTTACTTTAAAAAGCTATGGAATTACCTTACAAACACAAGTTCAAAAGACAAAAATTCTATTAAACCAAACAAAAATGAAGCCAATAGACAAGGTAGACTTCAATTTTTCTTCGGTCTGTTGTTATTTGATTTTCTTTAAGTCTCGCGCATGCGCGTGCGTGTGTGTATACATACATATATACATACATATATACACACACGTATACACATGCATACACATATCAACCATGGAATAATCATATATATGTGGATATATATATGTATATATATACATATGTGTGTGTGTTTATGATTATTCCATGGTTGATATATGACTTGAAGTGCCTTTTTTCTTTTTAAATCTAACAATGACTTCTTCCAAGAGCATCCCACATCTCTCAAATGCTATTTGAATAGAGAACATGTTTTATTAGAATATGACTCTTAATAGAAGGTTAGCGGTGGAAGACTTTGCCTCCTCAGACCAGCCTAGCTGAGTCCAGAGGCATTCATCATAAGATAAGCAGAGGAAGCCTGGCAGAATGGGTATAGAGCCTGCCTTTGAATCAGGAAGACCCAGGTTCAAACCCTGACTCTAACACATATGAGCTATGTGAACATGGACAAACCACTTAAACCCTCAAGTTCCCAGGAAACTCTCTAAAACTAGATGAAATTCTATTCTATATGGGTGAGGAAACTTTCTTCACTGAACTTTCCCTATACAGGTGAACTCACAGGTTCCATCCTCTCCCTCACTGCAAATAAAGCTCTTTAAGATGATCTACTAAGTGAGGTCACAGTGAGGTCACAATCTGTATTGTTCGTGGCTGTCCACACTGAGGAGATTCTGGAACCTTGAAGCAATAGCCCATTTTCCATCTACCTTCTGCTTATGTCATTCTCTGATGTTCCATTTCAAAGGCTATGTCAATTGACCATAATCTCTGGCAGTTTGTATCTAATCAGAAGATATTTTAGTACGGGTCAGGTGATGTACATCTTGGCCACTGATGTGCCTTTCAGATTTCAGTCTGAAATTCTTCCCAGCTAAGTCTAAACAAACCAAAGAAAGTTAGATACCAGGTAATGACTTTTTTGGCTAAGGGATTTTTTGTCCAAATCTCATGGAGGAAAATTCAAAATGGTCTTCAGTCTTGATTGGTCATTCACCAATGGTGGATGGAATGATGGATGAAAACAAAGGTGAAAGGCAAAGGGTACTCTGCATCCCAAAATCTGAAATAGTCTACAAATGGCAATTTAACCATCAGAATGTTTTTTTCCCCTGATATTTGCTTTTGCACAACTCCCACACACTATCCCTAGTTCTGCTCTTTGGATCCATGTGGTGACAGGGCTAATCCTTCTTCCACATGAATTTAACTACTATTGCTCATAATGGGCAATCTTTGTTCCGTGACTAATGAATGGACATAGATCCAAATGCACATTAATATTCTCACTATAAATATAGACAAAATGTAAAAGGAAATTGCAACTGAATGGAGTGATGACTTTTCCTTAGGGAAGTGAATAAGAAAATTCATTATACACCCAAAGATAATGTGAATACTTAAATATTTGGTTATTTAAGTTCACATTAGTCAGGATGAGTATAAACAAACCAATCACCTTGTAGTTTGTCATAGCTTACTCTCAAATATCTGCTCCAGAGGATCAAGAAGTAAAGAAATATTGGGAAGAATTTGATAAATTGTTTTTACTCAGTCATATCCAACTCTATATAACCCCATGGATTTTTGTCCATGGGATTTTATTGACAAAGATGCTGGACTGGTTTGCCATTTCTATCCATAGTATGCACCCATTTTACAGATGAGGAGCTGTGTGCTCAGGGTCATATATAGCTACTAAGTGTCTCAGTTCACATTTGAACTCAGATCTTCTGGCTCCAAGTCCAGTACTCTATCTACCGCACCACCTATCTGCCCATTTGGCAAAAGCCTAGTCGAAATTGTCAATATATACCTTGGGCTCTCAAGTACTTCATTGTGAAGGTAAGACACAAAGAAAGCCAAGGGAAACCACATGGACAAATAAGGTTCAGGATCAAGAAATAAAAGAGATTAAACACTCCTAAGAAGTATCATGTCTAAGCATCATTAATATTTAAATCAGAAAGCACAGAATGAGACAACAGAACAATACCATAAAAATGAAACTGATGCTCTCTTAGACAGGAAACAACAGATGTAACATTTCAGAATCAGGAGTGGCTAGGTGGCACAGTGAGTAAGAGTGCCAGCCCGGAGTCTGGAGGACCTGGGATTGGTTCCAGCCTTAGTACTTAGCACCCACACATAAATAACTAGCCGTGTAACTTTGAGCAAGTTACTTAACCCCAATTGCTTTAAAACAAATTTCAGAATCAGTTAAACAAATGAGTGTGTGACATCAGATCATCACATTGTGATTGGACTGAGACTTAACAGGCAAGGGGAAAGAATATTTAATGCATATTCTTCTCTTTTTCTATTTTGTTAATGTATAATTGTGAGGATGTGATTTCTCCTGGGGATTGCTTTAGCTCTACCTCAGAAATTTTTATATATTGTTTCATCATCATTTTCTTTTACAAAGTCATTAATTATTTCTGTGATTTGTTTTTTGACCCATTTACTCTTTAACATTACATTATTAAGTGTCCATTTGGGTCTATATCTTTTGTGGTCCTCAAACCAATTTTTATTTTTATTCCATCATGGTTCATAAAAGATATATTGGATATTTCTGCCTTTTCACATTTGTTTACAATATCTCTCTTAGCTTGTACGTGGTCAATTTTTATAAAATTTCTACGTGCTGCCAAGGAGTATGTATATTCTTTTCTTGCCCAATTTAGAAGAAGTCATAAATTCTTTAACTCTAGTTTCTCCAGAAATTTGTTTAGTTCCATATTTTCTTTTTTGTTTCTCTCTCTGTTAGATTTATCCAAAACTAGTAGTGGAATATTGAAGTCTCCAGTCTCTATTGTGTTGCTATCCAAGTCTTCTTGCGACTCAGATGATGTTTTCTTTATGAAATTAAATGATAAGGCATTTGGCTTTATTTACATTTATTTATTATTTACATTTATTACTGATATTGATTTGCTGCCTGTGTTTCTTTCAGCCTAATATAGTTTCCTGGTTAGCTACATAGAGTAGTGGATAGAGTGCCAGGCCTGGAGTCAGGAAGGCTCAGCTTTCTGTGTTAAAATCTGGCCTCAGACACTTACAAGCTATGTGAGCCTGGACACATCACTTAACCCTGTTTGCCTCCATTTCCTCATCTGTAAAATGAGCTGGAGAAGGAAATGGCAAACCACTTATTTGCCAAGAAAACTCCAAATGGGGGCCACGAAGAGTTGGACATGGCTGAAATTACCAAATGCCAATAGCAATGAGTAGTTTTCTATAGTTTTCTTTGGCCCTTTTTTGGTGAATGTTTGCTTTTGCTTTGCAGGATGGTAACTGATTTTTCATATTCACTTGATGTATAGTGTTCCATTCCCTCACTTTTAATTTGTGTGTGTTTTTCTTTCTAAAAGGGGTTTCTTGTAAACAACAGATTATAGGGTCTTGTTTTCTTATCCGATCTGTTACTCTCATTTGCTTTATTGGATTGTTTAATCCATTCACATTTAAAGTTATAAGAGTTATGTTTATAATTTTCTCTGTCTTCAATTTTTCTAGGGTTATGATTCCATCTCCCTTTTTCTATAAACATAGTGTTATTTTATTTCAGTTTCTTTAATATATTTTTTAAGGTGATCTTGTTCCCACTGACTTTTTCCCCTTGTCCCTGGTACTCTCTTTTCATTTGTTATTGCTTTCCCTTTAGAGTTTTCTTTATTAGTTTCTCCATCCCATATTTATCTTGTTATGTATTTTTTCTCCCTCTTCTTTCTTCTTAGGTTCTCAGGTAAATTTCCCCTTCCTTTCCTCTCCTTTCTCTACTACCATTCATTGGATTTTCTAAATTTCAGTTTTGTGCCTCTTTTCTATAGATTGAATCTATAGATTCATTTAGAACTGTGTCTCTATGTCACAGATAGTACAGATAGACATGAAGCTGGGCCTAGGCTTTTACAGGGGGAGTAGCAAAACCTGGATCATATTGATGGCAATGTACAAAGTTTTGTGTTCTTAAGTCACTTGTTTCCTCAAAATTAATTTCTTTAAACTCAATATTCTCCTCATCAAGTTGTATGCCTGTTAAACATCCCAAAACACAATTTCTAAAGAACCAAAATAACAGAGAAAGAAAGAGCAATGGAAATACACATGGGGGATATGCATCAGTTGTATCATCTAAGCAACAATGATTTGGGTATGTAGAGTGTTCTGCATCATCAAGGTGTATTGGTCACAAGGAATGAATGAGACAGAGTCAAAGGATAGCCCAAGGACCAAGATATAAAAAAAACTCTACAAAGACATCAAAAAAATATATGAAGACTTCCAGGAAATGGGGGGCATTATACAGAATGGATTAACCAAAAGGCATAGATGAGAATAATATTTTTGGGGTAGTTAGGTGGATAGCAGTGTATTAGAGCTAGTCCTGAAGGAATATGCCTTATTTTGAGTTTAAATCTGGTTTCAGAGATTTACTAACTCTGGGACCTTGGGCAAATCACTTAGCCCTGTTTGCTTCATTTTCCTCATATGTCAAATGAGCTGGAGAAGGAAATGGCAAACCATTACCATCTTTGCCAAGAAAATCCCAAATGGGGTCACAAAGAGTTAGACAAAACTAAGCAATAACAACAAATATCTTCTCTGCTACTTATTACTTAATTACCCCAGAACTCAGTTTCTTCATCTGTAAAATGGGGGAGCGAGGCTGGGCCAGATAAACTCCAGGATCCTTTTTAGCTCTCTTTATATGACCCTATGGTGTCAAAAGGCTGACGATGAGAATTGTCTGGTTTTCAAACATACCCCACCAGGAGGCATTTATTAAGCACCATCCACATTCCAGGCACTGTGATATGATCTGAGGATACAAGTCCTAACAAAAAATCGCTCTGACACTCAGGATCTTATTGAGTGCATACAACCTGAACATCTAAGTGCATACATGGTTCCCAGCTCATTTGGATAAACACCCTTGGACTTTGCTCGCCAGACCATCCAGCAAATGATTTCATGAGTGACCAGGAACCTAAAATTGACACCATATGGAAACAGAGTGCATATATTAAATCATGTGCTGCAGTGTTAACAGCATCCTGATTTGTGGCTGCAAGTAATAAATGAATTATATTAATTTTGTAGCTGCAAGCTAATTTCTCCAGAATTACTTTTTAATAACCAGCATCATGTTGGCTGCTAAGATTTAAATACATTTAAGAACAAATTTGTAGACTTTTAAGTAATGCTAGATTATCATTTTGAAAGCCTAAGAGTTCATTTAATATTTTCCTTTCACTGAATAATTGTAGATAAAGTCTTTTGCTAAAGCTGGGAGGCTTAGCAGACGAGGAAGGAAAGCAAGGACTTTTAGCACTTGGAGAACTAAAAGCCATTCTGTAGCCAAGTCCTGGAGACTGCATTGTTTGCGGGGTCTTTCTACTTGAAGCATTATTTATATATATCCTACAATTCAATTTTATCTCTCTCCATCAACCATAAAATATTGTAAATCAGTATTAGTACACAACTTGACTTGAGAATTCCACTTGGTACTTTAGACTGCCAGATGCCAATCTCAGCTCCATTATTTGGGTACCTCAGTGAATTATCACCCATTGCGCAACTTCTTTCCTTAGCCCATTGCAAGGACTTTGGGCTCACACAGAATGACTTCAAGCCTGGACATGATCCTAAAAGGTCAGGTTCTTAAAATGCTAGCTTGGGGTTTTTTCAGGATCATCATATAATAAAAATAAGGAATGGCCTATGCCTAAGATACTTACAGGTGGGTACTAGGGCCCTCACTGTATAGAGTTACTTGGTATAGAATGTGGATATCACATATGGGTCAACTTTTATTTCTTCCACCACAGAAAATACACAAGATGAAAGAAAACCATCTGAGTCCATGAACAAAAACATGGAGTCCCTAAATAAGTTCATTCGATTTTCCAGACTCCTGCCTTACCTCCTCCTGGAATCTAAACATGCTTCGAGATGTTTAGCAAACATTTCCCATGGCCTTTCCATGTGCACTGTCCAAGCAATGCCCCACAGTATCACAGAGCATATAGGGTATAGTTCAGACCTCCTAGTTTCCATGACATGACTTTGGTCCTCCAGCTTCAAGACCATCCTCTTTCTTCTCCAAACGGTATATTGTGGAGGAAATCTCCTTTTTGATGCTGAAGTTCAACTCTTGAGCTCCTACTCTGCTTCTTAGTAACTCCAAAACAGGCATGAAAGCCCATTATCCAGAACCCTAGAACCCTAGTCCCTGTTCTATGTTCCAAACAAAAGAAAAGGGAGAAGAGAAAGGCCTTAGGAAACCAAGGTTAATGTTTTCCCTCCCAGGCTATGCAGGTAGGCATGGGTGGTGGGCCCATGTGCTTCTCCTGACAGGTACCATTTTATGTCCCTCCTATCTTGCTGCTAACTAGTGTAGAAATCCAAAGCAGAGAAAGTGTGGGCGAAGAGGCGGCGAGGTCTCTTCTTATAAGAGTTCTTCCATTCTGACTGTCAGTTGCCAATGATCCTGGAAGCAGCCTCATTCACTGGACAATGACAGGACATGTTCCCTTTGTTCTCCTGGCTCATGGATATGTATATTCTTATGGAAGATGTCCTTCTACAAAAGGTCCATGCCTTATAATTTCATCAAGGTGAAGGGGGAGGGTGAGAGGATTCACATTGATCAGAGATTTCTGGATCTTCAGTCTTATAGAGGATCAGCTAGTGGATTATTCTATCCACAGTGGATAGAATACTGGGCTTGAAATAAGGGAGATCTGAGTTCAAATCCAGCCTCAGACACTAACTAGCTGTGTGACCCTGGACAAGTCACTTAACCTCTATCTGCTTCAGTTTCCCCAAATGCAAATTGGAGATAATAACAGCAGCAGCCTTACAAGGATAAAATGGAATTTTTGTAAAGCACTTAACACAGTGCTTAGCACATAATAGGCACTACAGAAATACTCATTTCATTCCATCATAGATGTAGCCCTGGAAAGGCCCTCAGACACCATCCAGTTCAACCCCCTTATTTTATACAGATGAATAAACTAAAGGCCACAGTTGTGGCATGTCTTGCCCAAATTCGCAAATGTAGTAAGCATAAGAAATGCTATTTGAATCTGGGTCTTCCACCCTCAGAATCTGTTCTTTTTCCACTATATGATTAAATGTATTGATTTATTTTTCTCCTAATTCTTCTAGGCTGTAAATGAAGAAGTTTGGAAAGCTAACTCTGCTTTATAATGTACAAGGTTTTGAATGCCAAGTTGAGAGCTTTAGACTTTATCCTGCAGGCACTTGGGGGCCACTGAAGGTTTTTGAGGTCGGGAATGACGCAATGAAATCAAGGTAAATTTTAGGAAAGTAAACCTGGTATCAGTGTTCAGGACCAAGTGGACAGCCTTTGTTACAATTCAGGCCTGAGTTGATAAGAAAAAAATGGGCATGATTTGGAGGCAGTGGGATGGTGGGAAGAGGACCAATCCAGAAGAATGCCTTTTTGTGCAGGCTGGTCTATTTTGCTCCACATAGTTATTGTTTATCTGACATCTCTCTATGGTTTACAGTGGAAAGTCAAACACCAATCTTCTGGGCCATTGACAGGCCATCCCTTGTACTGCCATCAAACCAGATGAAGATATAGCAGAGAAATGTTTAATAAAATAAGTAAAAATACAATACAACATAGATAATTTTAATATGTGGCTTGGTAGGTTAATATGTGGTGCACAGGGATCTTTGCACATGACCTGTTCAGTTGTTTTCAGTTGTGTCTGATTCTCTGTGACCCCATTTGAGGTTTTCTTGGCCAAGTTGCTAGAGTGGTTTGTCATTTCCTTCTCCAACTTATTTCACAGAGGAAGAAACTGAGGTCAACAGGGTCACACAGCTGGTAAGTGTCTGAGATCAGATTTAAACTCAGGTCCTCCTGACTCCAAAGCCAGCATTCTATCCACTGTCACTTAGCTGCCCCTAAATCAAATGACCTGATTTCAGACACCCCTTCAGATACTTACCATGCAACTTTGGGCAAATTGCTTGGCCTTCCTGAACCTCAATATTCCATCCCAATCATAGAGCACAACTTGTTCAGCTATTCCCCAACAGATCTCTGACCACAGTTTTGGTGGAATTACTAAACCAGTAAATCAGGGAAATGGAGTAAATTTAGATCACTTTATTTTTGCAAAGCATGTGATGAAGTATTTCATGCAATTCTTCTGGGACAGATGGAGAGTTATGGACTAAACTCTAATGCAAGCAGATGTAGAGCCGGTCAGATGAACGACCTCAAAGATTCATTCTTAGTAGTTCAATGCAGTTCAACTTGGAAGTAAGGCCCCAGTGGAGTAACTGCAGGCCACTCTGCTGGGCCTTGTGCTGCTTAGCATTTTTAATCAAGGCTTGAATAAAGGCACAGATGGAATGTGTATCAAAATTTCAGGTGACATGGAGATAGGAGGGATAACTGACGTTCCAGATGGCAAAGTCATCCCCAAAACTCTTGAAAGGCCCAAATACTGGGTTCAACATCAAATGTCAGGTAGTCAGTCAACTAGCATATATCGAGTGCCTTGATATTTAGCTCTGTATTTGGTACTGAGTGAAGTACTGGAGACACAAAAAAATATAAAAGACAGTCCCTGCCTTTGAGAAGCTTACAGGTAATGGGATAAAATTCAATTGGGGTAAATGTGAAGTCTGACACCGGGGTTAGTAAAAATTAGCTTCAAGAGTATAAAATGGAAGAGTCAAATGACACAGCAATATATTTTAAAAAGATCTGGGGGTCTTAGTGGAGTGTAAGTTGAATAGAAGTCAATTGAGTGATGCATAAACAACAAAGCCAATATGATCTTGGGCTGCATTGAGGGGGGAGAATTTCCAGGAATAAAACAGTAATACCATTGTATTCTGGTCTGCTTAGATTGTGGCTAGAATAAGTGTAAGGTTTAGAGTGCCATAGTTCAGGAAGGATGTTGATAAACTGGAGAGTATAGAGGAAATCAACCAGGATTACAAAGAGCCTTGAGTCCATGTCATATGAGGATGGATTAAAGGACCTGGGAACATTTTTAAGAGATGGAGAGATTCAAGAGGAACAGCCCATTAGAGCTGTCAATACATTTGAAGGACTGTCATATGGAAGGGGGCTAATATTTGTCCTGTTTGGCCCAAGAGGTTAAAACCAGCAACAATGGTGAGAGTAACAAAAGGACAAGTTTAAGATTGACGTCAGGAAATATTTCCTAACAAATAGAGCTGTCCCAAAGTAGAGTTGTCTGCATGTAGGAGCTGGTGGGGTCCTGTAGGCAGCTAAGTGGTGCAGTCAATAAAGCGTCAAGCTTGGAATTAAGAAGAACTGAATTCAAATCCAAACTCAGACACTTCTGGCTATGTGACTCTGTGTATGTAATTTCATTTCTGTCTGCCTTAGTTTCCTCAATTCTAAAATGAGAATACTAATAGGACCTATCTCACAGCATTGTGAGGATCAAAGAAGTTGGCATATATAAAGTGGGCAGCAGGTGCTACAATGGATAGAATACTGGGCCTGAAGTCAGGATAACCTGAGGTCAAATCTGGTCTCAGTCACTTAATAGCTGTGTGACCCTGGGTAAGTCACCTAATGCTGTTTTCCTCAGTTTCCTCAACTGTGAAATAAGCTAAAGAAGGAAATGGCAAAAACCTCTCCAGTATCTTTCCCAAGAAAACCCCAAATAGGGTCACAAAGAGTCAAGCACGACTGAACACAGCACATATGTGCATACATACGTACATATAAAGTACTTAGCAGAGTGCTTGATACATAGTAAGTCCTTCCCTTTTTCTTTTCACCTTCTTGGAGATCTATAACCAGAGGCTGGGTGACCATTTGTCAGGTAGGTTATTGTTTGAATTCCTTTCAGAGATGCCACTTCCTATTTTCACATTCTGTGATTTGGGCTGGCATTAGAGGGAAGGATGGATTGGAAGAAGTAGCAAGTGGAGGCAGGAAAACATAGTAGTAAGTTATGGTGGTCCAGGGAGATAGTGATGAAGGCCTGTTGTAGGATGGTATCAGTGGTGATAGAAAACAAGGATACATGGAAGAAACTTAATTTGTGGACTGATTGGATTTGAGTCATGTCAGTTTTACCAAATAGGGAACTGTTTGAAAGTCATTGACTGTGTGGTGGGAAGGTCAGTTTCAGAACCATCTCAGTGACAATTTGGGGGATGATGAAGAGGTTTTCTTTTTCCTTTTGTTGGTTTTTTTTTACTTTATTTTCAGAGGCAATTGGGGTTAAGTGACTTTCCTAGGGTCACACAGCTAGTAAGTGTCTGAGGCTGGATTTGATTTCAGGTCCTTCTGACTCCAGGGTTGGTGCTTTATCCACTGTGCCACCCTAGCTGCCCCTTGGAGAGGGTCTGGAGAGGCTGTGTGGTTCGAAGGAAATATCCCTGGAGGAGATAGACTTGAATCTCAGCTCTGCCATTTGCTCCCTGTGTGACCTTGGGAAAATCTTAATGTTCCTGCGCTGTGGGTTCTTCTTTTATAAAGTGAGGGTGCTAGACTGTGTGAGAGTAATCTGTGTCTGTGATTCTGTGTGTGAGAATAGTAGGTGTGAGAAGTTACAAGTATAGACCATTCATTTTGACACAGCTGTGAAAGAAAGAAGAGAGAGGATGGGGGTCTCAAATGAACATTAGTCAAATGAAGGGCTTTTGTTATTGTTTGTTTTCTAGATAAGGGAGTCTCATGCACCATTAATAACACTAGGAAAAGACAGAGAGAATAAGCCAGAGAAAGGGGCTAATGAAAGGAAGGAATTTTGTTTTTATCTTTCTATCCTCAGTGCCCAGCATGGTGCCTGGCACACAGTAGGTGTTTAAATGCTTGTTGTATGAATGAATAACACAAAAGAGAAACTCCACATGATAAATTGCCAAGATTGCTATGATTATTTGAGTGTTTCTGGTGAGAATGAAGGGCTGCTTTGGACTGGGGAGATGGAGAAATGCCTTGAAAAGGCAGCTCTTTCTGAGATGGGTGTCAAAGTGTCTCAGTGCAATGGTCTTCTGACTTCCCCTTGGTTCCACTCCTGACTAGTTGGTCTTCTCCACTGTACTGTAGCAGCCTTACCATACTTCTGCTTTTCTAGCCACCTTGTCCAGTTGGAGAGTTCAAAGCCAGTGAGTTCCTTCACTTGAGGAAATGCACAAGCTAGCCATGCTCACTTCTCTCTTGGCTCTTGTCCTGACTCTCTGGACTTCACCTTGCTCTTGTGTCCCACTCAGTACCTTCCTCTCCTTCCTTTTAACTCTTTTTTATGTGTTGCCTTATTGCCTTAAAATGTAAGCCTCTGGAGAGCAGGATTAGCTTTCTTTTTGTTTGCATTTTTATTCCCAACACTTATTAC